>JARFJB010001906.1:855000-1030000 GCA_036346205.1 Vesta saturnalis | reverse complement strand
AATTTAATTTATTTGGTTATGGCGTAAAGCCTAATTTAGATGGCGAGATAGTAAAATGCGTAGGTACCAAATTCTTGCAGAATTGTAATTGTTGTTGCATGATCTATTACTTCACTTAGCCCCAATAATTAAAATATTATGCGCTATCCTTCCTATAATTTAATTTCTAAAATTTTGAGTGCATTTATGCTCACATATACACGGAGCGTTCGGTTAAACTTCACTTGCGACATCGTTATGTACTTGTATTTACCGGGGAAATAACAGAAAAAACGCGCTCAAATGTAATTTTATTATTATTAAGACTTCAGAATAAAATTATTTAGAAATGACCTTTAACAAAATGCATTCAATTAGTAGCATTATCGTGCAAAACAGTTAATTAATAAAATAATTATTAGAGATTGTAGTGTTAATGACATGAAGACAATAACGAATATGCATTTGCTTTTAATATACGTAACTAACACGTACAATTTTATTAATTAATTTTATTTATTATTAAAATAAATACATAATTTTATTGTTTGTAACGTGAGTTTATATCTTACTTGTGTAAGAGTTAATTAGCGCCACTTTGTGGCATATCGTAGAAACGTCTTCCTTTACATTAGCATAAAAATGCAATTATAACTTGTTAACCTCTAGAAAGAGCACTCACTAATTACAATTCCATTGCATAAGATTCAATCAGATTTGTAGATACATCGTTTCTGCATGTTTTCCTATCACATGACAAGTACTTTAAATTCATTGTTTTTGGGAGAAAGTGGTTTTGATAGCGTGTTAAGCATTGACCTAAATCGACAATTATAGATTGTATACGATAGATATCGTTTAAGAGGATGTTTATATCAGAAAGACTGAAATGTTAAATGCAATAATGTTGTTTATGTTTTGCATTAATTCTAATTGAAGGATGTTACATTGATTTTAGTTAAACTAGACTCTCACGGTTTGTTGGTTTGATTAGTTATTTTCTGAGTAAGATTTACATATAAAAACACTATGTGATTATTGAAAATCTAACTCACGATCATCCGTTTCATCACCCTAAAAGTTTAGTCCTCTATTAAACAGATCAAAGACATTAATGATAATTTTATTGTTTATACATTTCATAACTTTAATATTGTTATTGAAATTGTTACGGGCCAAATGTATCCTCGTGAAAAACTTTAAGCTCTTTCAGTAAATCCGCAAAATGCGATAAATGATAAAACAGCAGCCCTACTAAAATGGTATAACTCTATATATAAATTATAATTTAAAAATTTTAAAATAACCAAACTTTAATTTCCCAATTTTAAAACAGTGGATAGGATTCAAAGTATTAAAAAAATAATTAATTACGTTAATGTTACCAATGAAAGCGCATTATTATTCAAAATAGTCACCCTATGTAGTTGATTATTAATCTGCACTATTTACAAAGTGACAATAAATTTGACACAAAATATCTTCATAATTGCACAACGGAACGTGCAATTTGCCATCAAAGACTACCTGAAAACATTCCCCGTGCTTATAGATTACGGAACACAACGAATTTATAATACTTTCGTATAATAAAATAAATATAAAGCAATGAAATAAATAAATAAACAAGCATAAAGTGCTAGTCAAAGCCATTACATACGCCGCATAACCAAGACAAACGAAACGGAATGCTAGGTCAAAGCTCTAATTCCAGAAAGTAAACAATACGATAGCGCAAGCTAGCATTCCTCAACAAACAGCTGTCAAGTCATCAGACGCCACAGTTACGTTACAGTCTTAATACGGTAGGTCATGCCATGGACTCAGGTTGCTCATGAAAAAAAAGAATCTGAAGCTAATCATATTATTAGTTGTAATTAAGTATCGGAATTGCACAATTTAAGTCGATAACTAAAATATTATTTGAACTAATTTCTCCAAATAATGGAAAAAGCAAAAACCAACAAATAATACAATAAAAAATTCAATGTTCTTACTTAATGTTTCTTTGCAGCCAAATTCCACAACTTTTAATTCACACGTGAACAAATGGGGGCTTTCACCGTACATACAATTAAAGTACGTCTATTGTACTAAATTGTATTTTCTAGAGCATCAAACAAGTGTCAAGTGGCAACAGTCATATTGATTTAACCCACCGACACACATTTAAGGCAAATTTCCAAATTTAACTTTAAAATCCAATTTACCCTTGAACATTATTTTTCGTCCATCTTTACCTAGCATATTATTAATAAATAGTTTCTGTAGCGGTTATTGTCATATAAGAACATACGCACCTTAATAGGTTGTGCAGTATAATAATACTTTTTTGTAATTAAATACTTCATCGTCCTAGCTACAGGATTAGGAGGCAAAAATATAGTTTCTTTATGAAGACTTATCGTGCCTGGAGCATCATCTAAACTGAATACTTTATAAAACGCTTTATAAAATAGTCAAACCGTAGTAGTACAAATGAAACAAAAGACAATTAAAGGAATTGAAATCAACAAATGGTAATAATTTAACCGGCAAGTCTGATTACGTCGAAAATATGATTTACTTTGATATAAGTATGTATGGGCAAGTATCATGTTCAAAGTTATTATTCACTTCTCCAATTATTATAACACACAAGTGTAACAAGGTTTGTTGTCGCCAAGAGGGTGAGGTCACCGATTGTAGAGTAGCACAATACCCCGATCCCGTGAATGGTGACGCGTCCTTTATCGCCTCACCCGGACGGAATACTCCAATCCAGTCCACTACGGAATTGTGAGTCGTTATGGGACCTTCAGCTGGTCATTACCAGGTCGTTGCTTGGCCACCAGGCCAATTGCAAGCGGATGGCGGTCTCTTACTGTCCTAACGAAAAGGATGGTCAGATAGGTCGCTCCATGTGGGCGAATCGTGTGCTTTGCAGCTTGATGTTTTCGCGTTCCTTTTTACACTTTTGATCCTTTTGGATCGTGTCGCTTAATTTGTGACTTCTAGTTTTCTCGAACGTGACAGCGGTAGATTACTCGATTTTGACGATTTTTGTTTGTTTTGGATTAATGGTGCTAACCAGGTCATGCCGAGGTTGGTTGCTGCCGCACTATTTCAGGTAGTAAGTCCTATCCAGCGTCGTGCGCGGGTGGGAACACGTTTATTTTAAAGTTGTTACGAGTGGCCTTTCCTGACCGACGGTATAGCATAAACTTCTTCGTACACTTTTAGGTTTAGGTTTGTTCTTGGATTTAGACTTGTTCTTATCTTTACTTCCGTTCTTTAGTGTTAGTTTTGTTCTTTAGGTTAGTTCGTTTTCTTAGGCTAGCTTAGTACTTAGCTTAGTGGATATTTTTGGGAAAAAATATACAGTGAGGGGAGTAACACGTGGCTAAATTTGGATTATAATTTTTTTCTGTAATTAATATTTAGGTGTCGTAATTAGGATTTAGAAAAACAGTATCTTTCCGTGATTATTGGGAAAATTTATAATCTCTGCAAGAATTTTGAAAACGTAATTATAATTACTAAAGTGTTGTCGTCGTGTAAATGTTTTACCGAATTGTTGTTAATTATAGTAGTGTAATCACAGTTGTCTAAAACAATTATTGCTTGAGTATAAAATTTGATAAAGCACTTTTATATAAAGAAGTGTGGGGGTGGAAATAGTATAAAGGGTACTGTGAGTGGATAGAGAAACACCGGGATACATTATCAGAGAGGAGGTGCAAGAAGAAAAAATAAGAGTGGAGGAGGGAAAAAGAGCAATAAAATACGAGGAAGAACGCTGGAAAGAAATAAAAGAAGGAAGAATAAAATATGGACTAGAAGCCAGAAAAGGATATTATGAAAGAAACAGGCATGCGAAAGAAGAACTGGAGAGACCAAGAAGGGAAGGAGTGAGCGTGAGAGCGGGCATAATTAGAAGGGACAGGGATGTGCAAAAGCAGGAAAGATGGACAAAGGTGAAAGAAGAAAAATATAATGTAAACTATGGGAACATTAAGGAAGAGGGGATACCGGGATATCTGAATGGGAAAGGGAGGAAGGAAAGAAAGAAAATGATAGTGAGATTTAGATGTGGAAACGAAGAAAGGGGAAACAAATATTGGGGAAAAGACGAAGATGGAAAATATATGTTGTGCGGGGAAGAGATGGAGACGATTAATCATACACAATTAAACTGTATTGATAGTTGGTAAATATCAACAAATGCAAAATTCTATCTTTATCTCGAAAGCGAAATATAGTTTCTCACAACTATTCCATTAACTCTTTTCCTTTACATCGTGTTACAACCAAGAAAGTTTTAGGTGTTTTGTTTGATCAGAATTCAAAGGAAATTTTTAAAATATGTATCGTTTAGGATAGACGGAACATGCCCAAACAAGGGATATCTAAATAAGCAACTGCTTTCTCGGTTCAACTTGCCGTCTCTTGAAGCTAGACGCATTTGTAACCGTCCCAAGTTTTTGCATAAACCTTTAAATAATCTTATTGACTGCCCATCGATCCTATCTTTCTTTAATTTTCATACTCCTTCTCGTTCTTCAAGATATCCTGCAACTTTTGTCATCCCTACTCCTAAAACTAATCCAGTGCTCATTAAATCTACCAATTTTAATACTTATTGTAATTCTTTGGACGTTAATGTATCCTCTTTGTTAGATTTCTTACAAACTGTTTAATTTTATTGTTGACTTTTGTTATTGTATAGGAATGGCACTGTTTTTTTTTCATTTTTATCAGTTTGTCTTTTGCACTGTAGTATTTAAGGGTCGTTAATTTGTTAATTTTTTATACGGGGTGTCCAGAAACTCTGCGGACAAACTTTGCGTAGTGATTCTAGACCCAAAAATAAGAAAAAAAGTTCATATAAACCCAGGTCCGGAAACACTTCGTTTAGGACCTACAGGGTGTGAAAAAATTTCGGTTTTATGGCGATATTTTACGAACAAATTTGAATATTTGGGGCACGGGGGTTTTTGTGGTCGAGAAACTTAAATATTTTATTGATTTTGATGCTGCCAGCAGAGGGCGCTATCTACAGTGCTATGTAAAGTTAATTGACCTTAACTTTTTTACCACCGTTTGAATTAGTTTGTTCCCTTTTCAGTTCTAAGCAAAAAAGGTATACTTGGTCGATGCCTCTCAGATCAACCGTTTTCGAGATATTGGTTGATGAACAGTTCAATTTAATTCCCTATAATCCTTAGCTAATTGGAATTAAAAATCAAAGTAACGTATGTTTGCATTTTTATTTTAACTTTGAATTTAAGAACGAAAATGAAAAAGAAATAATAAAACTAAAAAAATAAATGTTACAAAAGGTGTTCCACATGATGACCATTTGTTTCGATACATAATCTCACTCGTTTTGATAATGAGCGGCGAATCCCTGAACATATTCCCACATTATTTCTGAAGGTATCGCAGGCATCTACAGTGGTATGCTAAAAGTTAATTGGCCTTAACTTTTTTACCACCCGGTATATTGACGTTCCGTTTGAATTAGTTTGTTCCCTTTTCAGTTCTAAGCAAAAAAGGTATACTTGGTCGATGCCTCTCAGATCAACCGAGGAAAATAAAATTTTTTCACACCCTGTAGGTCCTAAACGAAGCGTTTCCGGACCTGGGTTTATATGAACTTTTTTTCTTATTTTTGGGTCTAGAATCACTACGCAAAGTTTGTCCGTAGAGTTTCTGGACACCCCGTATATCTGCATAAATGATGATTTTAATTTTTTCTTTTAGTACGTAATCAAACTTTGTTAAAAGTTATTATTAATTTTATTAAATACATAAATAAAGAGTTTCCCTCGACTAGGATTTGAACCTACGACCTGCACTTTTTATTTATGTATTTAATAAAATTAATAATAATTTTTAATTAAATATTTACCTTTGACCTTATTCGTTCATAACAAAACTTATAATAAACTTTGTTAAAATCTTTTGTATTTTTATATTTTTCTTTCTCACGCAACTTTTGTTTCTAGATATCGTAAAGTTATTCTGTAATTGGACTTTCAGTCTGTTGAATAAATAAACATTATTATTATTATTATTATTTGTTGAAAGAATGGATGGAGTTAAAGGAAGAGGAGAGGATGGTAGAAGAGATACTAGAGGAAAAAGGAAGGGAGGCGGATTGGATGGAAGAAATATGGAAATGAAGATGGCAGTTAAAGGGTGAGGAGACAAGGGGGAAGAAGCCAGTGGATGTCATATGGGGAAGGAAAAATTGTAGACAGACAAATGTAAATACACGCAATAACTTTGCAATATTGCATAAATATGCAATTAAAGATAATAGCAGAATATAAATAAAATTTACTTATCCTGGAATAATGAATTAATGAAACCACGTGGATCACTAAATAAAGCGCTCCTGGACGGGTGCTATGTAAAAACAAGCTTTAAAGCTTCTTAATGTACCAGTCTATTTGCCGTTCGATAGTTATTGTGGGTATTGAAAATTCGTCGCCAAGTTTACACAGATTCTCATTACGATAACATTGGTCAATTTAAATTGTAAACAACAAATAGCAAATTTTGTTTTTCACAATACGCTAGTTTTCTTGTATCCCTTATTTCCTTTCAATAAGAAAACACCACGTCCAACGAAACCGGCACTTTGACAACCTTCATTTCACGCTGCTATGCGCTACATCTTTATACTGTTCGAGTACATAGCATTAACTAACTAAAAAGGAAGCTACTCGTTACCGCTCGACTGTAACTTCTTAAATACGTTAATTACTCGACCAATCATAATATTACATTTAAATACGCTGAAAAGCCAGGTTCCATAAGAAATCTTCCAACAACAAACTAGTCATTCAGCAAAATGTCCCAATACCTAAAAATACTCTAAAACTGGATAATTTGCCACATCGACCTTAAAACTGAAAAAAATAAAACTAAACACGAAATCAAATTAAAGATTAGTAGTTTTTCACACGGATTAAGCCAGATTTATCATTTTTCCGAGGTTTTTATGATATGCAACAGTAACAATTCCTTAACAGAACACAAAAAAGAGTGGTATTAGAATGAATAATTTTTATCGTATGTGAAATTGTGCTACAAATAATTTTATGTTGCCCAGACTATGACGATAATTTCAATTAATCATGTAATTAAGTTTAATGACGCTATAAATTATTTTGCTTTTAAATGCTGTAATTATGATTGGTTACACATAACTTGGCCTTTAAAAAACCATTTATACTATTGTAAGGGAGGTTAAATTCGTGAATTCAATATGACACCACGCAATAGAGATTGACAAAAAAAGCAAAAGCAAAACGCAAAGGGATTAATCAGAATTTGATAAGTTTTTGAAAATAATTGATTAGTCGATTATTTAATTAATCGATTAGTCTAATAACGAACAATGTGATTAATCGCTTATTTTATTTATTAATTATTTAACTAATCGATTATTTGACTATCGATTACTTAAAAATATCGATTATCTTGAGTACCCGATGATTACCGAGTGCATTACGTTATTTTCTTCTAGGCTGATGTTCTCCACATAACTAACGTTTAATTAATCGATTGTTTGATTAATGAACTATACAGTTACTCAATGTACCTATAAATAAATTATATTCGGTTGTAAAAATGTTTCTTTATATTATAATTATAAAATGTACACTAATTCTGTATAATTTGGCATATATTTTTAAATATCAAAACTTTTTAATTTTAAATTTGTATTCATGTGTTATGTACAGAATGTAAACATATTTGATACAAACTGTTATACACAGGGTAACCTGGAATTCTGCTGTAAAGTAAAATATTATACATTATGTTATAGGTAGCGGTTTCTACTGGCTCTAGGAGACTGCAGGTTTGTTAATCGGCTCGCCAGTAAAAACCTATCTACCATATTACTAATGTAAAGTACTATAAAACTTATGTTATGTGATATAACTTTCGTATTTAAAGGCCAAGTGACTGTGATGAAACAATCTCGCCGAAATTGCACTGACGCGAAATCTTGAGGTCTCCCTAAGTAACATTAAATGGTGGATACTTTCGTACTTGTAATTTTTTAATTAGAAATTTGTTTTTTACATAAATTACTTCTGCCACAGCTGCGAGAATTGCTGTATAGATAAAAACAATCTAAGACAAATTTTACGACCGGACAACAAATCAAGGTTTTTTATTGGTTAGCCGTCACTAAATCAAAAAAAAAGAATTAAAAACCTCAGCAGTTGATTGTCCAAAACTGATGCTGTTGTAAACAAGTTCTGTACGTGCATCATTTTAATCGTTTTAATTTGATACAACTATATTGTACATTGTTGTGTTAATTGTGCTTAAAACTAATATAGTGTGAGTTCGTTGAGATTGAATAAATCATATACTTTACATATAATTTAAAAATCCTTCCTTCATAAGTATACAAAGGATTGTTTGAACTAATTAAAGAAATAAATCTTTGAATTGGAGATATAATCATTGTGGATTAAATATAATAAACAATCTGTTTATTGAAATAATGAATGGACCTTTGCATAATAAAACCTTAAGTAATAAGACACGTTCAAAAAATAACTTTTTTCCGTTGCCATGAATTCCAAGACATACTACATAGCAACAAAGTTCTAATTTTATTGCATAAAATCATGCAAAAGCATATTGTGTCGTATATCGCTGGATTCGTGATAACAAATGCCGTCTAATACAAGGTGTATTTTTTGCTGGTCATAAAAATAAAGTTGATGTTGGTTTCTTGGAAACGAAAAGTTGTACAAAAAACCTGTGAACGCCTATTTAAACACCAATAAAAGTGACAATGAGGAAATGCCGTTTATTTTTTTTTATATCTCTTCAAATAGCTTCAGAAAAAAATAAAAACAAAGTCCCAAAATTTCGGTATTTTCGAATATTTCCGGAAGTAAGCTAAACTGATGACAATATTAACCCCCCGAACTGCGCAACTTTTTTCTAATTTAATCGTCCCTGTATCCGAGATCCCCATGCTGTTCATTCTTATCTTGGGCACATTGTCTATATATATATATATATATATATATATATATATATATATATATATATATATATATATATATATATATATATAGTATTGTTGAAATTGAGTAAACATACGGGCGCTTTTGATAAAAAAAGTTAGGCGCTTATGTGAAATTCAGACTGGGGTGTTAACGGTCGATTACCCTATTACAACAAAATCATATAGAACTATATACTTTAATTAAATTCAAAACTATTATTAGAGCGAATATTTCTCACACAAAAGTAATTATATGAAATTACAAGGTTAATTTTACCTCTTAGTAAATTGAACATCAAGCATACGTGTTATCCAGCTTCTAAACAGAATAAGATACAAAGCCTACTATGAGTTTCTTATGCAGTCTCCAAACATAATCGTAGCGGGAGGAGCGAAAAATCCGAAAAATAACACTACAGGCAAAGCGTCATCATTTGTATTAACTGGAATAAAATAATTAACAATGTTTTATGTTAATATAAGCATGAAACTAATAGTTGTCATATCAAAACGGATGGTTTGATATAATGAAACTGTTACTTTTTACACTTACTTTTTCAAAAGATATTTTAAACAAATTCATCAGTTTATTTTTTTATAATACCGAAACGGGTGTTCGTTTTTAATGTATAGTTTTACGCAACTTTATGTGTGTGTGCTATATGACCTGAGTAGATAACGGTTTCAGTTGTCGTAGATTATGTTACGATTTGTTATAGACAGTAATTTTAAAATTAATTAAATATTGCTTTACCTAATTGTGAATTGCTCCCGCCACTGTTTTTAAAAGCTTCACGGAATAGAAGTAGATTAATTTTGTTTTAAAAAACTGATGTTTCTTGTGTCAAAAAAGTAATGACAGTTAATAGCTATAATTTGACGTTACCTAGTGTGTAGTTTTAAATTAAATTTTTGGTGTACCTATCTACTATCCACAACTTTGAATTCAAAATCATTAATCTTGTTATAAGTGCAATGCTATTTACATTCAGTCCAGGCGAGTGCATTGATATGCTACTGGTTTACGGTGAATGCAGAAAATTTGCTCGACAAACGGCCGGTTATACCAAGAACGTTTTCCTCAACATCATTAGGTATTACAGATAGTGTTTCCTAAATTTGAGGATTTTGAAGCAACACAAATATCGCCCATTTAAACTACACTAGTTCAAGGACTAAGGCTTATTGATTTCGACCGAAGATTAGAATTCAGATCTCTAATAGATGTTATGATTGTCAACAGTCCGTTACTTTTAAACCAAATATTTTGGAGTGAAGAAATCCGCTTCCACCTATGTAGTTAATGCACACAATGCCCATTATTGGTTGAACGAAAATCCTCGCTGGTTTCGTTCAACTTGTTTTCAAACAGTGGGGTATGGCGTATGGTGTGGGTTATTTAAAGGTTATTTGATTGGGCCATACTTTTACGAGGGCACATTGAGTGGACACCGGTATTTACGTTTTATTGAAAACGAATTACGTAAACTTATGGGAGACGTTCCATGATCTGGCAACAGGATGGTGCTCCATCTCATAATGCAGGAATTGAAGCGGAGTACCTCGATATGTTTTTTCACAACCGGTGGATTAGTACTTACGGACATATAGCCTGGACGCTCCGCTCGCCAGATCTAACGCCACTGGACTTTTTCTGGGAGGTTATCTTAAAGAATTAGTTTATCAAACACGATGTGGATTTAGGTAAACGGTAACGGGGACTGAACCCGTTACCTCCCGAAGACTAAGTAGGTTGTATTATCACAGGTCCAACTAGTTCGGTATTACGAAATGGTTTGGTGTACATTCACGTCAATTTTGGTTTTGGCAATTAAAAAAAAACTGGAATCACTTTTTTCAGAAACTGTTGCACAGATCCGTGTTGTGAAGAGTAAAATCAATAACTTCAATGGAACTACAGCTCAAATAGATCAAAAGAATCTCAAAGTTGTGTTTGAAGAAAATGGTGGGTTTTACAAGATGTGCAAAATTTCAAGAGTGTTGGAAGGCCAACCCCAGCAGAAACTGGAGGTTGTGTAACTGACATACCACTTTACACATATGCTAGACTGACTTCTTGTGATGTTGAGGGATCTTTCGCAGTACAAATCAGTGTTTCGTGGCCATCGTCCATTACTTAAGATTGAAAATCTTAAAATGTACCTCATTGTTTGTTGTAATTCAAAATCAGTTAGCCAGATGTAGATTTAGTACCTAAAAATCCGAGTCCGAGAATAACGTATAGGGTGTTGTATTTAAAATAACAAAGTGTGTGTGTGCAGTGTATGTGTGTGTGTGTGTGTGTGTGTGTGTGTGTGTGTGTGTGTGTATGTGTGTGTGTGTGTGTGTGTGTGTGTGTGTGTGTGTGTGTGTGTGTGTGATGTGTGTGTGTGTGTGTGTGTGTGTGTGTGTGTGTGTGTGTGTGTGTGTGTGTGTGTGTGTGTGTGTGTGTGTGTGTGTGTGTGTGTGTGTGTGTGTATGTGTGTGTGTGTATGTGTGTGCGCGCGCGCGTGTGTGTGCATTCTTTCAAATAATTCTACAATGCTAGAACTTGGTTCGGTGAAACCTTTATCAAATGTCAATAGTAAGACTACACTGGGGTGGAGTGAAAAAAACATTTTTAGAAAATTAAAACGTAATAGTCCAAAAAAGTTGCCTTTTGCCAAGCTGAAGCCTCTACTTAAATTTTAATAAAGTAAAAAAAATGACTTGAGCTGCCCCAGTGTACTTAAAAGTTGAAAATTTTATAAAAAATCTCAACTTTTGAATAAATTTTAAGGATCTTAAATATTCAAAGTATTTCAATGGAATACTGATTTATAAGTTTTTTAAGATATATTTAGGCTATGTAAAAAAATCAAGGCTCTGTCAAATTTACTGAGTTCCAGTCAATAAGTTCTTCATAGTTCTTGGCCTCCTCGAATTTCAATGATGGAATTGAAAAGGAACGGATGGTGTTCTTGAGTTGGAGAGTTCGAGCTTTTAAAACCCTGCGGTATCTCAACTCTCTGATGATTCTTCTTCCATCGCTTAACACGCATAGTATGATGTTTTCCGGATGCGCAACATAGGCATTACGCTGAATTACGGGGTCAACTATTTTTTTAAATTGTCACTTAAGTAACGACTTTTTTCAATAGTACTCATAACATGTTTAGCTCCACTTATGCACTTTGGTTTTGTTTTTATTTCGAACCACATACGGCCATAAACCTTTACCACAAAAGTGGCCAGTACTTTAAGAATTTCACTAGGACTTTCAGTAGAGACATGCAAACGCAATATCCTGGTTGCTGGTGTGACCCACCTTGAATGCGACTTGTGTCCTGGATATTTGTTTGCAGATTTATTATCAACTACTGGCAATATTGAATCTATAGGTTAAAAATGTACTATAAATAACCTTTCACACTCTTTTAGTTGCTTACCGATAGGACCTGAAAACCCTCTGGTCCTGTAGTTTCATCTAAATGTGTTAGTAAATGACGTAATGGTAACCCCTTTGTATGCAATTGAAATATTAACTATTGCATGGATTTCTCCTGGTCAAGTTCTATAAGACGAATTACTCCACCTTTGGGCACAGTGTTTAAAACAGTGCCATCACGGCCAATTGCGTTCATTTGTGATAAATCAACATCATTTTCCTTCAAGTGTTTCAAAATAGACTTTGCCACTGGCTCTGCTTCCACTGATAAAACAGTTACATGTCCTATATAAACACTATTTGGTTCAGCGATAAGAGAGTAATGGGACTCATTTATTACTTTCTTATAAAACTTTTCTCCCGTTTTATCTGCTGAGATGGTTTTGTCTTTCCCTCCGTCAAGGTTAACACCAAGAACAAGATTCAATTCAATATTCTTCAGATTTATGCGCATTTTTGATCTTTCCTTCCAAACTTTAGATCGGTCGACTACTAACGTGACATCGTCTTTACTGATTACTCCAACATCTTGTAAAACCGCTGAAGCGATCATAGCAGCAGATCGGTCTGACACACCTGTTCTGTCACATGCAAGGGCTAAGGACGGAAGGTTTATCACCATGCAGGGTGATTTTTTAGCAGAAACTGTTGTGTCACTGTTGTTGGGATCAGAATAGCAACATCCAGGTTGTCGTTCAGTACAATTTAATTAGCTTTGCACTTGTTTATTTAAGTCTGTTTCTTGTTCATTAGAGTTGACTTGCATTAATTCGCATGAGTAAATGATTTGTTGGCAGTTGGCATTTTACATGAAACATTACGGGTTAAGCGCATTTTCTCTTTCATTACACGTTCTTCTCTCTTAACTATTTTCGACTGAGCCAATGAACATTTGTCTTTCACTCCTTTGATCAATAAGAAAACCCCTCTCTGCCTGTGAGACCTTATCATTTTTTTACAACAACACTGAACGAAGTCAGTACATTTACAGCTTCAAATATCAAATAAGTTTAAATAATAATCTTGAAATCTTCTTACTCTTTCCTGATAACTTAGGATATTTTTACGATCCTTGAATGGCTTCATAATACATCTATATTTTTCATGATAAGGCCGTGTTAGCTGCAAAATTCTCTTATGCGAAACGATTGGAAGCGAATTTTCCCCCTGTTTTTGCTAATTTAACAACTAATCTTTCAGAAATGTCACCAACTGTTGGTTCTTTACTATTAACTTGCTTCATTTCATTTCTTTCAAACAAATAACATTGCATTACCTCTTTGTACGTTGGAAGAGACGTTTGTGTTAAGTCCTGAGGGAAAACAAATATAGGACATTCTGTCAGTTATTTTATAAACAGCACTACACTAGCTTAATAATTTAAAACAACTTCAAATTAACTCATTGGATTAACAACACAAACAAACAACCTAGAAAAACTACTTTATGATTTGAAGACAACAACACTGAAACTGACAGAACAAAACAAAGCTAGGCGGCAGGTGTACCAACTTACAGTTAGCCACAAAACATATAGCCCGTACAATAATTACTCTTTATTCTAAACACATAGTTTTACTTTTATTATGTTTCTTGGGGCTAAAAGTAACTAAAGATAAATAATGATTTATTAATATTTATATCTGTTTTTTTTATAAAAGTAAAAAATTACCTATGATCAGTACAATGTGTAAAGTTTTTTAATTTCCGTAAAAATTACAATTTTTCATGGCTTTAAGGCACCTTAAAACTTTATTTTACCAAAATAATTTTTTACGTGAATTATATACATGTTGCAAAGCATAAAAATCACTATTCCACTAAAATACTATTATTGTTTAAGATTGTAAAAATTATGACAAAAGTTTAGATTTTTACTAAAAGTAAAGCTTTGGGGCACCTCAAGACATTTTTTGACTTTATTATTTATGAGGTGGTTTCAGCATGGCTAAAGGTAACTTTTTGGACTATTACGTTTTAATTTTCTAAAAACAAATTTTTCACTCCACCCTACTGTGCACCCTGTATATTTATGTTTGCAAGTATCCGGTTTGATTATTACTCAAAGACGTCAAATAGAGGAATATTTTATCTAAAAGTTATTAACCTACTATTTTCCTTCTACATAATGAAAACTTCATTTAATTAAATGGTTACAAATTTAGGTTAGAAATAAAAACGATCATTACAGTAAATCAAATTAGAATGTTTACGATAAGTGAAGAAATCTAAACTGGGTGGTAAATTAAGATGCTTTATGTAAAGAAGATTTATTATTTGCAATATAAAGAAGCTCATCTTTCGTACCTAGATATATATTAACAAGGCCATTGTAAAATATATAAAATAATTACCTCAAACACCTTTCATTTTCATGTTTAATTTCGTAACACTATATTAAACATACACCTTCAATCAGTTTCTGTTGTAGGTATGCCATTATTGATCTCTTTTAAGCTTATTACTTGCATAATATCGTATTCATTTCCTTAATGTAATTGGTGAAAATCAAGAAACAGACTTTAATTTAAATTATATCATGTCAATCTGTGTCAAATTATTTTAAATCACTTTCATTCAATTTCCATATCATTTACTACTAAAGTGAAACTTTTGTTCTTCTTGAATAGTTAACAATATTTTACATTTTGCAATAACCGCATAAGATCAATTTAGTGACAGTGTTAACATTTTGTTAAAATTAAATAAACCTTGTACTAAATAATCGAGAAAAATTAATAACCAAGCCGTTGTCATTGATATAGTTCACTTTCGGTGATGTGTAGCCACTTCCAAGATGGTGTTAAAGTAAATACAAAAGGCTCATGGACCATTTAAGCCGTTCACTTTCTGCAAAAGTGGACACTTTTTTGCTTTAATTGTTCTACAATTAAAACGAAACCTTGGAAAATCTCTTTTGTAGTTAAATCGGTGTATTGATTCAGCATACGTTGATATAACAACCTTCGGTTAGTTACATATCCGGATATTTGATTAAAATAAAAAAAAACTGTTAATGCAATTATTTTGTAATCATTAAAAGCAAGTTCTTCTGGGGGATAAACTTGTGCGGACTTTGAAAGTCACCTTCGACGTGTTAAAGTACTGGTCACATTAATGTTAAGTAAGTTCAACGTTCACTGATTCACCACGTATAATTGAAAGTATGGTTATTGATTATACGAATAGTAAATAATGTAAAATATCTGGCGTGGAACACCATACGACCTTCCAACCTAGAAAATGGAAATAATTTTAATTACATTTTTTTAAGGATAATTATGCAACCTCTTTTATAAGAAGTTCATTACGAAAATAGGCAACATTGTAAACGCAAAAACAATAATCTACGTCAAACGGACATATAAATAAAACAGACACGATGGCCGATCTTGGCGTAACTTGGCCAAAAGTTGTAAAATGAGCTACATAAGTCGATTTATCGATAGTAAAAAAAGTCGATTGCATACCCTTCTATACCTACTTATGTATACAGTGTGTCCAAAATTGGTCTGTGCAGTTTTGCTACCTTGGAAACTATAACAGATCGAAAGACGGTTAACTGGAGAAAGTTTTAGAGAATTCTGAGCCCACTAAAATGCCATTCTGAAATCAAGGCTATCTCAAATATTTTTCAAAATATTCGAAAAAAACTGAAAATCGACAATTTTTATTTTTAGCTATATCTCTTTTATTTGAACAGATATAAAAAAATTAATTACACTTGCCATTGCCACTTTTTATTCTCTATTGATTGATGACAGAAAAAAATTAATCCGACGTTTCGTCGATTAGAGATCATCATCAACTTTATTTTTTCATATGGAGCAGAAATTAGCTAATGGTATAAAATGATACCTTTTTTTATTCTAAATCTAACGATGTATAACACTTAATGATAAGTCGACGTTTCGACCCTCATTCTTGACATTTTCAAATATTTCTTTTTTTTATAAAACATTTTTGAAAAAAACTACCAAAGCAATTTATTCTGCAAATATACATTTATTTCAACTGATGATTCATAATAGGACGTTTCGACTCATCAAAATCATCATCAAGTAATCTCTTATGAATAGTAGCTACCTATCTGTAGATAACTATTTATTACGATATCGAAAAAGGCTTTTCAAACCTTGCCTTAAACAATGACAGATAAATAACTCTTTTATTAAGTTTAAATTTAAGTAAACACCTAACAATACATTTACTTCAAGTGAAAATATTTAAAAAATGTGAAAAATCCTATTAAAATACTTAAGAATTAACTACCGCTAAATAATGAATTCGATTATTGTAAATTTCTGGTAGGAGGCTTTGATGCGTTTAAAACGATTGTTACATCATCAAGTAATCTCTTATGAACAGTAGCTAACTATTTATTACGATATCGAAAAATCCTTTCCAAAACTTGTCTTCAAAATACTAAAATGTTTACTTGGGATTCATAAATAAATTGCTCAAGCAAAGGAGTGAAAATAGTGGGGAAGATTCAAAAAACACATAGTAGTTATTAGGGTATTATGTTAAATGTTACTCATTTAAACCATAAAATGATGACTAAAAAGTAATTAAAAAACATTTTTAGCAATGAATCATACATTTTACAACGCTATAATATCAAATAATTTTTATAGTGTTTTATATTAATATTAAATGTGTTTTACAGGATAATTATAAAACCGACATTAGTTCTACATACTATTATTCGAAATTCGACCATTTTTTCAATGCAGTTTTCACATTTTTTTATTGCATTACGATTAATATTTTCAATAATATTAATAATTCGATGTTCCAGAACTTGCCTATTTTCTGGGGAATCAAATCCATGCCCCTCATATTTGACGTATATTCATAAATAAAAGTCTAATGCGGTAAGGTCCGAAAACATAGCAGGCCAACTCACAGGACCACCGTTGGATATTATTCTTTCACCAAAAATCTCCTGTAAAAATGCTCGAACTTCTCCTGCATTATGTGCGGTACATCCATCTTGTTGGAACGACAAATTGGTAAATTTATCATGGGGAACAGCTTCACGAATGGATGGAATGATTTGGTTTTGCAACATTAAAAGATATCGTTGCCCTGTTAACGTGTGGTCATAAATAAATAGACCAATCAGACGAATTCCTGAAATTAATTGGGAATATTAAAAAAATGAGTCGTAGTTAATTTATTAAATGTTACTCAATTAACTAGATATTACTTACCGATCATTCCGCATCACACACTAGAACCAAATCGTACTTGAAGTCGGTGTGGATCGCGAATATGTAGATTTTCATTGGCCCAGTAATGATGATTTTTTTATTGAAGACTCCACTGTTGGTAAAACGTGTCTCATCTGTCTATACAACTTTATCAGAAAAATCATGATTTTCTTGACATTTACGATGGTACCAATTGCAAAATTCGATTCTCCTGTCAAAGTCACCTTCTTGCAGGCCTTGTACAATTGTTGGCTTGTAAGGATGATATTTAACAACTTTCAAAACATTCTGTACAGTGGATTTTGGAATATGAAACTCGGTGCACAATTTCGTATTGAAGATTTCGGATTTTCGTCAAAATATTCCAAAATGTTTCCGTTACGATTCTCGATTATCGATCGCATACTTTTTTGAACGTGGTTTTTCAAAACTTCCAAATTCTATTAAATGTCTTACAGCATTACTAAAATGATTTCTGCCAGATTGTCTTCTTTCAGGGTACATTTGAAAATAGTCATCACTAGCTCTGGTAGCATTTCTTTCATTTTTGATATAGCACACTAATATATCAAAATTTTCTTCCATGGAATAATTTAACGCCATTTTCAAACAATGTTCATTAAAATGTGAGAAACTATTGTAGTCTTTTGACAGATAACATAATCGTTATACAATAATTGTTTTAAACTCATCAAAGCCTACTACCAGAAATTTACTATAATCGAATTCATTATTTAGCTGTAGTTAATTTTTAAGTGTTTTAATAGGATTTTTCACATTTTTCTAAACATTTTCACTTGAAGTAAATGTATTGTTAGGTGTTTATTTAAATTTAAACTTAACAAAAGAGTTATTTATCTGTCATTGTTTAAGACAAGGTTTGGAAAGGCTTTTTCGATATCGTAATAAATAGTTATCTACGAATAGGTAGCTACTGTTCATAAGAGATTACTTGATGATGCTTTTGATGAGTCGAAACGTCCTATTATGAATTATGAGTTGAAATAAATATACATTTTCAGAATTAATTGCTTTGGTAGTTTTTTTTTCAAAAATGTTTCATAAAAAAAAGAAATATTTGAAAATGTCAAGAAAAAGGGCCGAAACGTCGAATTATCATTAAGTGTTATGCATTGTTCGATTTAGAATAAAAAAAGGAATCATTTTATACCATTAGCTAATTTCCGCCCCATATGAAAAAATAAAGTTGGTGATGGTGTCTAATTGACGAAACGTCGGATTAATTTTTTTTCTGTCACCAATAAAAGGATAAAAAGTGGCAATAGCATAGTGTAATTATTTTTTTATATCTGTTCAAATGAAGGAGCCCTCTCTTAGCGAAGCTAAGGAAAAACAAACAAAAATGTGTTAATTTTTCATTAATTTATTAATTTTTTCATTATCGCCAAATCGACTTATTAGCTCATTTTTCAAACGTTTGGCCTAGTTTCGCCAAGATCGACCATGGTGTGTGTGCGTGCATGTGTACGCGCGTGGGGCGTGCATGCGTGCGTGATTGTCCAGAACGAAAACACGTAGGTACGTACTTAAACATGTTTATTTACGCTTGTTTTCATTTCTCCTGGACCAGATTAGATTTTCGGAGAAATTCAGCGTCGGAGAGGGGGGAGGATTATTAGAAGCTGTTTTTGATTTTTATCAAATATTTCTGTAACAGCTGTATATTTCAAAGATTTAAAAATACCAATATGTAGAGCTTAATCATATAGATTAATTATGTTGTATGCAATTTTTTGATACAACACGTAATTTAGCGACAAAAATTCCAAGTTACAATTTAAGTCCTTGTTTTTTTCAATATCTGGATCATGATTAATTTTATAAAAAAATGTAGACATATTTTTTTAAGAAAATTTCATTTTATTTATAATGTTTCTTAATATAAACCGAAATAAGTGTAGAAATTAAATAAATATTATTGAAAATGCTTAAACTGTATTATCTGAATTTTTTAGTATCTAGATGCCTATTAACCTCTATCGGACATGAAGTTTTAAACGTCTGTTTGACATGGATTATTGTTCTTGTTTTTACAATGTTGCAAATTTTCGTAATAACCTTATCGTAAAAAAGGCTTCATAATTCTCCTAAAAAAATTGTTATTAAGATTATTTCATTTCTTATCATTTCCATTTGGTAGGTTGGAAGATCGTTTTTTAATAATGTCATTTATTAGTATCTTTATTAAACAAAGAAATCATAGCAACATTACAGTAATTAGCTATATATTTTTTAAGATTTCATTACAATATATTTTCGATCTAAATTGTCTTTATTACATAATTATAAATTATGAATTTCGTCTAATTTATCCGAAGAAGTTAGGGTAGATAGTATGCATACACTCATCCCACGTTGAATATCAAGAGAAGCTCCTTGAAGTAGAACACCAAGGTGCACGGATTTCAGAAACCAATCTCTTAAAAATGTAACAGGATTTCTGCTGCGGCTCCAGCCTGTACCGAGACGTAAGGAAGGTAAGTGTTGCACAGTGTGACTACGCATGTGCTATCCCAAATCAGGGGTTGGCCTTTAGTATGTGCAGTCAATGGTATGTCGTCCGGTCAGTTCTAAGGAGGAGGAGCAGCTGATGGTTGTACAAAGTCCCAAGAACGATTTGGTCCCGCGTGTGGTGAAATCCTACCCTTGTTGTTCAACTTGCAAAAAAGACCATGAATTCCGTCTTCACTTACGGGCAATCCTCAATTGGTACATGGGTGCTTCTAGACAATTATGTAACCCAACTAAAAACCAACACGTGTTCCAATGTTGGTTGCAGACGCATGTGACAATGCCACAGACTCTGTTTCCTTGCTATATCCATTGGTTTTGATTTCATTAACTATTCTGTTGATGAAATCTTACACTCGGAAACGATGAAGTATTTCATATCACTATGGATTCTTCCAAATCGTGTATTTTTATATGCTTGTTCATAAAAGAGAGAATTTTGGAGACTAGCTCGTAAATTCCATTCGCTGAAACTAGAAATGCTGGCAGGCAAATATCCTTGATACTTTCAATCCCTAAACCTCCTATATGGATTGATAAAGTAACTTGTGTTCACTATAGTTCATTCAGATCTATCTTCAGAATTAATTGTATAGATTTGTAAAGAAGGGAATCAATTCATTATGTTTCCAAAGAGGACACGTGCGTAGAAGGTAAGTAAGTTTTGGAACGGACAACCAACTTTTGGGTAAGCCACTAAGACTTATCGCCTTTTAGTCTATTGATAAGCATCTTCAGAAACCTCATTGAATTGTTCTATTACTTCTATATTTGGAACTCTGGAACAGAAAAACAGCTCATGCTTGTCCAGATTTCTTGTTAAGCCTATCTTTTTCGCATCCGTTATGACCTGTTTTTAGATCTTCAACAGTTGGATATATCGATAAGCTAAAAACTATAGGACGTCGTTTCCAAAAATTAAGTAACAAAGATAACCCTAGCATTGATAGAGGAATGGACAAACATCCGATACAAGTTTTTCTACTTCTGTTAGTATTGCATCTCTGGATACTGGATTAAACGTATTAGCAAAGCCTAATTCCACAAGACCTTTATCGTAGTTTTTCGAATCATTCACATATACCCTGATAGCATAAATAACTGCATCTGTGCTTAGTTGCAACTCCAAGTTGCAGAGGAGAAATATATCCATTAATATCCATTCGGAGCATTGTACAAGATACATTGGCTGTTAAACGACTGAATGGATTTCCGCATGCGTGCAGACACAGATAGACACAGACACAGACACAGACACAGACACAGGCACAGACACAGCCACAGACACAGACACAGACACAGACACAGACACAGACACAGACACAGACACGCAGACGCAGACGCAGACGCAGACGCAGACAAATACGCAGACGCAGACGCAGACGCAGACACAAATCACAGATCACAGACAGACACAGAGCAGACGCATGACGCAGACGCAGACTTTGCAGACGCAGACTGCTTAGACTGCAGACGCAGAACGCATGACTGTCAGACGCATTGACGCAGACTCAGACGCAAACGCAGACGCAGTACACATCCTTACAGCACTTGCACTAGACACTTTAGACACAGACACAGTGACACAGACACAGACACAGACACAGACACAGATCACAGACACAGACACAGACAGACACAGACACATGACACAGAAGACAGACACAGACGCAGATTTCGCTTAGACGCATGACGCATGACGCAGACGCAGACGCAGATCGCAGACTGCAGATTTCGCAGACGCAGACGCAGACGCAGACGCAGACGCAGACGTCAGACGCAGAGTGCAGACGCAGACGCAGACACAGACACAGACACAGACACAGACACAGACACAGACACATGACTACAGACACAGATTCACAGAACAGACACAGACACAGACACAGACACAGACACAGACACAGACTTAGCAGACACAGACAGACACAGACAGACACAGACAAGACACAAACGCAGACACAGACACAGACACAGACACAGACACAGACACAGACACAGACACAGACACAGACACAGACACAGACACAGACACCAGAAACCAGACGCAGACGCATGACGCAGACGCAGACGCAGACGCAGACGCAGACGCTAGACGCTAGACGCAGACGCAGGACGCAGACAGGCAAGACACAGACGCAGGCACAGATACAGACAAGACCAGACCAGCAGACACAGAACGACAAACACAGACACAGACACAGACACAGACACAGACACAGACACAGACCAGACACAGACACAGACACAGACACAGACACAGACACAGACACAGACAACACAACAGACACAGACACAGACGACAGACAGCAGACCAGACCAGACGCAGACACAGACCAGACAGACCAGACCAGACACAGACACAGACACAGACTAGACACAGACAGATTCGCAGACGCAGACACAGACCAGACACAGACACAGACACAGACACAGACACAGACACAGACACAGACACAGACACAGACACAGACACAGACCAGACACAGACACAGACACAGACACAAACACAGACACAGACAGCACAGACACAGACACAGACACAGACACAGACACAGACACAGACAGCAGACACAGACAAACCAGACGCAGACGCAGACGCGACGCAGACGCAGACGCAGACGCAGACGCAGACGCAGACGCAGACGCAGACGCAGACGCAGACGCAGACGCAGACGCAGACGCAGACGCAGACGCAGACGCAGACGCAGACGCAGACGCAGACGCAGACACAGACACAGACACAGACACAGACACAGACACAGACACAGACACAGACACAGACACAGACACAGACACAGACACAGACACAGACACAGACACAGACACAGACACAGACACAGACACAGACACAGACACAGACACACACACACACACAACACACACAGACAGACACAAACGCAGACACAGACACAGACACAGACACAGACACAGACACAGACACAGACACAGACACAGACACAGACACAGACACAGACACAGACACAGACACAGACACAAACACAGACACAGACAGACACACACAGACACAGACACAGACACAGACACAGACACAGACACAGACACAGACACAGACACAGACACAGACACAGACACAGACACAGGCACAGACACAGACACAGACACAGACACAGACACAAACACAGACACAGACAGACACAAACGCAGACACAGACACAGACACAGACACAGACACAGACACAGACACAGACACAGAAACAGACGCAGACGCAGACGCAGACGCAGACGCAGACGCAGACGCAGACGCAGACGCAGACGCAGACGCAGACGCAGACGCAGACGCAGACGCAGACGCAGACGCAGACGCAGACGCAGACGCAGACGCAGAGGCAGACGCAGACGACGCAGACACAGACACAGACACAGACACAGACACAGACACAGACACAGACACAGACACAGAACAGAACAGACCAGACCAGACACAGACCAGACCAGACCAGACTAGGCAGACCAGACAGACCAGACAGACCAGACAGACCAACGCAGAGCAGACCAGACCAGACACAGACACAGACACAGACACAGACACAGACACAGACACAGACACAGACACAGACACAGAACAGAACAGACCAGACCAGACGCAGACGCAGACGCAGACGCAGACGCAGACGCAGACGAGACCAGAACGCAGACCAGACGCAGACACAGGCACAGACACAGACACAGGCACAGAACAGACACAGACACAGACACAGACACAGACACAGACACAGACACAGACACAGACACAGACACAGACCAGACACAGACACAGACACAGCACCAGACACAGACACAGACACAGACACAGACACAGACACAGAACAGACAGACACAAACGCAGACACAGACACAGACACAGACACAGACAAGACACAGACACAGACACAGACACAGACACAGGCACAGACACAGACACAGACACAGACACAGACACAAACACAGACACAGACAGACACAAACGCAGACACAGACACAGACACAGACACAGACACAGACACAGACACAGACACAGACACAGACACAGACACAGACACAGACACAGACACAGACACAGACAGACAGACACAGACACAGACACAGACACAGACACAAGACACAGACACAGACCAGACACAGACACAGACACAGACACAGACACAGACACAGACACAGGACACGACACAGACACAGACACGACACAGACACAGACACAGACACGACACGACACAGACACGAGACACAGACACAGACACAGACACAGACACAGACAAGACACAGACACAGACACAGACAGACAGACCAGACGCAGACCAGACCAGACGCAGACGCAGACGCAGACGCAGACGCAGACGCAGACGCAGACGCAGACGCAGACGCAGACGCAGACGCAGACGCAGACGCAGACGCAGACACAGACGCAGACACAGACCAGACCAGACACAGACCAGACACAGAACGACACAGACACAGACACAGACCAGACACAGACCAGACCAGACTGCAGACACAGACAGACACAGACACAGACAGACACAGACCAGACACAGACACAGACACAGACACAGACACAGACACAGACACAGACACAGACACAGACACAGACACAGACACAGACACAGACACAGACAGACAGACGCAGACGCAGACGCAGACGCAGACGCAGACACGCAGACGCAGACCAGACGAGACGCAGACGCAGACCAGACGCAGACACAGGCACAGACACAGACACAGACACAGAACAGACACAGACACAGACACAGACACAGACACAGACACAGACACAGACACAAGACAACAGACACAGACACAGACACAGACAGACACAGACACAGACACAGACACAGACACAGACACAGACACAGACACAGACACAGACACAGACACAGACCAGACACAGAACGCAGACACAGACACAGACACAGACACAGACACAGACACAGACACAGACACAGAACAGACAGACACAGACACAGACACAGACACAGACACAGACACAGACACAACACAGACACAGACACAGACACAGAACACAGACACAGACACAGACACAGACACAGACACAGACACAGACACAGACACAGACACAGACACAGACACAGACACAGACACAGACACAGACACAGACACAGACACAGACACAGACACAGACACAGACACAGACACAGACACAGACACAGACACAGACACAGACACAGACACAGACACAGACACAGACACAGACACAGACACAGACACAGACACAGACACAGACACGACACGACACGGACACGGACACGACACGGACAGGACACGGACACGGACACGGACACGACACGACACAGACACAGACACAGACACAGACACAGCACAGACACAGACACAGACACAGACACAGACACAGACCAGACCAGACCAGACCAGACCAGACCAGACCAGACCAGACCAGACCAGACCAGACCAGACCAGACCAGACCAGACCAGACCAGACCAGACCAGACCAGACGCAGACGCAGACGCAGACCAGACGCAGACCAGACCAGACGCAGACCAGACCAGACCAGACCAGACCAGACCAGACCAGACCAGACAGACCAGACACAGACACAGACAAGACACAGACACAGAACAGACCAGACACAGACCAGACCAGACCAGACCAGACACAGACCAGACAGACAGACCAGACCAGAAACAGACGCAGACGCAGACGCAGACGCAGACGCAGACGCAGACGCAGACGCAGACGCAGACGCAGACGCAGACGAGACGCAGACGCAGACGCAGACACACGACACAGACACAGCACAGACACAGACACAGACACAGACACAGACACAGACACAGACACAGACACAGACACAGACACAGACACAGACACAGACACAGACACAGACAACACAGACCAGACAGACACAACGCAGACCAGAAACAGACCAGAACAGACCAGACCAGACACAGACACAGACACAGACACAGACACAGACACAGACACAGACACAGACACAGACACAGACACAGACACAGACACAGACACAGACACAGACACAGACACAGACACAGACACAGACACAGACACAGACACAGACACAGACACAGACACAGACACAGACACAGACACAGAACAGACCAGACACAGACACAGACACAGACACAGACACAGACACAGACACAGACACAGACACAGACACAGACACAGACACAGACACAGACACAGACACAGACACAGACACAGACACAGACACAGACACAGACAGACAGACACAGACACCAAAAGGACCACCCCACACCCCACCGACAAACAACAAACAGACACACAAAAGACGACGCAACACACCAGACCAGACACGCACGCAGACAGACCAGACCAGACCAGACAGACCAGACCAGCCAGACAGACCAGACCAGACACAGACCAGACAGACAGACCAGACACAGACACAGACACAGACACAGACACAGACACAGACACAGACACAGACACAAACACAGACACAGACACAGACACAGACAGACAAGACCAGACACAGACACAACAGACACAGACACAGACAGACACAACCAGACAGACACCAGACACAGAACAGACACAACACAGACACACAGACAGACACAGAACAGCAGACAGACCAGACACAGACCAGACAGACCAGACACAAACAGACACAGCAAAAACAACCACAACAACACAGACACAGACCAGCCAGACAGACAACAACAGACCAGACACAGACACAGCACAGCACAGACAAACAAACAACAGACACAGACACAGACAAACACAGACACAGAACAGACACAGACACAGACACAGACACAGACACAGACACAGCACAGACACAGACACAGACACAGACAGACACAACACAGACACAGACAGACACAACCAGACACAGACACAGACACAGACACAGACACAGACACAGACACAGACACAGACACAGCACAGACACAGACACAGACACAGACACACAGACACAGACACAGACACAGACACAGACACAGACACAGACACAACGAACGACACAGACACAGACACAGACACAGACACAGACACAGACACAGGCACAGACACGACACAGACACGACACAGACAACCAGACCGACACAGACACAACGAGAACGACACAGACACAGACAGACACAGACACAGACACAGACACAGACACAACACAGACACAGACAGACACAGACACAGACACAGACCAGACCAGACGCAGACGAACGCAGACGCAGACGCAGACGAGACGCAGACGAGACAGACGCAGACGCAGACGACGCACGACGCAGACGCAGACGCAGACCAGACAGCCGCAGACGCAGACGCAGACGCAGACGCAGACCAGACCAGACACAGACGAACAGACAAGCAGACGCAGAACACAGACAAGACACAGACACAGAACAGACACAGACACAGACACAGACACAGACACAGACACAGACACAGACACAGACACAGACACAGACACAGACACAGACACAGACACAGACACAGACACAGACACAGACACAGACACAGACACAGACACAGACACAGACACAGACACAGACACAGACACAGACACAGACACAGACACAGACACAGACACAGACACAGACACAGACACAGACACAGACACAGACACAGACACAGGCACAGACACAGACACAGACACATACACAGACACAGACCGAGACGCAGACGCAGACGCAGACGCAGACGCAGGCGCAGACGCAGACGCAGACGCAGACACAGACACAGACACAGACACAGACACAGACACAGACACAGACACAGACACAGACACAGACACAGACACAGACACAGACACAGACACAGACACAGACACAGACACAGACACAGACACAGACACAGACACTAGCAGACATAGAAGCAGACACAGGTACACACAGACAGACACAGACGCAGACACATCTTTTCCAGTAGTGCACATAAAGAAGTTCCATATAGTAAAGGACATTCATTCAGTGTTTCAAAATCCTTCTAAACCTACTGCTGATCTATGCTTAAAAGCAGTTATAACTTTCATTACGGTTTGTTCATCTGCATAGACAGGAGCTTCCTGTCATTCAGAGGTTTCGGAAACTTTAGATTCAGTGGAGCCGGTGGGTGTTTACTTTTAAGCTTTTCTAACGTTTCATCAGTAAAGGGGCTAAAAAATCATCGGGGCTTATTTTTTTTATTGCATTTTGAATTTATCGAAGGAATTGACCATGGCTTCTATCGTTGAAGTAAGGAGTCATTGAGGTTTTTGTGATTATGGCATTTTCATTTTATTAACATCTGTTTGATTTTATTTGGAAGGTTTATCGTTTTATATACGAGATCTGAGTAACAATCCAGACTGTTCTTATTTACACAGTTGTTAATTACTTTACATAGATTATGCGCTACAGTATGAAAATCACCGTTTAGGATACATTTGGTTAATTATATGTTTTTTGTGGCGTCTGTTAGTTGTTCGAGAAACGATTTATTTGTTACTTCTGGTTGGGATGATTCATCTCCCATAATATCTTGATGCTTTTTTTAGTGATCGCTATTCTGCGATTTGAAACGTCGGGCGATCTCGGTCCAGTTCACTCATCCATCAAGTCTAAGATAGTGCCCAAGGAAAGAAATGATACAGATACCGAGTATTGTAGTCACGAAACGTGGAGAAGAATTAAATTAAAAAAACGTTAAAAATAAAAATCAGAAAATATTCCTCAATTAGCCTCATAACTACAAGTAGCGAGAATACCGGTATTAAAATTACGTATAAAAATGCATAACAAAAACCGTTTTATTACTCTTTCAAATTTTTTTTTAAAGAGATAAGCAAATACTAATAGAATTTAGGCACAGAAATGAGATAGGTCGAGAACCAAAAAAATTTACATTCTTAAGTTTATGTGAATGTTTATGTCTTTCAAGTTGAGGTATAAGTTATTCACTAAAATTTTAATATATTTTGATATTAAGACTGACTTAGTTTCTTAATAGTGATTAGTTAACTAAAATAAGTATAAAGATTTCTTTTCTTAAAAAAACAATGGGGTTCTGTGACGGAAATAGAACAAACGACAGCGATTGCTGCTTGAAGCGGTGGCAAAAAGATGATATTAATATAAAGGGAAATGGTTTGCGTATTTAATGTTTTATATGGGACTATTTCAACAAGAAATAATCGTCGGTTAAAGGCTCTTCGATGTCTGGGAGTCTGGAAGTGATTAAAAACACTGGTGTTAGATTTTTATATAAAGTGGTACGGGGAAAATTTATCATCTCGTAATAAATTCTGTAAGGTGGTTAAACCTTCACGAGAAATTAGTTTATATGGATAAATTATGTATTCACACAGGTAAGCGTGATAAAAAGTTTTATGTATTCTAGTATTAGGGAATAGTTGAAGCAGGAATATCCCTTTAAATTTATTTGGTGCAATATTAACTTCTGGTATTGCATAATGCAACTTTAGTCAGAAACCCGAACAAGGACTTTATGAAAGAAGTAAATATGAATCGGATTATTACGGTATATGAAGGAAATTAGCATTCACTTTTATATCACGTAATGTCTAACGTCTGGATCTATATGAGTGAAAACTAATAATCGGATTCTTGTCTAGTTTATAGCTTTTGATACGACAGTACTCTTCACTAGTAAGATGACGATGATGGTGAGTACGTGTCTGTGTGTTCCTTGTGATCCGGCGGAATTGGACAGGTTGCCCATAGTACTATTTAGGCAAACAGATAAGTACACAATTAAACTCCCAAATAATCTCTTGGTCAGAGATGGGGTACTATTTAAGTAGGGGGAATGGTCGAGACTCTTTCAACGCTTTTTGCATCGACGTATGAGGGTATAAAATTGATTATTTGGCCTTTTTGCAATTTAAGAATTGATTAATCATTAAATAATTAATAAAAATAGGTTGTGAATAATTTCAGTTCTAGTAACACAAAAATCGGTATGTAAATATAGAAACGGAGAAGTGAAATGTTTCCATTGGGTTTACCATCCATTCCAATTCAAATGAAGATTGAGCGTTAGTATAACTGAGAGAGGGTCAAATAGGCAGGCAGGTTTTAGATGATTTCACTGCATGTAGTATCGCTTAGTATCGTATGGTAGTGTCATTGTACTGTATTTAAACTCTGAATCCGTTAATTTAATTAGAATTAAGTATAAAGTGTATATCATTGTAGGTGGCTGTGTATTCTCATTACGCTAAACCAGGTCTTCATGAGAAGTTTGAACAAACCAATCCAATATAGGGAATAAAAATGATCTAAATACAAAACCATACCACAAGATGAAGTTGTCGATTCCAGTAATTCTATGAAACTAAAACAATCTTTAGAACAAGAAGTTGTGGAATCCAAATACCATGATGCAGTTGATGCGATAAGAATCCTCACAGCTACATTTGGGCAAGCTAACCAGGTAGTAACATCCACTATTGCACATTTAGAAGATGGACGTGGTCATTTTGCAGGTTTGTAGTCAAATATTACAAGATTCGTTGAAAACTATAAACTCTCTCTCTTGATCTAATGCCTATGTCTATAAAACTTGAAGAACTGGCTCAATAGTTAGCAGATAATGTAACAGATTTTCCCATGAGGCAGGAGGAGAAAGTACAGGCGTGTTATAGATGTGGTTACGAAGTATTTTGAAGAGATACCTGCGTATTTAAGCTTTGCCAACAGTGCCTACTGTTTCCTTAATCTTTCATTTCATAATAGTGAAGAATTTATAGAGCACTATGAGCAACTTTTAAAATAGATGTGTAATTGCTTGAAGCATAAATAGTTACAAAACCTATGCTTAAAAATCAACGAAATATTGAATTGACAACTGATGATACTGTTAAACCCAATTAGTTTAAGTTTCTACAAGTTTCCAAAGTAATACCAATTAGTTCCGCTGACTGCAAAAGCAGCCTTTCCGCCAAGTGAAGAATAAAAGCATAGTCACATACCCGAATTCATCAAGATCGATTAACTCACTTAGAAAGTCCTCTGATACAAAGAATGGATTTAAAATAAATCTTGGATACTTTTGTAAAAAAGAAAAAAAATTGTTTTGTGAATTTTTAAGTTTCAATACATTGTGCTTAATGAACGATGAAATGTATTACAGTATTTTCATCAACAACTCATTAAATATTAAAATATACCTACTTTTTTGTACAGTATCCAATGTAGTACCAAATAATGACATTTTGGAAATGATCGTTGCATAAAAATGAAATTTGGCATTTTGCAGTTAATTTTTTCCTGTATTAAAACTCCATACTCGCATGTCTACAATACATACGCTTATTTGGGTATTCTGCTTCATGCAATAATTGAAATAAGAACACGAATACAAAGCAATACTCATATTTATATTTGTAAAGATGATAATAATAAAGTAATAATAACTAGCATGACTACTTCGGTGGTCTAAAGGTAAGCAAGTTTACCTTTCACCAGGCAAACACGGCTACGGAACCGCCCAAAGAAGCCGTTTTTCTATGAGTGGAAACAAGTAAAGCACGCCATCTGTTTGGATATGACCTATAACCGTATCCAGTGTCGATGTGAGGTTCAGCACGTCAAAAATCCCTTGCTGGAGGTGGAATTCCCTCAATTCAGTCAAAATTCGTGTAAGGGTAGTAACAATAGTTATTACAGCTGACACATAAAGATGCTTGATACGCGCCATTTTTAGATCTGCAATGCAGTACAATACAGTACAATGCAATACAATACAATACAACGCAACACAACCCCACACAGCATGACACAAGAGACGAGACGATACGATACGATGCGATGCGATGCGATACGATACGATATGATGCGATGCGATACAACTAGAATACCGTAAAATACAATACAATACAATACAATAAAATATAATACAATACAATACAATACAATACAATACAATACAGTACAGTACCGTACAGTACAGTATAGTGCAGTGCAGTGCAGTGCAGTAGTACAGTGCAGTGCAATGCAGTGCAGTGTACAGTACAGTACAGTACAGTACAGTATAGTACAGTACAGTACAGTACAGTACAGTACAGTGAAGTGCAGTGCAGTACAGTGCGGTACAGTTCAGTACAGTACAGTACAGTACAGTACAGTACAGTACAGTACAGTGCAGTGCAGTGCAGTACAGTACAAAACAGTACATTACAGTACAGTACAGTACAGTGCACTACAGTACAGTACAGTACGTACAGTACAGTACAGTACAGTACAGTACAGCACAGTACCGTGCAGTGCAGTGCAGTGCAGTGCAGTGCAGTGCAGTGCAGTACAGTGCAGTCCAATACAGTACAGTACAGTACAGTACAGTACAGTACAGTACAGTACAGTACAGTACAGTACAGTACAGTACAGTACAGTACAGTACAGTACAGTACAGTACAGTACAGTACAGTACAACACAACACAACACAACACAACACAACACAACACAACACAACACAACACAACACAACACAACACAACACAACACAACACAACACAACACAACACAACACAACACAACACAACACAACACAACACAACACAACACAACACAACACAACACAACACAACACAACACAACACAACACAACAACACAACACAACACAACACAACACAACACAACACAACACAACACAACACAACACAACACAACACAACACAACACAACACAACACACACAACACAACACAACACAACACAACACAACACAACACAACACAACACAACACAACACAACACAACACAACACAACACAACACAACACAACACAACACAACACTACACAACACAACACAACACAACACAACACCACACAATACAATACAATACGATGCAATACAATGCAATGCAATACAACAATACATTAAATACAATACGATATGTTACGACACGACACGATACGGCACGCACGACACGACATGACCCGATACGATACGATACGATACAAGACATTGCAATGCAATGTTCAAATGTACCTTCTATCGTAGTTCGCGGCAATGACATTCACAAAGAACCCGGCTTCTCCAGCTAGCTAGCAACAAAAATAAACTCTCTAGCATTGCGTGTTCTTTTCCAAAATAAACCCCACGATTAGTGTAATAACAGAGGTCAGCAAAAGTACCCAGACAGAGGTGCAAATGTGTTGTCACATGGTTTTTGTTTATTTATAGTTTTTCTCTTTTTTCTTCAATTAAGGATCAATCGAGTTATCACATTTCTTCGGCCAAGTACAACTCAATAAATCATTTTTATACGGATTTACGGTGATTACTGCAGTTTTTCATCTACGGTATTGTTTTCTCATTTCTAGAGCTGAATTGATGGAATTAGTAGAATTTTAACAGAGAAAGGAACCGCTTGGATGTAAACTTGCCGAAGCATTTCACTTATCTGGAATAAAGTTAAAACACGATTTAAATGCCACCTTAACCATGCAGTAGAAGCTTAAGGGACAATCTGTAGATTGTAGCTTATGCGTGCAGTGGGGTGGAAAGTAAACTATTATAATCCCTTTTTCGCGTGCATATCTTTCTTATTGCATAAAAATGTTTAGGTGGTACTGTAAAAAATGGCATAAGTTCTTTTGTAAACAATATTTAAAATTATCGACGCTTCGAGCATTTGAAAACGTGCTTGACGTCACACCGTATAATATACACGTTTTCATGCGACAGCGGTAGCAGTTTTACCTAGGGCAACGCACACTTTTAGTACGCTCAATTACTATATTTCATCATGGCTTTAGCTCATATTTCATTTCGTAACCCTGTTCGTTCGTTTGAATTACTTAATATGTTTTAATTAATTAAATATAATTAGCATTCAACAGTTCAACAAAGTTAACAAAGCATAAACAACACGTAGTAAGTGTTAATAACGGTTGGTCGTAATGAAAGATAAAATTTTAGCGTATCACTTTCATTACATTTTAAGGAGTTTCAAGGCATCTAAACAAAAAATTAATTTTGTGCTTATGTAAAATTGATTGCTAATACAAAGGGTATTCTTTTATTCACGTATAATTTCAAAATATGAATCAAGTCACCAATTATTACAGAAATTGCAAATGGATATCTGTAACAATAATATACTATAGAAGGAAATAATTAACGGGTGGGATAGTACTGCACTCATCTTCTTGAATAGCCATTATTATATCAAGACCACACATATTTTCCGCTCTTGTCGACCTCTAATAACACGTTCTGATTTTGATACTTTAGTAATAATACTTAAATATGCGTATTAATATCATATAGTGAAGCGCAGTGAAAGTTGTGTATTGGATGTATTTTATTGCTGTGTTTAATATTAAATCTTCAGAAATTGGTGCAACATACCATTTTCTTCAACTTTTTTAGCACAGAATTGTTTTCTTAAATTAATTCTGTTTTCAAATGTCTTATAATACTTAATTCATAATTAAAATACTTATCTTTTAGCTATTAAATCATGTATTTCTTGTTCATCTTTAAAAAGTTTATACGTTTCAATAATAATTGTCCTCAGTAAATGGTAGTATCGTTAATAATTACTTGTCATATGTCAAAATAAATTTATGAAATATGAATTATTTTCATTTTCATATTTCATAAATTCATTTTCACCTCTCGAGTAATTTTTAAAGAAATTACCATTTACTGAGGACGATAACTGTAATTCTTATGAAAACGTGTAAATTTATGCAAAGATAAATAAGAAATACATGATATAATACCTAAAAGATAAATATCTGTGATATCTGTGATAATCGTGAAAGTTTACATTACATATACTTAATTAACTTTTCCTGTAAAGCATAGCAGGTGTGCAATACGTATATTTAACATTTTCAAGCTGGTTGTACACTAAGAAAATTGTCAATTTAGCACTAATGCAGGAAGCTTTCTAAAATAGCAATTGAAAGGGCTGTAATAATAACTTTACAAATATTTCTTAATAGAATTCTAGCATATGGCATATGAAAGCTTACTATAACATTAATTTGTCTCTTTACTTTCGTGTGCGCTAAACTAAGTAAACTCAACTAAATCGTTTTTGGGAAAAGAATCGATGCTAAGTTTTATTCGGATTTGGGGGTTAGGTAGTTATGAGTGTGGGTGTACTTATACGTGTTTATGTGTGTGTGCGTAAATGGGTAGGGGGGTGCGTGCGTATGTGAGTGCGTGTGTGTGTACGTACTTGCGTGCATGCGCGAGTGTCTGTGTCGAAAAGTGCTCGCGTGCGTGCGTGAGTAAACCAGTGTGTGCGTGCATGTGTACGTGCTGCGGGCTTGCGTGTATGTAGCCACAATTACTTAAAACACCCGTGACCGAGTTTAATAAAATGTTACATTTAGAGTTATTTCTAAAATATCTCGGTTCTGTTAGTCTTATAAATAAACATACTTCATAGAAGTACGTTTTGTGAATATCTGGAAAACTATTGAGGATGTTGGAAAAATTGAATGAACCGTTATTAAAAACAATCAAATTTTGGATAATTTTTCTTAATGAAAGCTTTCTGTTATATAGACCTTTAAAATAAAAAAAAAAGTATTTAAAACACTCTTCTTCTGAATATTTCAAAATCTTCAACGTTATGGCAAAAAGTAGTTTCAAACATGGAGTTAATCAACATACTTTTAATGTTCTGCAAAATGTAGAGATGCCTTAAGGTGTAGTTTCAATTCTTACGTTTTCCAAAGAAGAGACTTCCGATTGAAATGATATAGATAAAAGTGAATACATGAATAAGACAGTTATGCACATTTAAAACTTCACGTAATAACTGTGTTAGACCACAACAAGAACATTAAATGTATAGAACATGTATTGGCAGCTATCCAAAAAGATGCTGTCTCTAGTGCTAGAAGTATGGCACATATGTAGGGGCATTAGTCGCTTTGGAAGGTCCTTGCTACAAAACTTACCCAGAAAAATTTTTGAACACAAGATGCTGTAGTTCAAAGTTAATATTTGCTGCTTTGCTTTTTGCACCCGATTCTTGACGTATCCTAACAGCTGTGTTTTTACAACGCGAAGCCGATTTCGCATTTTTATTAAGTGACCAGTACGCAACGCTGATCAGCCGAGCTGGGCACATTTTATGAGCAACTCGTGATGTTAGTGTTGTCAGTCTCGTTGAAGAATTTAATTCATTTACATTAATTACATTAAATATTAATACGTTATTTACTTACACACTTGCAGTAAAATTATTCCTACTAGACAAAGTAAACTGGCCATACAAATGTGTTGTTAACTCTATCAGCGGATACATTATTGCACTAGAATTTCATAAATGTTTTATTACGAAAAATGTATACCTTTACAAGGTCTTTACTTTAAACACAAATGAGGTCACTTAGTTTGTTTACATTCCAAGCTTTATTTATTCGTCAGCGTAGTGCCTGTAAAATTTCACAAAATAAAATTATTTTCATGATATATATATATATATATATATATATATATATATATATATATATATATATATATATATATATCTAAGAGATAGGATATTCCTTCATTTTCTCGTTTGTTACTTTTACTTAATAAATAGGAAGATTATTATTTTAACTAGTGTAATCATTTATATCAAAACCGGTATACATTCAATTAAAAAATTACAATAGTGAAATTTATTCACCCGATAATTTTATTAGCGTCAGCATAACTTAGTTATTGTCTCTTACTTTGAACACGCCTTCAATTTGCGTGCGCCTTATGTGTCCATCTAAGATCAGTAGCGCTGGCTTATCTTTGCTGGGCTTAGAATGTTCTACAAAATGGTCTAGTTATTTCAAAAAGAGCACCTGCCGGTCCGGCCAGATCCGTTTGAGAAACCAACAGCTCTTGGAGGCGTAATAATGAAGGTGAAAGTCTCTTCCGAGGAAAAAGATAAAGTGGAGGAATATAGTCCTCAGCGACAGAAAATTCAGTTATGTTTGACCCTGTTTTTCCGCTCACTATACCGAGCTGGTAGTGTAGTGGTGACACGACCTGCTTAGCATTCGGGAGGTAATGGGTTCGATTCCCGTTACCGTCTACCTTGTATGAGGTTTTTTCAGGGGGTTTTCCTCATACACATGTAGCGGCATGGTCACTGCGTATATGCACACCATGTGCGGCTACTTAGGCGAATGCTGGGGTAGTATTTTCCCCCTCAGAACCCTAACTCCGTTCCTTCCGATCCTATCCTGACCACACCTATCCTTAATCCCACCATGCATATATACGTAATGTATGTATCTATGCTGGGAATCCATGATTGTGGCTGAAGGAGCTCGGGAAGCTCGAGCAGCCCGCCCTCCACCTTGGGGAGGGAATGACATACGTTGCCTTTTCCTTTTTTTCCGCTCACTATTTTCCTACGTGCTAACATTTTTATAGGTGCTAATTCCCGTTTCCTCATGTAAACATTTTCAACACAAAAATTGTATTAAATAAATAAAATAAATGAATGAACTTGATGCATTTCTCCAAGATGAGAACCTGGACATCGTTTGTATTAGTGAACATTGGTTTACTGACCCAGATATTGTTAATTTGTTTAAGCTTGGTGAATTGAATGTAAACTCCTATTACTGTAAGTCTACTTCTATCCATGGAGGTGTGTTAATTTTTGTTAAATTAGAAATCTCAGCTAAACCATTAAAGTGCACTAATGACTTATCTATTGAACTTCATTGTGAGATTTGTTGCATACAAATAAATGTCAACGTAATTATTGTATGTATTTATAGATCACCTTTGGGCAATTTTAATACCTTCTATTGTCAAATGGAAATGTTGCTTGATAGATTCGTGCAGTATAATGTTATTTTGGTGGGGGATTTTAATGTTCGTTTTGGTATTGACACACAATCGCAGATTTTATGTGATCTTTTAAATGCTAATGGTTATATTCAAACGGTTTTCACTCCAACAAGGCATGAAAACTGTTTGGATAATATTTTTATCAATTTTTGCATAAATGATTACACCATAAATTCTGTTAATTTAGGTTTATCTGACCACTTAGGTCTAAAGTTAACATTACATAACCTCAGGGGGCCCAAAATGGATTCTTGCGTAACTAAAGTAGTTCCTCCGTTAACAATGTCAGGTATGAATAAGTTTTTTGCTAAATTCGCAAATTATGATTGAGATTATATGTTTTCAGATATGTAATAGTGTAGATTGTAATACTCATTTCACTAATTTTGTTAATATAGTTTGTCAGATTTATACTGACTGTTTTCCTACTGTTCAAATGAAAACACTTAATTATCACTCTTCTGTAAAATGGTTTACACCTAACTTACGTAAATTGAGGGAAAACCTTCAAATGGTTAATGATTTTTACAATAAGTTTCGTTATCAGAACTTATTATATATTAAAAAACAATTGGCTACAAGAAGGAGATCAAGCTTGCTAAAACTAAAGCTAATGATAATTTTATTAAGTCATCTGGTAATTCTATTAAAGCTATGTGGTCCATAATTAACTCACATAGAAATGTGAACGTGAATTCGGTTTCAATTTTATCGGCTAATGACTTTAACACTTCTTTTACAGGCGTCGCAAAGAACAACTCAGCGAGCTCATCTACTGGTAATAATGACCAGCCTAACTCTAGTAACGTCAGCATTTTTAATGCGCCTGGTTTTCAATTTAAAGGTGTATCTCAAATTCAAGTTCGAGAGGCCATAAAAAGCTTGAAATGCTATAATTCTAGAGATATATTTGGTCTTAATATAAAATTGATCAAACGTAGTGTGAGTTTATTTATCAAACCGCTAACCACACTAGTTAATATTATTATTAAATCTGGAATTTTTCCAGATAGTCTCAAGGTGGCATTAGTCTTGCCACTTTTTAAAAAAGGTGAAGACAGAAATAATGTCAATAATTTCCGTCCGATATCTATTTTGCCAGTATTCAGTAAACTAATTGAAAAAGTTTTGTATTTACAAATTTCCGAGTATTTTGAAAGTAATGATCTTTTTTTCAAACATCAATATGGTTTCCGAAAATGTAAAAGCACTTCTGATGCAATAACTAATTTTGTCAGTACCGCTTTAGATAGTTTTGAAAAAGGTGAACTTACAATTGCTGCTTTTGTAGATCTTTCAAAGGCTTTTGATTGTATTTCTCATGAAATTTTGGTAACTAAACTAAAATCTTTCTACAAGTTTAACAGCCTCAGTGCTGAGTTAATTGCCTCATTTTTAAGAAACAGACATCAATGTGTGCTACATAACAATATCCTTTCTAATAAACTACCTGTTCATCATGGAGTACCGCAGGGTTCTATATTGGGACCCTTGTTATCTTTAATTTATATAAATGACATGCCTAGGTATCTTCCATCTAGCATGAACTGTATCTTGTATGCTGATGATGCAACGCTATTTTCAACTGGTTCTGATTTTAACCTTGTTAACAATAATGTTGCGAAAGGTATTGATATTGTCAAAAAGTGGTGTGGTTTTAACCAACTAATGCTCAATGATTCAAAAACGATAGTTATGCCTCTATCATTAAAAAAAACTAGTACAGATTCTTCCTCCAAAGTACTATTCTTGGGTTGTGGTATAGACTGGCGTTTAAATTTTGATTATCATGTTAACTTAGTAACAAATAAATTAAATAAATATTTATTTTTACTAAGAAGCTTACATAGCAATACGTCCCTTGAAGTGATTAAAACAGCTTACTTTGCGCTAATACAAAGTACTCTACTTTATCCAGTATTGGTTTGGGATTATAGTGCACAGTGCCGAAATGTTTTTCGATTGCAGCGCAAGGCAATTAGAATCATTGCTGGTCTTGAATATAGGGCTGACAGTCGCAACTCTTTTATTGGCTTAAAGAAATCTCAGAATAATGTGTGGTATCAGTCTCAAGCATTTTTTAATTTATTACCACTTGGTATAAGAGAATTGCCGTTGGCGGCATTTAAAAGTAAAATCAAGAATTTTCTCGTAAACAATGCATTTTATTCATTTGATGAGTTTTCCATCAATTCTAAGTCAATTGAATGTTAGTTCGTTCGTAATTTTATTGTTTGTTTTTTTTTAACTTATTATATGTATTGTAATATGTTTGAATATGTTTGTTTTACCCGGACGAGTGTAAATGTACTTATGTACTCATGCTGCACAATAAATATTATTATTTTTTTTTTTTTTTACTGTTTTTAAAATATCAAGAAATCCGTCTCTTGTTCTTTATTGAAACTCACAGCCCTATTAAGACTTATGACCTCAGGTTTTCGAACAGATAAGCCGGGATTCCTTTTCAAAAAACCGTATAACCAATCTTCTCCGGCAAATGTTTTTGTTTTATCAAACGGATGCTCAGTTTTGCGTCTTTCCGCCATTTCATAGGTTATACGCATCTAATTGAGTAAGGCCGTAAAAACTTAGTTTCATCTCCAACAAATGGTCAACTAACAGCTGTTCATTTTCCTCGTTAAATACAGGATTGTATTTACCAAGCAGTGGCCCAGGTATATTCTCGGATGTGTATTGCCTGAGTGGTGATGCATCAAGTTGGGAGCATCACTCGTTCTTTTATAATATCTCACCTGAAAACAACAGACATTGTTACTTCCTTAGGTAGAATACAAACACAAGGCCACCCGGAGTTAATGAGGACCCGGTCTTGTCTGCCCCGATATAAACCGATCATCATTACTCCAAACGTAACTGAAGTAGAAAATCATCAAAATACCTATTTCTAGGCACATGTAGTTGCGAACTTCTAGGTTAGGTTTGTAGCTAATTTATTCTGTAATACTACGTTGTGCATAGTTTCCATTAATATTTCAACGATCACCTGATAATAAACAAGACTTTGAGACAAAAATTACATTAACTTGCCATAAAACTTCACAATAATAAACAAGACGCGTGAGTTACCAACACTGCACTAGATTCATTACTATAGTTTATTTGCTGCTGAGTGTCCGATATGGAATTATCCCCTACAAGCCCTTGACCAATTTGTGTTTTCTTTTTGTCATAGTAAACCCAAAGACTCTAAGCTTGTGTTAAAGAGAAATGTAAATAATGCGATTTTTAGTTAAATATCGACCGTTCGTAGTGTTCTGCAAAAATCAACCGTAATGCTTTAATAAATAGTTTCGACACTGAATCATGTTCCCTTGAAGTCGGAACTAAGTTGCCGCTTACTTTGAGCATTAGTTCGCAAACATGTATTCATACGTATAACGTTAGTTCACCCATTCAAATATTTTGTCATCGATTTTAGTTGTTAATTAAAAGCAATAATTATATATTTAGATTAAAAATGTACATAGAAAAAATATTTTAAGAAATACGAGATGTATAAATTTTAATGAGTGAGCTAACGTTATACGTATGAATAAATGTTTGCGAACTACTGATATAAGTAAGCGGCAACTTAGTTCCTTCTTCAAGGGAATATGATTCACTGTCGAAATTATTTACTAAAGTATTACGGTTGATTTTTACAGAACACTACGAACGGTCGGTTAATTCCATATCGGACACTCAGCAGCAATAAACTATACCACCCTACTAAATGTAAAATTGTGCGCGAAATTCCAAATTTTTGAAAGTTACGCAGGCGGTCCTAATTACCCCGGTGGTCCTCGTTGCGTCGGTCTCCCTTATTCTTAATCGACATGCAGTCAATCTTCGGAGACCTACAAATTCGTTATTTTTGTTATCACCATAGCCTATGTTATATTTTCTGAAATGGGAAAGAATGCACTTTAAGAATGTTGCCCTATTTATAGGGTGTTTCATTTAAAATGACATAGTTGTCGTATATCTAAAAATGGACCATTTTATTTATGGCATAACAAAACATAGTAATAACCCTAAACTCAAAAAAAACTCTCCGAAAATCCATACCGTTTTGTGAAAACCACACGTTACTATCTTTTACCACTTCGACGATATTCCAAATTAAAGTGGATCAAAATATGGTCGGTCACCCTGTATATGTGTACACAATTTCGAAAGGGCCAAAGGCGAATTATTTGGATTGGAAATGATCTAAATTAATTATTAATTAAAAAATTGTTTCTGAAGATTTTCAAATAAGAAATGCCACACAAAAAGATATGCGGTTTTTAATTAAAAGTTGCCGGTTCGTATTCTTTACCCCATACTGGTGTTAAATCATTTTCTATTAGATAATTAACTAAAAGTTATTACGTACATGTTATACAACGAACCAAATTTATTAAAAATTAACAATATTACAAAATAGGAATGTAAACATTTGAGTAACCTTAAAAAAATCTAAATTTAAATTAGTTTTTAATTGTGGGGAAATCGCATGCTAAGAAAATCATGTAAATGTACACTTATATCTTCCGTGATCAATCTAGTTTAAATATTTATAACTTTCTGAATTGTAATGAACTTCCGTTCATATTTCAAAAGAAAGCACAAAATAGCCGCACTTAGAATCATATTAGTAAATTTATCAAGCATAACGCTGTTTATTGTTAAATTGTAAACATACCTTCGATCCTCGTAGGTATATTTAGCTTTCTTATTTAGCACGATAAATAGAGTTGTCTTACAAGTCACTTACTTACTCGACCAGAACATAATCTATTATTTTTCAGAACATAAGAGAGTGGATACCCTTGCGTAATTGCGTTTCGTGTTGTAATTAAACTTTTTTATAACCGTAATAAAGTATACTTGAATTCTAATACTGTTATTATGTTACAGAAATACGAGCAAACGGATTACGAAGCTACATCACAAAGATCACTGCGAAGCAGGGGGAGAACCAGATTTTCATTAACACCCGAATTTCGAGAAGTTAGTGCTGATTATGACTTAATGAGACAAACCCAAGACGTTGAAATACCCAAAAGAAAGACGGAATCACATTTATCGGATCGAAAACAACACCGACCTGTAGATATTAATTCCAATCGTAGATCTTACGAAGTGCGCGAGTTTATCGATGATCTTCCTCGAGATAATCCACCTAGGCTTAAAAAGAGACCACATGTCGTTACAGAAACTAAATTCGAAGCAGCCAATATTCCACCAAGACATTTTCCTACACCTACTCCAATACCTGTTATTGAATTACCGTCGAGCACTTCTGAAGAACCAATTGCCCCCGTTTCAGTTAGCACCGAGAAACAAACTGAAGCAAGTGTACAACCAACTAGTACCACCAGAGCTCCAGAATTGAAACGTGTACAACCAACTAGTACCACCACAGCTCCAGAATTGAAACGTAAACCACCTACAGACATACCACAAGCGCGCCGAGGTCACTCTAGAAATCGTAATGTATCAGGTAAAAGTGAAATTCCGATCCGAGCTAGACCTAATCAAAAACAAAATGAAAGTCAGACTACCACCCTACCACCTAGCCCTAATCCTAGAACTCGCATAATCAGGAAAAGGCCTGCAGCAACAGCTGAAACTATTCACAATTCGCTTCGTACAAAGGGACCGTCGGTTTTTTCAGCTGAACCATCGCAGGATCTTTCTAATCGAGCTAGAACGGGGCGAAGGGTCGTAATGCATGCGAATGAAAATGTTACAGAAAACACTATCCCACAAAGGCGACGCACGCTGGTGGAACGCAGAAGACCTCAACCAAATCATGAAGACTTAAGAAACCAACAAACGACTAGTGAAAGGGTCGTCCATCAGCATGCTATAACTGAGTCCGCGCCATTAGTAACAGATATAGTAAAAGAACAAACACATGACGCAGCTAGATTAGATAATAATGCACGTAATATCCGGTTTCGTAGTAGCCCAAGGGTAACTACTGAACCTCAAAGTGCAACTACATTACCTCGGCGCATTGATTTAAGAAGAACCCGTTTGCCAGCGCCAATCACAGATAACCCATCCACTGACACAATCCCCACTCGTTCCTCTCGACGAAGTTCTACCACACATGCTCCTGAAGAGCAAGACTTAACCACTCTTCGTTCGAGAAGTCGCATACATTCCAAACCAGCAAAAGAACAAGAGAGACCAAGCGTTGTCACTAACCCAACGCGCGGTTTTTGGTCAAGACGCAGACCACAGACAAGCATTGATGACATCGAGGCAGCTAGCACAAAGCAAACTGAAGTTAAAGTCAAGATTGATTCAGTTCCAGAAGCCGAAGCTGCAAATGTTAAAGTATCTCTAGAAAAAAGTTTTTCGGTTGAAACTAAACCAGGAAGAATAATTCGAAAACGTCCAATTAGTTTGAGAAAAGCACAATTAGATGAAACTTCTTTAAGACCAAACGAAATTATAGAACCAGTAACTAATACTGATACTATTGATGCACCTCGAAGATTTGGATTATTAAATTTGAGGCATAACGATGAACAAGAAGAAAGAGGACCGAGACCTTCGCAATTTGTTCGTAAGAAGAGTCCCAGAATTGTCAAAGACGATGAATTTAGTTCAACGGAAAGTATTGATGAAAGCGATAATTATCCTCCACATTTTAAAGCTGCAATTATACAAGCCAAAAAGAAAAAAGAGGTAAGCTATTGTTTTTAGAAAATTGTAGTTTCTCTGTATTCATTTCCCAAGATTATAATCCGTTAAGGGATTCATTATAAAAAAAAACATGAAAAAGGCTTTTAGTGCCTTTTAAAATTTGTTTTGTTAGTTTAGAGTGACAATGACTACATACAGTTTCGGTTAAAACCTAGTGATACTGCTGGGTATAACAGAAAAGTAGGTAATGATACCGATTATTTATTATATTTTCATACATAAAAGTGAGCAGCTTCATAGCAGCATAACCGTTTTCTCTAGCCATCGTAACACTGCTGTAAGCATCCAAGTGTTAGCCATATCCAGTATAACGCAAAGTGCTATTTAACTGCGCCCATTATGAACGTTTTATGAAAATTTAGTTTAGAGTCTGTCCTGGAGACACAATCTCTTTATCAACAGTTTACGTATTGATTTGTTTCAGTGAGCTTTCAGTAGGGTAAAGTGACACTGTTCACGTTTTCGTTTTATTTCGAGATCATACTCGAAGACTCATGGTTTTCAGCAGTGATAACACAACTGGAAAAATTAGCTAATTACCAAGACATGCATTCTTCCGATAGTTTTGTTCAAATTTCAGGATTTTTTTAAAATATCTAGATTCACGCTATTCTCATGTCTAAATTTCATGAAGGGTAAAACTATTTAGATTTAACACTCACTAGCCTTAGTGTTGGATAACGACCTGGCCTTACAATAGCTCCAACTCGTAGCATTGTTTATCAGTTTTCGATGTGAAAGGGCATTCTAAGTGAGATCAAAACTGATTCTTTGTACCACCAAAAATCACGCTTTTCCATTGCATTGCACTCTAAGCACAGATGGAACTTGAAGTGGTGGATAAAGGAAGATCACTATGCTCCATTTTGCCCTTAACGATTTTAGTATCATTAGTTTTCCGCAGAATTATCCTACAAACAACTCGTGAACAGTTGTGTAATAATGTGATGTTAGTTTCAGTATAAACAAAGAAGTAATCAGTGAATTAGGGTTAGGTTAAACCTCGTGACCAAAATACCAGAAAGAGAACACCTTTTTAACATTTCTCTGAACCTAATACAAAGTTGACTTTTATGTAGACAATATAGTAGTTATATGAGAATTGAAACTTTAACCGTTTGACATGTGGAATAACGGCGTATTTAATAAAGTAGTGTATTGAGGTTATGTTGGATCTTCTACTTAAACTCAACACTTTAGTTACCTTACAAGCAATTTTTAAACACTTGTGTCATAATGAAAACCTACTGAACACGTCTCCATACAAAACATGGTTTCAATGTAAACAACACTGTGAGCAGTGTTGAAGAAAACTTGGTTCTTTTAATTATTCTATCTTTTGAACGCTTATCTCATGATGAGACGTTGGTTTCAATGTAAACAAAGAAATCACCAGTGCGTTTGGTTTAGGTTAAGCCATATGACCAACGCATTAAAAATTAGAAAGCAGTTCTACACATCTGTGATCTTAGCACAATATTAGTTTTCATACTAACAGTCGAGCAAGCAATACGCTGAAGTTGGTAAGACATAATAACCAGAAACAATCCTTTCGGTTTCTTACAGACAACTTTTTGCCTTGACAAAACAATGTTGGTTTCACCGTAAGGAGGGCATTCGTTGGGGTTTTCATAGATCTCATGCCAAAAGTATTAGAAACTGGTCTTGAACAAATGCCCTGCCACTCATGATAACCGAGATATAGCTCGTACGTTCCAAATAATCCATATACCTCATACGGTCCATGTAGTCCAGATAATCCAGACAGACCAGATAATTCAGATAGTCCAGATAGTCCAGAGCGTCTAGATAGACCAGATAGTCCAGATAGTCCAGATAGTCCAGATAGTCCAGATAGTCCAGATAGTCCAGATAGTCCAGATAGTCCAGATAGTCCAGATAGTCCAGATAGTCCAGATAGTCCGGATAGTCCCGATAGTCCACAGAGTCCAGATAGTCCAGATAGTCCAGATAGTCCATATAGTCCAGATAGTCCAGATAGTCCAGATAGTCCATATAGTCCATACAGTCCATATAGTCCATATAGTCCATATAGTCCACATAGTCCATATAGTGCATATACTCCATATAGTCCATATAGTCGATATAGTCCATGTAGTCCATATTGCCCATATAGTCCATATAGTCCATATAGTACATATAGTCCATATAGTCTGTATAGACCATATGGTCCATATAGACAATATAGTCCATATAGTCCATATAGTCCATATAGTCCATATAGTCCATATAGTCCATACAGTCCATATAGTCCATATAGTCCATATAGTCCATATAGTCCATATAGTCCATATAGTCCATATAGTCCATATAGTCCATACAGTCCATATAGTCCATATAGTCCATATAGTCCATATAGTCCATATAGTCCATATAGTCTATATGGTCCGTATAGTCCATATAGTCCATATAGTCCATATAGTCCATATAGTCCATATAGTACATATAGTCCGTATAGTCCATATAGTCCATATAGTCCATATAGTCCATCTAGACCATCTAGTCCATATAGTCCATATAGTCCATAGAGTTCATATAGTCCATATAGCCCATATAGCCCCTATAGTCCATATAGTCCTTATAGTCCACATAGTCCATATAGTCCATGTAGGCAATATAGTCCATACAGTCCATATAGGCCATATAGTCCATCTAGTACATATAGTCCATCTAGTCCATATAGTCCATATAGACCATATAGTCTATATAGTCCATATAGTCCATATAGTCCATATAATCCATATAGTCCATATAGTACATATAGTCCATATAGTCCATATAGTCCATATAGTCCATATGGTCCGTATAGTCCATATAGTCCATATAGTCCATATAGTCCATATAGTCCATATAGTACATATAGTCCATATAGTCTATATAGACCATATGGTCCATATAGACAATATAGTCCATATATTCCATATAGTCCATATAGTCCATATAGTCCATATAGTCCATATAGTCCATATAGTCCATATAGTCCATATAGTCCATATAGTCCATACAGTCCATAGAGTTCATATAGTCCATATAGCCCATATAGCCCATATAGTCCATATAGTTCTTATAGTCCACATAGTCCATATAGTCCATGTAGGCAATATAGTCCATACAGTCCATATAGTCCATATAGTCCATCTAGTACATATAGTCCATCTAGTCCATATAGTCCATATAGACCATATAGTCTATATAGTCCATATAGTCCATATAGTCCATATAATCCATATAGTCCATATAGTACATATAGTCCATATAGTCCATATAGTCCATATAGTCCATATGGTCCGTATAGTCCATATAGTCCATATAGTCCATATAGTCCATATAGTCCATATAGTACATATAGTACATATAGTCCATATAGTCTATATAGACCATATGGTCCATATAGACAATATAGTCCATATATTCCATATAGTCCATATAGTCCATATAGTCCATATCGTCCATATAGTCCATACAGTCCATATAGTCCATATAGTCGATATAGTCCATATAGTCCGTATAGTCCATATAGTCCATATAGTCCATATAGTCCATATAGTCCATATAGTCCATATAGTCCATATAATCGATCTAGTCCATCTAGTCCATATAGTCCACATAGTTCATATAGTCCACATAGCCCATATAGTCCATATAGTCCATATAGCCCTTATAGTCCACATAGTCCATATAGTCCATGTAGGCAATATAGTCCATACAGTACATATAGTCTATATAGTCCATCTAGTCCATCTAGTCCATATAGTCCATATAGTCCATATAGTCCATATAGTCCATATAGCCCATATATTCCATATAGTCCATATAGTGCATATAGTCCATATAGTCCATATAGTCCATATAGTCCATATAGTCCATATAGTCCATACAGTCCATATAGTCCATATAGTCCGTATAGTCCATATAGTCCATATAGTCCATCTAGTCCATCTAGTCCATATAGTCCATATAGTCCATAGAGTTCATATAGTCCATATAGCCCATATAGCCCATATAGTCCATATAGTCCTTATAGTCCACATAGTCCATATAGTCCATGTAGGCAATATAGTCCATACAGTCCATATAGTCCATATAGTCCATCTAGTACATATAGTCCATCTAGTCCATATAGTCCATATAGACCATATAGTCCATATAGTCCATATAGTACATATAGTCCATATAGTCTATATAGACCATATGGTCCATATAGACAATATAGTCCATATATTCCATATAGTCCATATAGTCCATACAGTCCATATAGTCCATATAGTCGATATAGTCCATATAGTCCGTACAGCCTATATAGTCTATATAGTCCATATAGTCCATATAGTCCATATAGTCCATATGGTCCGTATAGTCCGTATAGGCCATATAGTCCATATAGTGCTTATAGTCCGTATTGTCCATATAGTCCATATAGTCCATATAGTTCATATAGTCCATATAGTCCATATAGTCCTTATAGTCCGTATAGTCCCTATAGTCCATATAGTCCATATAGTCCATATGGTCCGTATAGTCCATATAGGCCATATAGTCCATATAGTCCATATAGTCCGTATAGTCCGTATAGTCCATATAGTCCATATAGTCCATATAGTCCATATAGCCCATATAATCTATATAGTCCATATAGTCCATATAGTCCATATAGTCCATGTGGTCCACATAGTCCATATAGTCCACATAGTCCATATAGTCCATATAGTCCATATAGTCCATATAGTCCATGTAGTCCATATAGTCCATATAGTCCATATAGTCCATATAATCCATATAGTCCATATAGTCCATACAGTCCATATCATCCGGTATAGTTCGTATATTCCTTATAGTCATATAATCCGTATAGTCTGTGTAGTCCATATAGTCTGAAGTCCATATGGTTCGCATAGTCCACACAGTCCATGTAGTTCAGATAATTTGATAATGTTCACCATGCACCGCAACCTCAAAATGTAGATTTGAAAATTTACGTATTACAAGAGCTGCCTTTTAAGTAGCTGAGAATAGGAAAGAGAAAGTTTTTTAGAACTGTTTTATTGCTTTTCAAAATATTCGGCTATAAGTTTCATGCATCTGTGCAGCGTTCATACCAATTTTCGAGAGTGTTCTCCTCTCTAAAATCGGCATCTCCAAAACGTCATTTTTAATATCTTCCACAGCTTCTGAGCGTGGTGAAAATCGATATCCTTGCATTCCTTGTGTGACATTCGGTAACAAAAAAGTTGTTAAGCGATAAATTTGGTGAATGCGGGCACTGAGACACTAATTCAATGTTTTTCTCTTTAAATATTTAATTAGTCTACGAGCTGTATGGGAGCTGGCATTGTCATGATGGAGAGTGATTCTACGTTTTTGGTAGTTTTCCCTAAAAGCGAAGGCTTCTGGTAAATAAATCGTTGCATACGTTTCAGCGTTAACTGTTCTTTGATGTTCTACAAGAATGGTTACAACATGTCCAGTACAACCAAAGAAACACCGGTTCTTGTCCAAGTGTCGTCACCTGTAACGAGGTTCTAGATGGATTTTGCAGTTCCTTGGCTGTATTTTTTAAACATTTGCCTATCACCATTTAACACGAGCTTGTTTCTGAGATTTAGTCCAATTATGCCGAATTCATAAGGAACAGATCCTTCTAACAGCTAACCGTTGATGCAAAACCGAATGAATGTATTACAATCAGGCTAATCTTATACAGTCAGGATGCGCACAGCAGCGATGGTTTTGTTTTTGATTTGCACGAGATTCATAAGTAACGGACGCACAAACTACAAACCAATTATATACAGCTATTCTGATGTTGCTTCATTACCACAAGCTGAACAAAGCAATCCTATACATTGTTCTTAAGTTAGGCCTTTTCGAAAATCATCCAACGAATATCTTTACAAACAATTTCAATTTTTTCACAAAATTACTTGTTTCAAACGCTCACTGTCAACAAACTAGGGTTGTTCCTCTACGGAAATTATTAATAAATTATAAAAGTAGCGAAGTTGGGCATTCTATAGGTAAACAATATTCTGATAAATAAAATCTGATGTTCAATGTAACATAATTTCGACTTTTTCATTAATATTCTTCTAAATAAAATCTTTTATTGAATGTAACATAATTTAGGTTTTCGACTAATCTGTTTTGGTCCAACGGCTCTTGCATTCTCTTATTCTCCTTTAATCCTATATAGTGTCCCTATTAAGTGTAATTAGGTGTTAATTAATTCATATGCAAAGATATAGGTTTTATTGACATTTACCACGATTTGCGTGTAAAAGTTTGTTCGAAACCAGTATAAATGTGAAATTGTGGGTTTGGGCTGGATTTTTGACAAGAACGAGTCGTTAGCCTACGGAAATGATTACAATAGTACCAATAGCACCTATAGGTAAACAATATTCTTGTAAATAAAGATTTCATTAAATGTAAAATAATTTAGACTTTTCGATGAATCCAGTTTGATCCAACCGTCTCTGAAACCTTTTATTCTTCTTTGAATAAATAGTGTCCTTATTAAGTGTAATTAGGTGTTAATTAATTCAGATGCAAAAACGTTGATCTTATTGAGATTTGCTACAATTTGAATGAGTAGGCCTAGAAGTCTGTTCGAAATCAATATGAATATGGAATGATTTGGTTCGATTTTGGAAGAGTTGTTGTCTACGAAAATTATGAATAGATTATAATAGTCGCTAAGTTGGACTATCTATAGGTAAACCATATTCTTGTAAATAAAATCTTTTATTGAATTAATATACCTTCCAACATGGAATCCAATGTATATAAATGTAATATAATTTAGACTTTCGGTTGATCGAATTTGCTCCATCCTTCTTTGTATCTTTTTAATTATAGTTTCCGAATTAAGTGTAATTAGGTGTTAATCAATTTATGCAAAAATGTAGGTATATAAACTGGTTTTATTGACATTTGCTACAATTTGCGTGTTCGAAACCAGCCTGAATATTAATTGATGATTTTGGGTTCGATACTAACAATTTGAACATCCATAAATAAGTGTTATTAATGTTACTATTTTAAAATTGCATAACATAATTGATATTCGACTAATGTGCAAGAAAGCGACAGTTTCTACAGTCCACCTTTCATTTTGTATCTCAACGTACTGACATAACGTACCTACCTACCTATATATATTTTTTATTTTATTACTAGATTAAATAGAAAGGAGGCCATTAACTACATATACTTATGTGATCTTAATTATTTGTTCTTGAGCGAAATTACACAATTAATACATAAAATTTAACTTCTACAGAGTCTTCATGGGTCAAGGGCAAAGAAGGCGAATGAAGCTACTGTCACGAAGACTGCGGAGACGACCGTGACTTCCTCAATACCATCTACCAGTTTGAAGCCTTTTCCTTATCCGGGCGTAGTGATTTCAACCGTTCCTAATAAAGTAAGTTTTATTGACATTGTGTAATTAATAGTGCTTTTGTCTCTAGTAATGCACCGTTTTTAATACATTAGATACCTTGAAACAATTTAGTCATGGGTGGTCAATGGTATGAGTATTTTTGTTAATTGCTTATTGACGGTTAATTATGTACAGGGTGTTTGTAACATATGATTAATTATTCTTCTATTTGAAAGTGATGTTAATGTCAGTGCATAACGCCCTCTTATGACAATTAAAATGGAGTTGCAACTTTCTATCTATTTTTAATGTTTCCGCGTTTTAAATTATCACCCTGTACCTTTAATATCAACGTAATGAGTTCATTATAGAAATTTTGTTGCATTTTGAGTTATGTAAAATGGTAAAAGGTCTAACAACATAATTAGACATGTGCAAAACGCACCCGGGGCGATTAAAAAAATAAATAAATGCCTAGCAATCACTATTTATTTAATATTAGAATTTAAAAAAATTACTAAAAAATCAAAACATACCTAAATTAATCAATTAAAATTCGTTATTTCTCCTAAATTGGCGCTCTTTCCAAAATGCTTGCGTGTGCGGCTGCAGACGTCGCTCATGCCTTCAGCCGGAACTGGATTTCCTTTATAATTAAACACTTTTGAATCAAAGGTTACGATAAAATTTCACCCTTAAGATCCTAAGGCGTGTATTTATACAAAGTGAGTAAGCTCAATGCGTTGGTCTGTAGAGCCTAAACCACTTTTTTAATTTTGTACGTAGCTCTATACATATTAATTCAAGCCACGTTTTAAAACATTTTGAAACATGCAAGATATCCCAAAAAAGCGTGCCGTTTCATAGTTATGTATTTTTAAATACAACACCCTATATATTTTGGCGATTTTGGAAAATAGTTACAAAGTCTTTTTAATTTTGTTGACTTGCATGACCTATACCCAAATAATTTTCAAGATATTGCAAATGTTTGATAAAAAAACTCATATTTCAAGCGTAGTGTATTAATAATAATTTTTTATGCATCACCCAGCATATACATTTTTGTAGATTTGCACTACAATTAAAAAGGAAATTCAAAAATATATAAAATCCACAGTTTTGGAGATATTAACTATAATATAATGATTCTTCTTTCAATATGCAAATTAATATGTTTGGTATCTATTCGATCATGGTAAAAAGTCGCTTAAACACCACATTTGTTATGTTTCATCAAAATTCAGTGCGTTGTTTGCGTTCATATTGATTTTCTAGGTTTCTAAAGCAAAGTTAACATTATTACGAAAGGTGTTGTCGCTAAATAGATGTGTCTTATGTCAAAATCTTATACATTTTGACATAGTAAATGTGCTTGGTTAAATAATTTAAGTTGTTAGTAACTTAGTTAACTTCATCCTTGTAACATTAATTAAAAAAAAACAATAAATTTAATTAAAAAATAAACTAAACAATGATATGCGATTAGTGTACCTACAAAACAACAATACCGCACTTAAGAAAACGCTGTATTGAAAGTGCTTGGTTAAATAATTCAAATTTCAATAGCAAGCTAATTTAAGTCTTTAGTAACTTGATTAATTTAACTATTGGTACATTAATTAAATCGAACAATAAACTTAATTAAAAAAAACTAAACAATGATATTCGACTACAGCAACTACCAAACAAAAAATACCGCTGTATTGAAAGTGTTTGATTAAATAACTCATATTTCAAGAGTAAAATAAGTTTAAGGCTTTAGTAACTTGGTTAATTTAACTCTTGTTCCATTAAAAAAACTAAATTTAATTCAAAGGTAAACTAAACAGTGATATGCGACTGCGATAACTGCAAAACGTACAACTTGGTTATTTTAACTCTTGATTCATTAATAAAAAAAAACAATAAGTTTAATTCAAAATAAACTTATGGTAGCTACAAAACAGACAATGTATTTAAGAAAACACAATGTTGGAAGTGGTTGGTTAAATAACTCATATTTCAATAATAGATTAAATTTAAGTATTAGTAACTTGGTTTATGGAACTCTTGTTTCCTTAATTAACAAAATAATAAATTTAATTAAAAAATAAAATAAACAATAATATGCAACTGCAGTAACTACAAACCAAATAATAATGCTATTAAGAAAACGCTGTATTAAAAGTGATTGGATTAAACTACAGCAGGCTAAATTTTAGTCATCAGTAACTTGGTTGACTTAGCTCTTGTTTATTAATTAAAAAAATTAATTTAATTAAAAATAAGAAAGAAAATAACAAAACTACATTCTGCCTTGTATGAGGTTCCTTCGGGGAGTTTTCCTCATGCACATATAATGACGTGATCACCACGTATACGCATATCATGTGCTGCTATTTAGGGGAATGCTGGGGAGTAACTTCTTCCTGGTAACCGTAACTCCGTTCCTTTTGATCTTATCTAACGGCACCTATCCTTAGTCTCGCCATTCACACATACTTAATGTATGTATGTTTGTTGGGAATCCATCAATTAGGCTGCAGGATAGCAGCCTATTTTCCCCCTTGTATATGGAATGAAACATGTTACTTTTTCCTTTTTCCATCCTCCTGAACGCAGGGCCTAATTCTTTTTTCACAAGTTTTCTACAACTAATTAGACCGCATTTTCCTTACTGTTTTAAACGGTAGCGGTCTGCTAGTATTCATCAGCTAACACTGCCTTTACTGCTTGGTAAACGGCAGATGGGATAAATGCAAATTTCACTAACCTGATGGTTTATTATATATATATATATATATATATATATATATATATATATATACAAGGTGATTCTAAAATAGGTGGTCAAAATTTGGGAGCTGATGCAGGATAGCAATGCAAACAAAAAAGTTTCTATCAGCTTGGGTCGTAAAACGCACCATTACGGAGATACAGGGTGTTTAGTTTTCAATTTGATAAGTTAATCTATTTAATATTTCCGTTAGTTTTCAATAAATAGCTTTCAAATTTGTAGCATTGCCTATAATTCTTATACCGAATAACGTGATTTATCTAATTTCAATGTATCGTGCAGATGGCGCTAGTTGCCGCATATTTTTGTAGTTAAAAATCAAGTAACTTTTTTCTAACAAAAAGTATCAACTTTTCAAAGGCACGATTGGATTCTGCGATCAATATTGCATAAAAAAGGTATACCTTATTGAGCTCGCTATCTGTAACCATTTCCGAATAAAACTCAATTTCACATTTCAATTCTCAATTATTGGTATTATTACAATTCGGAGAGGTCAGTAGAATATTATTAAAATAAAGCGATTATAAACAGATTTAACAGAAAATATGAATAAATTACCGATAATGATATCATTTCAATTCTCAAAGTGTCCTCCATTTTCCTGTATACACTGTTGCAGTCTTCTCATAAGTGAAAATACTGTACGATTTAGTCTTTGCTCTTGTACAATTTCATTGAAAGCGTCTTAATTTCGCTGGCGCAGTTCCTCAACAGTTTCAATCAACTGAGCACATACTTTATTTTTCACTTGTCCCCAAACATTGAAATCCATAGGATTGAGATCTGGTGACCTACGGGGGCAAATTAAGGGAGCCTCATTGACTCGGCCTATCCATTGATTTGGAAAATTTTCGGATAGCCATATACGACACTGTCGACTAAAATGGGGGAGGGGCCCCGTCATGCATGTACCATAGGGCACGCCTTCTCGCTAAAGGAATGTCTCCCAAAAGTTCATAAAGTTGATTGGATCAAAAATCTTGGTACGTTTCTCCGGTTAAATTACCTTGGAGAATGAGGTAGCCTAGAAGTTCAGTCCCAAGCGTTGCAGCCCAGACATTAATTTTGAAAGAATGTTGGTAATGAGTAGTTTTTCTGACATGCGGATTCTCATCGGCCCAAACATGTTCATTATGCATGTTAAACACTCCGTTTCTGGTGAAATCATCGCTAAAGATGATATTTGAAAGAAAGTTGGGGTCCTGTTCATGCCTCCTCAGTAGCAATCCACAAAATCTCATGTGTATGGGTCTACCACCTGGCAAAATATCCTGAACTTGATGGTAATGGTACGGATGCAATTGTTGTTCTTTTGCAACTCTCCAAACAACTGGTTGTGACACTTCAATTTGTAGTGACACACGCCTAGTACTAACAGTGGGATTATCTTCAATAATATTCAAAATATTCTCCTCATTTTCAACTGATCTCACCGTCCTTCGTCTTCCCCTATCAGCAGTCTGAGGCTTCAAAGATCCATTTTCACGTAGACTTCACTAGACAGAAATGTTTTATAATTAGGCAGATTTCTTCTGGGATATTTTTCACTGTACCGTCTCACAGCAGCCCGTGCACTTCCAAAACATTCGCCCAACACCAGCAGCATATCAACATACTCAGAAAATGTGTAGAGCGGCATTTTAATTTAACAACGATGCAAAACACAATTTCAAACAATTTAAACGTTAATGACAGATAGCGAAATATTAGCAAGCTACTGTCAGTGCCTATTTTTTTACGTTACAGTGCCATATGAATGCGAATGTATGATTGGATTACACACGAACAAGGCCCACGTAATGCAAAATTTCATTTTTATCGGCAACGGTTGTAGATATCGTGTTTCATAAGTTGATTGAAACTGTTGAGGAACTGCGCCCGAATTGAAGACGCTTTCAATGAAATAGTACAAGAGCAAAGACTAAATCGTGTAGTATTGTCAATTATGAGAAGACTGCAACAGTGTATACAGAAAAATGGAGGACACTTTGAGAATTGAAATGATATCATTATCGGTAATTTATTTATATTTTCAAAAATATGCGGTAACTAGCGCCATCTGCACGATACATTGAAATTAGATAAATCACGTTATTCGGCATAAGAATTATAGGCAATGCTACAAATTTGAAAGCTATTTATTGAAAACTAACGAAATACTAAATAAATTAACTTATCAAATTGAAAACTGTATCTCCGTAATGGTGCGTTTTACGACCCAAGTTGATAGTAACTTTGTTGTTTGTTTTGCTATCCTGCATCAGCTCCCTAATTTTGACCACCTATTTTAGAATCACCTTATATATATATATATATATATATATATATATATATATATATATATATATATATATATATATACTAAAATGTTAAGGTGATGAATCTAGCAGCTGCAGGGTGCACCAGTAATCGTACGCCCACTTATAACATATTCATGTCTAGTGAAAATTATAAAATGTATTCGCATATAGTACAGATAATGGTACCAAAAATCATCTTAAAACAATTCATACATAACCGCGAAGGAAAAGATATTTTCAATTCCTTTTTTAAATTTCAGTGCCTTAAATTTAGCTATCCCAACATTAATTGGCTACACTTAATTAAGTAAACGAAGGAAATACTTTAGGCACGCATGAATGGAAAAACGTGATCTGCATTTTGCGAAACTTTTTATCAGAAAAAGTCGAACGTATGTAACTTGTACCGATAGATGACGTTTATGTACCTAAAAAAATAGTATATAAGGCGAGGACTATCAACTGTATAGCAAAGACCCAGATACCTATTTTTAAGATAGCTTAAGATTTGGCAAATTTTTGGAATAGAAGTTCTGACAGGGTCAAAAATAAGCCATAAGAAGGGTATTCAAAGAAAGTTTCTAAAGTATCTTTCGTAAATGGTAGAAAGTTGGACTTTGGAGCAAAAATTCAGATACCTATTTTGTTTCCCCACTACGTCCATCTGACCATTGTCAAATAGAAATAAATTCTACTGTCCCAATTCCTATGTTGTTCGCAACACTGATAGAACCTTATAGTGTTTTAAGTCAGCTAAATAGAGTGATTTACGGAATCTATTTTCAACCTTTCCATGGCGTGAATATTGTTGTAAGTGGTCCTCGTCTTCGGACATTGCTCTTATATATAGGTGTAGGTCAGACCGTTCCCAACCCTAGTGCAATAGGGATATCTTCGAAATATAAATCTTGTACCAATTGGAAATCTAGCGAAGCGGTCGAGAGTCATGCAGACCACGTTGGTGCTGAAAATAGCTGAAAAAGTGTTATCACTAAAGCTAAAAAGGCGTTTGAACAATGAAAATGCATTGAACTAACTACATCTTTGGACAGTAGTAACCTTTGGTCTTTGGCTGAAGCTATCGATCAGTAACTACTTTAGTATATCTTCATTTGCCCACATTACATACTTTTCTGGAAAATATGTGTCTCTAATCAACTCTCCTTTACACGCTATGAAACCAATTCATTTTCGATTCAAGCTCCTAGAATGGATCTGTAGGCTTGATGTCAATAAGGCAACTGGCCCAGACGGTTTCCCAGCTATCGTCTTAAAGAATGTTCTCCCGAACTAGTGCCAGTTCTATCTAAGCTCTATTCGATCTTTGTGTTTTCGGGGAGAATTTCTTTCGTCATGAAAGTTAGCAAATGTCCAAACTATACCCAAAATAGACGACAAGACGGATCCCTCCAACCACGGTCCATTTACCATCGCTTCGATTTTGTTTAAAATCATGGAAAAAAACAAACTCCTTAGTGACCACCAATATGATCTTACGCAGAGTCGTTCAACTGGTGATCTTGTTTCATATGTGGCCCAACTTTGGAGCAATGCATTAAAACAATTTTGTGAAACAGTTATAGTCGCTTTAGATATCTCATTTAGGTTAAATGATACGCTCATCAACTGAGTTTGTAGTTTCCTTGATAAAAGACGAATACGTGTGGTAGTGAATGGCCTTTTTAAAAAGTTGGCATTAACGCGGGCGTGCCACAGGAATCAGTTCACTTTTTCTACTCTACATAAATGACCTTATTCCTTCAACAACTAACTCTGTTCATTGCTTTTGTAGTAGCTTCTTTGTAATTCGTCTTAGTCTACTCATAATGGTAATCCACCTTCTGTCTCAAATTAAATTATTTAAGTTGAAATGGCAATTGCAATCAATGAAAATATTCAACGTATTCTTGAATGGGGAAGTAATACTCTAGTTAAGTTTAATGCTAATAGAACTCACTGTTCGCCTGTTGTAAGTATGAATGGCTCAGATCTTGTTTTTGGGCTCTATTAGTATGTTGGGAATGACTGAATCAGTTGCCCGTAAAATAGGTTTTTTTGTACAGATCTAAGCAGTACTTTACCTCTCGAGAATTCATTCATTTGTATAAAGCCCGAATTCGACCTCATTTAGAATATAATTCTCACCTCTGGGTTGGTGCTCTTCAATACGCTCTCGATATCGTTGATCGTATTCAAATAAGAAACGATTAGGTCTTAAGGGAATAACCAGTCGTTAACTTCTAACAATAACAGTTCCCTGTTGTAGCATAGAATGAATCAGATCTTCAGTTCTTTGGACTCTATTAGTATGTATGGGTATGCTACAATGGCCCGTAAAATAGGTCTTTTGTACTGAATTTAAGCAGTACTTTGATACCATCTCGACAATTCATTCATTTGTATAAGCCCGAATTCGACCTCAGTTCGCTCATATCATTCATCACCTCTGAGTTGGTGCTTACAATACGCTCTCGATATCGTTGATCGTATTCAAATAAGACGATTAGGCTTAAATAACCAGTCGTTAACTTCTAACATACGGCTTCCTAAATTCATGGAATGAATCGTTTCTGGTTCTCTGTATTATCGGTATTACAATGGCTAATTGCTCTGCTGAATACAGTCTTTGATACCATAGCCTTTCATAGGCATCTCATTGATTCACATCATCAGTATGAGTCAAATCTCCACTTGTCGTATCCTAACGGGCGCTTCCTAAGTGCTTCTAGCGGCTTAAGCTAGATCTTAACGTGGTTCAAGTTTCCTCACTTATGATATGAAAAATACTTATAAGTAGCCTTCATAGGCATTTATGACAATTCAATGACCTATCCTAAGCCTTCCTAAGTGCTTTAGCGCGCTAAGCTAGACTTAGCGTGTTCAAGACCACAGTTATTTAAAAAAAAAGAAGAATACTTAAAAACTGGAAGAAAAAATAGAAGTTTTACGCAGAAATAAATAACACCAAATAACTTACTTTATATGATCCCTAATGTAAATATCTCCAAATAATAATTCAATTTTAAACAAGTTTTCGTAATGAAACTTATTCGTAGGTTAATAAATACGTTGTAAAAAGCCACATTGTAAGAGCTTTAAAGTGAGCAAAGTTAGTAAATATCTAGAAAACAATTAACTTTGGAGTAAATATGTAGACACCTTTTTTTAAAGATAATCAAATTTTTCGCAATTTTTTTTAATGAAAATTTTTCGTAGAGATAAATAAGATAAATAAGTTGCTTTATATGATCCCTAATGTAAAGGAATGTCTCAAAAACTTCACTCCGTTGTAAAAGTCTAAAGACTTCTTGCAAATACAATATAATTTTAAATAAGTTTTCATAACGAAGGTTTTTCGTAGGTTAATAAATATGTCTTAATAAGCTACTTTACAAAGACGTTAGGTAAAGTAAATGAATATTCTATTTTATTCGATCCCTAACGTAAGTATCTCGAAAAGTTAACTTTCTTGTATAAATGTAGATATTTTAAGATAATTCAATTTTAGATCAGTTTTAATAATGAAACGAATTCGTAGATAAATAAATACGTCCTAAGAAGTTACTTTATAAAAGCCTTAAAGCAAGTAAAGTAACTGAATACACAAAAAATTATTAACTTTGGTGTAAACAGTATAGAGACATTGTTTAAAGATAATTCAATTTTAGGTAAATGTTTATAAGAAAATTTTTTTGTAGGTTAATAAATACGTTCTAAAATGTTACTATATGGAAGGTTTATTGTAGGCAAATTAAGTGAATATCTTAAAAATATTAAATTTGGTGTCAACAGTGTAGAAACGTTATTTAAAGATAATTCATTTTTATGCAAATTATCACAGTGAAAGTTTTTTGAAAGTACATCCTAAAGCACTACTTTATAAGTCTTAAGTAAGTCGTTATTAAAGATAATCCAATTTTACACAACTTTTTATTGAAAATTTTTGTAGTCCTAAATAAGATCTACTTTTTACCCTAATATAAGTGAATATCTCGAAACTTCATTTTGTTGCAAAAGTATTGAGACCTTTCTTAAAGATAACTTAATTTTAGATAAGTCTTCATAACGAAAGTTATGAAGGTGCTTTAAAATAAGTAAAGTAAGTAAATATCTAAACACTATTAGCTGTGTAATAAAAAGTGTAGACACCTTTCTTAAAAATAATTTAATTTTAGGAAATGTTTAATAGAGATAAATAAGACCTAATAAGTAAATTTATACTATCTTTAAAGTAAGTGAATGTTTCGAAAAATATCTTTTAAAGATAATTCGATTTAAGACAATCTAGTATTCTGAAAGTTTTTGGTAGGTTAATAAATACGTCTTAAAAAGCTACTTTATAAAAACCTTTAAAAAATCTAGAAAACTATTGACTTTGGCATAAGAAGTACTGAGACCTTTTCTTTAGAAAAGTTTTCCTAATGAAAGTTGTTAGGTTAATAAATACGTCCCAAACAGTTACTTTATATAAGCTTTAAAGTATGTAAAGGAAGAGAATTTATGAAAAACCTTTGAAGTGAAAGGAAAAGGAGTCTTTTTTTTTATAGAATAGTAAATAAGACCTAAAAGGTTATGTGAGACATAACTAAGTGAATATCTAAAAATCTATTCACTTTATAGCGAATGTGTGGACGTCTTTTCTATAGATGAGTTTCAGACATTTAATTAATGCAAGTTTTTCCTTTTGGTCAAACAAAGCTTCAGTTACATCAACTAAAATAAATTTCTCTTTTTATGAATATATCTTATAAGATGCGTAAATAGTATCTTAAATTTTAACCTCCAAAAAAGCATTAAAGCAGTTCTTAGTTCCAAGTCACGAAAACATAATGTACCTTGTTTTGACCACGTTATCACTTTTAATACCAACAATCAAATGAAAATAACCAAAATTATCATTTACGTATTAACTAATAACTGTTAAATATATAACTCAATTTGGGGCATAGAGACACAGCTATTTTCCAATAAGATGAACTCCATAACGATATATCGTATTGTGTGACACTATTGTCACTAAGTAACACAATATAATGTAATAATTACGAATAATTTGACTTACATATATATAAGCTGAGTACTTTGACGCAATTCCTGTACGGCCAACACCTAAAGATGATGCAAACGGAAACGCATGTCAAGGTTTTAGGACCGCCAATATCGCGGATTGTGGATAAACTTCAAGAAAATTTATTGATATCGTACTCAAGTTTCCCTGTAATTCAGACATAACGCTTGGTTACATGATTTTCATTATCTTCTAAGTAATGGTTGTATAACAAATAAAAATATAATTGAACATTGGCAATGGCGACAATACCTCCCATTACAAAATCATAAAGTCATGTCTAGATCTAAAAATGTGAATAACACCCATGACTAAGAGAAATTGCAGTTTTCTGTTTATAAACGTACACTTAAATATTGTTTAATTTTAGAATGAAGAATCAACTACAGTACGTTTGTCCAAATATCCACGACCAAGATTTTCTCTAACCACAAAAAAGCCAAAAGTTCCAGACACAGAAAAAGAACTTCGTAAGTATAATCCACACAAACCCAAGGTGTCTGAGAATGAATCCAATCCAACGCAACCAACTCAAAAATACCATGCCAGGTACAAATCACGAATTCCAAATGATATTGAAACTACCCAACCTCCAAAATCAGTAACTAAAACAAGGAGTTTTGTGCCTAAACCGCCTAAAGGAATTTACAGTAGCCGAAAAGCAGTAACTGTACCTGAAGAAAAACTGAACAAAATTAATCTCGAAACACCTACACTTCCAACAAAAGTGAGTACTTTGTGAGCTTATTTTAAATATGCATTGTAATCATTTTTAGCAACCAGTTAGTTTAAAAAATCGATTTAGCGCACGTTATCGAAATGATATATTACCAAAATCTGTTGGAAATCGGGGAACAACGACTACTACACCTTCATATATTCCCACTGTTCCAACAATCACTCCATCTACAAGCACGGTGAGTACTCCATTGGGTTATATTAAACAAAAATAAAATACTACACCTTGACATAACTGACGTAGCGGACAAAGACTGATTCCTTTCCTAAGACATTGCACTAATACGTCTTTGTCTTTTGCTCTAAAGGATTATTCGCCAGAAGAAGATATGAGTCAATACCACTGGTCTAGCAATCGTGTTTGAAGATAGACCGACTGCTTCTGTTGACGATCATCACTGCCATATAACACTTCCACATTATCCTTCTACCATTATAGTACTTATAAACATTCTTTTCATGTGGGGGCTGGGTTCTAAGTCTTATGATAATGTATTAATAATATATTTAGTTCTTCATTTATCATAATGCCAGTAATCAAGTATGCTTTATATCATTGTGACTCAACCTCCTAGCGAGGTTCTTGGATTAAATATGCTATTAATCAACTATCGCTAGGAGGTTACCAAGCGACACCATAAAATGTATTTTTCTTTTCAAGGTGTAATATTTTATTTTTATATTAGGTTAAATTTTGTAATAAATCTATTTTTTTATCTGTAGTCTTTAGGTTTAACCCTTTTACCGTATATTTAATTAACATTCGTTTATTATGTATTAAAACTGAAAGGTGTTCGCAGGTTAAATTTGAAGACAGCGTGCAAGGACTCGAAGTTCTTTCTATTTACAATCTAGCACCTAACATAGTCCATTCTGATAATTTGGTTAATGGTGATGCGATATCATCTTCAACTACTACGGTAAGTATAGAGAAATAATGGGCATAAGCTGATAAAAGTTTTTCAGGGTGATACAACTAGTCAATCAACGGAAAAGACGCTTACGATCATAGAAAGAATTATAAATTCAATTACTTCCATGACTACAACTACATCACTTGACTCGACGACTACGACTACAACTGATGGACAGACAACTAAAAGCTCTGCTATTTTAAATCTTGTTTCCAGAAAACCAAAAGACGTTGCCGCAGATTTTACATTACTTACAAATACACAAACTAGTACAACAGAAAAACCTACAACCATAATTGAGCAAATACTTAATTCACTTTCGGTAATAAGGGCAGACAGTGTAACTGCAAGTACAACAATCGATTCCAATCAAGTAGGTAGTAGTTCTAACTCAATAGCCAATGCACTACCGTTAGAAATTTCGGAAACAACACTTTCACCTAGCAATAATTCTAACGGTACCACTTTAGCAAGCACGACTCCAATTTCTAGCACTGCATCTTACACAGAAACCGCTAGCACAGTAGTACCATTAGTTGAATTAAACACAATTCCAACACGTAGTGTTGGTACCAAAACACGTTTTGCAGACGTAAATCCGACAACTAGTGTGGTTGTAGTAACACCACGTGCTAACTTTATTAATTCGGATGAAACAAATACTCCTATGTTATACACATCCGCTATCGAAGATGATTCTACTACCACGACTACACAAAATCCTTTAATCTCTGACATAGTTTCAGCCGTTTCTAAAATTGTTGCTTCTACATCACAAACTAAACCACAATCGATCACAGAGTCTTTTGTAATTACTGAATCACCACAAATTATGTCCTCAACATCCTCAATTAGCACCAGTCCATCCGAAATTCTAACAGTGATAAATGTAGTGTCTGATGATTCCACTAAAAGAACTTCTGACATATCCACTCCCGTCATTATGACTGCTCAGTCAAGCGCTTCTGCCGTTCAAACCGTGTCAGGTTCATACCCGGCTTCTGAATCTAGTATTTCTACTACATCTTCTTCAGGTGTAGATTCTACCACTAGTGTACCTGAGTCTACTTCCTCTCCTCGTCCATATCCAACTACAGCAACTCTTCTGGAATCTTCAATAAAAACACAACCTCCTACTGCCAATTCAGAATCGCAAACTCAAACACGCTCTTATGTTACCGATTCATATTCCGGTCCTAGTACAATTAGCAGCAGTGCGTTATTCATTACAAACACTCCAGAGTATCAAACGGAAGTAACACCTTCCACATCTGTAACAGGCCCATATACTGCTTCTAGCACAATCAATCCATCTTCGGAATCTACACTTCAAACACAATCGTCCTCTTTTGCTATCGATCCAAATCTTTCTCCTAGTTCGACAAGGCCATCTATTTCTACTGCCGAGACTACCGTTCAAACGCAATCGCGCTCTGTTGTTACCGGTCCATACCCTCCTAATACCGTAACTAACCCCCCTACTATACTTTCTACCGAACGTGCAGCTCAAACACAATCTTCGGTTACGGAACCTGCTAGTACAACTAGTTCTCCTACATCACTAAGCACATCAGAAACAATACAAACACAAACACCGCTTGCTACCGGACGATATCCTGCTGCTATGCAGGCACAATCTTCTTCAGTTACAGGACATACTAGTACTACACCTTCATCACAACAAACACAAACACAATCGCCATCTTTTGCAAACGGGCCATATCCTCCTGCTATTATGTCTAGTCCTTCAATATTACTAAGGATATCTTCAGAAACAATACAAACACAAACACCTTTACTTGCTGCAGGACCATATCCTGCTGCTAGTACGCCTAGCCCGTCTATAGCACTCAGTACAACATCCTCCGAATCTACAACTCATACACAACCTTCTTCTATTACGGAACCTGCTGGTACTACACCTACATCACATCAAACAGAAACCCAATCGCCTTCTTTTGCCACCGGGCCATATCCTGCTGCTAGTACGCCGATTCCGTCTATATCACTCAGTACAACATCTTTAGAATCTACAACTCAAACACAATCTTCTTCAGTTACAGGACCTGATAGTACTACACCTATATCACAACAAACACAAACACAATCCCCGTCTCTTCCAAACGGACGATATCCTCCTGCTATTATGTCTAGACCTGCAATATCACTAAGGATATCTTCGGAAACAATACAAACACAAACGCCTTTGATTGCTACCGGACCATATCCTGCTGCTAGTACAACTAGCCCGTCCATATCACTCAGTACAACATCTTCAGAATCTACAACTCAGACACAACCTTCTTCTATTACGGAACCTGCTGGTACTACCCCTACATCACAACAAACAGAAACACAATCGCCTTCTTTTGCTACCGGGCCATATCCTGCTGCTAATACGCCGATTCCGTCCATATCACTCAGTACAACATCCTCAGAATCTATAACTCAGACACAATCTTCTTCAATTACAGGACCCGCTAATACTACACATATATCACAACAAACACAAACACAATCGCCCTCTTTCGGAAACGGACCATATCCTCCTGCTATTATGTCTAATCCTTCAATATTACTAAGGATATCTTCGGAAACAGTACAAACACAAACGCCTTTGATTGCTATCGGACCATATCCTACGGCTAGTACGACTAGCCCGTCCATATCACTCAGTACACCATCTTCAGAATCTACAACTCAGACACAACCTGTTGGTACTACACCTACATCACATCAAACACAAACACAATCGCCTTCCTTTGCTACCGGACCGTATCCTCCTGCTAGTACGCCTAGTCCTTCCATATCATTAAGTGCAACATCGTCAGCAACTTCAACTCAGACACAATCTTCTTCTGTTACGCAATCTGCTGCATCACCTTCAGCCTTTGCAACACAAACACAATCGCCGTCTCTCGTTACCGACCCATTTCCTTCTGCTAGTTTGACTAGTCGTCCCATGTCCATAAGTACAACATCAGATTCTACAACTCAAAAACAATCCTCATCTTCTGTTACGGGACCTTACCCAACAGCTGGTACTAGTACACCTACATCAAATTTAACAGTACAAACGCAATCTTCTTTTGCTACTGGACCATATCCGTCTGCTAGCGCTACTAATCCATCTACCACAACTACTGAAGCGACAACTCAAACTCAGTCTTCCTTATCCGTTAATACTCAATCAAGCAGTACTATGAAAACAACACAATCAGAAGTTACAGGCCCATATCCTCCTAGTGGCACAACTGTTTCTACCTCTGCGTTATTTCCTATCACCCAATTTCCATACCTTAGCGCTAGAAGTCTCGATTTTGTAGCGCAAAGCAGTACAATATCAGAAGTGTTAGTACCTCGCCCCACTACTCCCAAATCAACAACATCAATCATAAACACAACTCTTGAACCAAAATCAGACTCAACTGATTCTCCAAACACAATAACAACATCAGAAGATGCATCTACTCTACCAACTTTACCCAATTTTGAAGTAAGTCCAGATAGAGTATCCGTATATTCACCTAACGACATATCAAGCACATTTTTACCTGAAGAAGCTGTCGGTACAACAGTATCACTTTCTGGTAGAGCATTAACTGTAACTGCTAATAGTATTACCCCTACCAAATCTAGCACTACTACTACTACTTCGAAACCGTCAACTTCATCAACGACAGTTTCGAGTAGCACTAATTCAGCTGATGACCTTTTGAAAGACGTTTCATCTAATACTATCAATACAAATTCTGTTACTGACAAAACTGATATCACTAACATTATTAATCAACTGTCTTTAACAACTAACGCAAGAGAATCAACGACGACAACAACTAGCACAATCCGCGCAACTGTTACGATGGAAGCTCGTAAAGCAAAACGATTACGCTTTCAAATAATGTCACCCACAAACGAAATTTCGGAAGCACCTGAAAAAGACTATTTTATTTTTGCAGTTTTGCAAAATAATACAATACTGAGGAAACGTCCAAGTCGTTTTCCAAATAAACATACGCCTTTCCTAATTTACGGTCTTTTACCTAATAACACTTTAGTTCAAAAGTTCCCAAATGGAACAATTGTTCCGATGGAACCTGTTATTCAGGTAAATGGATTTGATACGCGTGAATATCCTCCGGAATTAATAAGTAACCAAGTAACAAGGAACGAGGATAACCAACGGAATAACAAGGCGTTGACGGTACTCATTCTTAATGACATTTTGGTGAATTGTGCTTCTCAGCTTTCTTTCTTCATTTGTTAAAAATCACCTGACAATCGTATTTGTTTTAACGCTATCAATCGTTATCAAGGTTGAATTAATTGTTATTTGTATCGAACAAGATTAACATCATTGCAACTAACACATTTACGCAACATGTCCTTGAAGATTAACAAGTTACTTTAATGTGTAAATCATGTTTTAGATTGAAAGCGTGAATAACGTAGAGGTTAATGAACTATCCACTTCAAGAAGCACCACTTCTGCACCACAGATCACCATGACACTTCCACCACTTGTAGAATTGCTTGGTGGTAAAACCATGAGCGAATTCAGTAACATAGTGAATCAAACAAATGGAGAACAGTCAAGCAGAATTCAAACGTTGGAAGTTGATTCAATGGTAAGTTTTTTGTTGTTTCAATTTTGACAAAAAATTGAAAACTGTTCTGTAGACTAATCAAGTTCGGCTAGACAATATTGATTACTCGAAGAATATTATTTACCGTTGGAAACCTGTTACACACTCAAGTGTTTATACGGATACTCAGAAGGCAAGACAAAAAATAATTAACATGAATGACTAATTAGTTTAATGTTTGTTAGAACTAATTAACTATTTAACACATATCTCGAAAATAATCGTCACTATTACAAAAAAAAATATAGTTATCGTTAATTACTCTGCACGTTATTACAATATAAGTTGCACTAAAGCAATAGTAAGATAATAGGCAACTTGCCAGCTAGCTTCAATGGTTGAGTGTGGATTATGCGATCATAAAAATAGTACAACAAACGTCCTACAATAAATGTTAGGGTCATGTAATGATCAATATTTACAAAGCGCCATCAGTTCTTAATTTTCCCATAAACATTCAGAATAGAGGTGTTAACTTACTTGAACCGTAATAAAAAAAAGCTATTCCGTAATCAGCATGTAATATATATTTAATCAATAAAATACAAATTATTAAATGAAAAATTCAAACACTAATAAATGTTTCAAATGCAAATGATAATTTTATTAAGCCAACAGTCATTATGAAAGGAATTACATTTTTATAAACTTCTATAAATTTAAATATAAAGGGTTGTGCACAGCAATTGACGTTACTAAATATGATCAATGAAAAAGTTATGTAAAGATCAATAGTTGCAAGATGCAATGAGTTCTTAATTCTTTTATAAATATTCGAAAGCAAAGTGTTACGTTACATGAACTCAAGTATAAGCAGCGAACCCGTAGTCCGTAGCTCGTTTTAAATTTAGCCAATAAAATGCAAATTTTCTTAAAGTTCAAAGAATAATTAAAATGTTTTAAATTTAAAAAAAAGTTTTTGAGTCAACACAGTGATTGCAAAAAAGAATTAAATTTGTATGTGTGAATACATTTAAATAATAAACAAATAGTGTCTAGAAATGACAATAAATATGATAAATGATAATATTGACTTCAACATAAATTCAAATGTCAAACGCTCTATTAATATGATTTATATCAGTTAGATTATTTACATAAAATGTAAATAATACATTTGATGTTGTATAAGGGCAAGCATAGTTAATTTGTATGTATAACTGAAATATTTTACTAGAATGACGTTCTATATTCTGTGCCTAAACCTTTTCTATATCTTTCTTTCCGATGTTGCTAATGTTATAATTGAGATGTGTATAACGTGCTTCAATTGGTGATTGCAATAGTAGTAAATGTATCCGTGGCATGATTTTGTTGGATGAGCAAAAAAAACGAGATACCCCTATCTAAGATAGGGGTAGTATAATTATTGAGTGACTTTGACTGTCAAAATACTAAAATAGCAAACAGAAAAATACCATTTTAAAGTTAGTAACTCAGATGTCTATTTTAGATTGAACCAGCCAAACTAAAATTAGCTTGATTTTAAAATTTAAACAATAAATAAGATATTTGAAAATTAATTAACCTGCATAACGTTCATTAAAAGGTGTGTAATCTTAATAAATTTAAAAATATGCGGTCATGGTTAAAATTTTCACCTTCATAAATATGATAAACGACTAAAAGCTTTGATAAATTCACTTAATATTTTAAAATAATCATTTTTATAACAATCTTTTATTTTAATATTAACGGCGAGCTAGTTGTGGTCAAGATAAAATTAATATAAAGTACATTCAGAGACTTCTAAAATGTTTACCAAATCAGTGAAACACGACATGACAATTGAAATAAATAATATCGACTTCAATATAAATTCAAATGTTAAGAACAATTGTGATGTAGAACTAGTAGTTACTATACATTAGTTTGGATTAGTTATAAATTAGACAGGCGTGTACGTATTTTAAATACTTTGGTAGATTAATGCATATTCTAAAATATTGTATTCTGTATTTTGCATTTAAACTCTTTTAGATTGTCTTTTTGCAACGAAACAACTAGTGGTATGTTTGAGATGCATATAACGTTCCTAATATCGGAATAAGTGTATACGTGCCTTCGTATACAAATCAACACTAAATATTTTACACAAGCTTAGCTTAGAGAAAATAATTTTGTTAGATTGACACGATAGGTAGCCTAAGACTTTTAACATGCTGAACCCATTCGAATCTATAATACGTAACTTAGATGTCTATTATAATTTAATAATCAATTATATTCTAATTAAAACTAATTAAAATGTTCTAAGTTAATTAAAATTTTGATTAATCCAACTCAATGGATAGAACAATATTAAATTTGTATAAGCTTAATTTAAATTAAATCTAAGTTAATGCTCAAAATTTAAGTCAGTCGACTCTAAACACTTTCCTATTTTATATAGAAACCGGGTGTAAATTATCTAGAAACTGAAAAATGATATATGAAAATACATACTTTAAACTATGATGCATATGTAATTTAATGTCGGCATCATTTGATTTTATGAAATACGCGCATTTATTTAATTAAAAAAGTTTTCTTTATAAATTTCTCTTTATCCTTTTGCTCCCTGCTGACAAAAGGTTTTCTACCTGAGCTACGACGATCATGTTACAGCGTACCTTATTATGGTTATTTAATGTCAAATTAGGTTACTTTTTATTTCTTTAATTCAGTTACATATTTTATTTATTTATGAATACTGCTACTATATTTTTGTAACACTTCATATAATGTGGGAACGCTCAGTCGTATAACGTTAGACGCATTTTATTTACTACTGCGTTTTATTGTTCGTTTATTGAAAGTTTTATTATTCACTTTTTTAGATTACCTTTTCATCCCTTCACCGACCTCCTGGGCATTTCACTCAATCGTTATTCAAACTATTGGGTTATTGCGGTCGAAAAAGAAACCAAAATTAAGACTTTGATCTGCGCTGTGACTGAGTTATTGCTGACAGGGAAAATCACATTTGCTTTTCTCACGCCTTGTCTCACATGTCCACACTCACTAGAAACACTGGGATCTAGAAATTTATGTCATCCATACTTATGTGAAATAACGTCAAAATCAGGAAAATACGTTACAGAGGCGCTACCTGTTAAATACATTTATAGCGGGAAAACGTCATGAACTAGATCTTAAAATAATGGCCTAGCAGGAAACCATGTTCACTCAAAATAAAACGCTTACCTCGACCTGAAAATTCTACTCCAAAAACTCTACGCAAAGTTTACCCAAACTTTAATAAAACCCAAAGCTTCATTTAAAGTCCGCTAAATTACAATAATAAAACTCAAAATCCATTACACATTTCGATAAACTTCAATGTAAAATTAATGGCTCAAATAACCATAAAAATGACCGATCAATATTGTAATTAATTATCCAATTTAAAACGAAGTTACATCACAATAAATAAACCAAACGCGGCCAAAAATGTAATAAACGTTAACATCGGGGTCGTAATACCTACGAGAAAAATGCACAGCGATGTACCCAAAGAAATAAAACAAACTTGCTTACCTTTGTCGCCAACCAGGTAAAACGGTAAACTCACAGTCAGTAAGTGGATTTCTGTAATCCTTCAAAATAATTTGCGAAAAGTCGCGAAACAAGCAGTGACATGGAAATAACCCAGCTGATCGATTATGGAACTAATTTACTTTATAATTACGCGACGTTATAATTCAAGACATCTTTTAAAATGAACTTATCACCAGAATCAAAATAGCAAATACTCTAATAGAAATTCTCATTGATCATTGTGTTAAAGCTTTTGTCAAATGATAAAACAATTAAAAAGTTGCCAATGTGTGAAGGCCCATTAAAAAATATGATGAGCAAGAAGCGTATTCATCCGTCTAAATAATACAGATAAACACTTTATATAAAAAAACCATAAACGTTATCTCAAACAAATAGTTGCCTTCACTAGCGCAACAAGACGGTCAAACGCAACTTTCCTCTTCTTTCTCACAACGGTAACATTAAATAAACGTATTCGGTATTTAAACGATGTAAACCAATAGCTAGTAATTTTTTCAATTTCTTCAATTATATAAACACAAACTTCATTTACGGCAAATCTTTAAACCAAAAAGCCATACACTACAATCACTTCTTCATCTGGTTAACATTAATACTCAAATATTAATCTTTAGCTATGTATATGCATTTATCAAAACGAAAGTTATATTTACACAAAACTTCTTAAACGGTCTATCTACAACAAAATTTGTTTTTCATTATGGGGCAGCTATGTACGCGAAACTAACATATAAAGGAATCTTACAATTAATCCGCAATAAATTCGATAATTCATAAAAAAGAAATAAAGATCGGCACTAACAATAAAAACCTAATCCTATTCTATGAACTCAATAATGTGAATCACCGACAACAATATATGATAACAAATTACCGGGGGTGGGTAAATCTTCATAATATACCCAATAAAAGGGAAACGGAAAACTCTCCCTAGATACTTTACTGTTCGATCACTCCCGGTATAGCGTACATAAATTCCACTCCTGCTCAAATAAACGGTCAAGTTGCGAGATCCACACTTGAGCCTCCATCTACATTCCAGCCAAGACTGAACAATTATGCTATCAGTTTCAACCATCTCCCTTACATCGTCTTGCTTTTGTAAATGACATAGTTGCAACTAACGCTAGGTACCACAGTCAACGCCACCTCAAACAGTACAAACCTCCGCCGACCACTGCACTCAAAACAGGGCATTTTGAGCCAAAAAACACCACTGAGAGTATGGAGTGTTAAACTACCTCATGGACGAGATCAACGGCGATTTCAAGCATCAGAACCGTCAAAGGTCACCTTGAGAAACGCTTTGGCAACAAGATAATGTTTTCTCAGGTTGGCAGCGGCCGCAGTCACCAAAGAGTTTTCGCGACCAAGGAAAAATAATCCTGTACGACAATTGGTATAATGAGAGAAGCGACCTTGAAGAAAAGCGACTGCAGGTGATCAAGGCTGCTGCAGAAATACTTGCGCAAGACATTCATTCAGTGGTACATGACGTCAGTGAGTATCCTCCATCCGATATTTTCGTGGAGGATGCTGAATCTGGCATTACTGAATCTGCGAAGCTGTTGCTCAAAACCATCGTGCTAAAAAACAAACGTAAGGCTCTATAGACTGGAGAAAGAAATGTATGGGACGTGCTCACTTACTGAAATCTGCAGTCAGGCCAACGTCTTTCGTTTCTTCGTTAAAGACCAGATTTGGTACATACTTATGCAGGAAGTTTGCTTCAAAACATCCCATTAACCTCTGCTGTGCAATGGGGTTTTTATACAGTTACAATGAGGCGGTGTGTATCGAAAGATCAGCCATCGTAAGTGGAGATTGAAAAAGGACCCTTCATGCAGTTAATATTTGACAATGCCGACGTTAATGTAAACATGTTGGATGGGGAATTCACTTTTCATGAGATGGGCGGCATCATGGTAATTACCCAATTTTCTGCTGTGTTGCCCGGTAAAAATATCCCACGCTTGAAGAGCTATGTGTCTGCTGACACGATTGCTTCATATGCTCTGTCAGAGGTGAAACAATACAACGTTAGAAAGAATGCTGGTTTTTCAGCTATACCAATCACTGATGCATATGAGATATTCCAAGTTGCTGGTGAAATCCTGCCTTCACCACCAGATCTGTTATAGTTATACGGGAAATGGTCTCACATACCACAAGTACCAGGCTGGAATAGATTCGTGGAACAAGTTACAGAAATCCTTCAATTCAATGGTTCATTCATGCCCCACCTACCGACTACGACACCATCATGACGACTTTGCTTGAGACCAGTCAAAAAGGTAGAGCCCACTCTCAGAAAACCTGCTTCGTCACTTTCGACCAACCACTCTACATGAAATCCCGAGACTTTGTTAAAAACTGTCCACTTCTTGAGCTGAGCAGTGTAGTGGTGCCTCTCGGTGGCTTCCACCTGTTAATGTCATACATGGGAGCATGGGCGCAATAATGGCAGGTAGTGGCCTGAAGGAATTGCTGTTCACCATATACCCCGAAACAGTGTTGATAAGATCCGGAGGATGGGGCAGAGAGGAACACAAAAATTGCCGAACGCGTAAGGCGCTATAGTTCTCTGCAGTGCAAAGAAGTCATCTTTGAAGAGTCAACTATCATAAAAATGCCCAAGAGAAGGTGCTGGCCAACGACAACAACAAACGACGACAGATTGCTCTGATATGCTCCGCCAGGGAATTGAGACAAAGCAGGCCGTCGAGGATGCTGACTGCGACATCGTCAAGGTGGCACTGGATAAGAGCACCTCTTTTCAGTCTGTGCTAATCATTGGAGAGGATGTGGACCTCCTCGCCCTTTTCAATCGTTTCGGGTCGGCCAGAAAAGTAGCGAAGTGACTCTGGTCCCTTACAATATTTGTCAACCTCATTCCATTGTGAAGTTCTGGAAGCCCCCTCAGGATTCGAGTTGTTTCTCCATGTCTTCACTGAGTGCGACACCACCTTACCCTTTTCGGGTATGGGAAAATTAAACTGTGGAGCGCCGTCCAGAAATACCCTCAACTGATCACCACAGCTGAAGTGTTACTCCAACCTACTTTAACCCACCAAACCATCTCAGATGCCGGAGCGAAGTGCCTAATAGCTATGTATGGAGGAGACTACAATGAGGATACCCTCCAGAGCCTGCGCTATAAAATTTTTGTGAAAACGCCGCCTCCCCTAACGTTGATCTCGTCTATCGAACTTACCACCAAGTTCAGATGTGGTTGGGGTTGGAAAAATATGCCACTCAATGGGGATGGAATAAGCCAGATCAGGGGCTTATTCCAATAACAACGATGGACGAAATGTCAACCCCTCGCTTCTGAAATTTCTATCATGTGGGTGCAAGAAAGGGTTTTTCTTTCAAACTGCCCTCAAACTGTCGTGAGAACTCAACAGAGCAAATTTGAGAAAAAAGCAGTTTCCCCATTTTTTTTTTATTTATTAGCATTGTGAGGAAAATATCGGGCCTACAGACGTCGTTCTGTGCTTAAATTAAAGCTAATTATATTCTCTACTACATTTCTTTCTATGACTTTATCCATAAAATGAGTCTTATCCCCGATTTCGGGTTCGAAAGTTGACCAGCTCTTAACATTTTACTTTTTTGGAAAAAAATTTCAATTTTTGGAGGGCTGCATCTTGGTAATTATTGTACCTACAGATCTGGTTCTGGTCCCAAATTTTACCAAATGCAATCTACTTTAAAAAAGTTTTATGAAAAGGCATAATTTCGGAGATATAGTCAAAAAACGGAAAAAATGCGAAAATTACGCGCTACGAAGTTAGCATAGGTCTGTCGAAGCTGTAAACTTGGATATATACTACTGGTAGTGGTCCTAACAATATACTGAAGAATCAGAACTAGCCGTTAATTTACGACTTTATTGTACTATATGACTGGCCTATTAGAGCTTTCAAAATTTATACTCTAAAAGGTTCAATTTCTAATAAACTATACTACATTCCTGATGTTGGATACTCACGAAGATCCTAAAGTTCGATAAATTCTGAACACACGCGACACCATATAAACGGGTTCATTTTCACAATAATTCTTTTCACTGGTCGGTGAATCTAAAGTGTCTTTTGTTACATATTGGCGATAAGATATATTTTTTGTGATTATTTTTATTAAACAATAAAAAAACCATATATATATATATATATATATATATATATATATATATATATATATATATATATATATACGGATTGTTTATTATATTTAATCCAACATAATTTTATTTCCAATTCGAAGCTTTGGTGCTTTAATTAAGTCAACGAACGATTGTTTGCATAATTAAGAAAAGATTGTTTAATAATATGTAATACAAATAATTTATACAATATCCACTAACTCATACAACAATAACTTTTAAGTAGAATTTTTGAACAAACCGTAATAAAAGCGATTAACATAATAATGTAAGATATAGTTGAGTCCAATTAAAATTTTTTTTTTCCTCAATTTCGTATAAAACGACGCATGCGCCGAACCAACAGAATGAGGTTTAAACAATTAATAGCTGCTAAGGTTTGTGAATATTTTTGTCAATTTCGTTACATCTTATAATGAGGTGTTTAAATGGTATAAAATATAATAGGTATAAATAAATGTTTTAAAAGCGTTCTCTATGCAAATCGTTAAAATAACTAGAGACACATACCATCCATTAAAAAATAATGCCGTTGGCTCAGTAGATAAATTAAATAGGGCCTAGTTCATGCTTTTTTATTTGCTTAATTACCACAAATTTCTGCTTAGTTATTTCCACTTAACATCAATATAGTAACTTCAATACAACAATAATAAAAATTATCTCGGACGCCAAGTTGTTTTTTTTATTATTCTCGGAATAACTAAACCGAGGATACAATAAAAAATTCACCAAAATGTCACAATAAAAAATATACAAACTACGTTTGTTAAGCATTTAAATTTGGTATTATATAAAATAAATCTTAAAAATAGTTATAACAGTTACAAAATTTTGTACAACTTCTTGAGAACCTCTGATTATTATAAATAATGCGGAAATGTAAACCAAAGATGTTGCGAAATATATCGTATTTTCAATGTTTACGTTGTAAAGTATACCAAAGTTGAAATTGCTTCTTACAAATTTACCATCATTGAAATTTGAATAATCCAAAATTTATTGCACTCTTGAAGGTTCAAATAAAAGGTGTGATCTAAATTTAGATCTGCATTAAATGCAAAATGCAATCATAGAATGAAAGTGTACGTAAAATTAAAAATTAAAAGTTAAAAGTAAAAGTAGAAGTGTAATTAAAAGTGGTAAAAGTTTAAAAGTGCCTGCAAAAATCAAATGTTTTAGATTTTAATATAATACGAGTTAAATGTATCTTACCATTAAATCAATGGCAGTTTTCACAAAATTTAGGTGGAAACCAAAAATGGCTTCTGCATAAAACAGCGTACATCAGGCAAACACTGAAAAGGACGCTAACGATGTCAGGTGATATAGCTATGCGCAAGAAATATGTGCAGAAATTTAATTCCACGATATGGAAGTATAAACCTTTAAGAAAATATGCAACTTAAGTTACACCAAAATGCAAATTAAGTTGCCTACCACACCTTATAAATCATTAATAACCGAAAACCCTTTTTTCTGTATTTTACAACTAAATGAACGAAGAACGTAAAAGATTCGTTACAATCTGATCACAAAAGGTTTATCGTTAGTTCATAAAGACTTTATCGTCTAATCGTAAAATTTGCGTTAAATTATTTTCAGCCATTGTCGCAGCTGAACCATATCTATTTTATGTAAAACATCGTATTTTAATCATCAATAAATGTGATTTTTCATTTCTAAAATAACATCTTTAATTTTCTTTAAAACAAACCTTATTTACTAGTCATCGGATTTTAGGCAGTAAAAAAATCAAATAGTCGCCTAAATAGGCGTTTATAGTCTTCACAATAGTACGCAAAAATACCTGTTTAGGCATATTTTATATTAGGTAAAATAAATATTTGAGAAAAAAATTATTGGGATTATTATTAATTTATTACCTAGATAATTTATTTAAAAGCAGGAACAGTAAATTTTAATTTTTAGTGAACTATACTTAGTTTGCGTTAACAATTAAATACTTTTCTAAGTTTTCTTAAGTGAACCTTTGACGATTATGAGCTAAAATATTGGTAATGGTGGTATTCCATAGAATTTTCAAAAAAATATATACACTTGTTTACACATATATTTTTACCATTGTTTTATTTACCAAGTGATTCATTTCCAAATTTTGCCACTGTTTCGTGATTGGTTCGTTCAAGTTGACGAGAAGCTAATAGATACTATTTTCCCGTATCTTCCCCTGATATTCTACGAACTTTAAAAAGGGTCAGTAATAAAATTTGTGAACAATACATTTATATCCGACCTACAATAAATCTCTGCCGATGGTCGGTAGCCAGTATTCTTCGGAATTTTCGGTATTTTAGGCATTTCTAGGCGGTTAAACAAAAAATAGGCGCTTAAAATCAGTTGTAGGCATTTTAGGCAAAATTAAACAGGTTTTAAATTAATTCACTCGACGTAGCAAGCAAAAATACACAAGTTTCACACATATGTCGGAAAAAATCGGAATAGTCCATTTTGCCTAGAATCCGGTGCCTACTCATTACCTAATTTAAATTTTAATCGAAAAAACGATTTAAACATTTTCAACCACATTAACGAAATTCTAGGTTTCGAAAACACCAAATTGGCGATCTAATACATGTCGATATCATTTATTAAAGAGCAGAGTTGGGACTAAATTATTTAATTATGCGTGTACAGGGTGGTCAACTAAGAATGCGAGGTACTGTATCTGGGAAACTATCCACCGTAGAGGCTTGCGTAAAAAAAAGTTATACTAAAACGGCCAATAGAAAGAACCTACAAAATAATTTCAAGTTTCTGAAATGGCCGCTAGAGGGCGTAACTGTAATCTTGATTCTAAAAAAGTGATGTTTCTGTGAATTCTGCTATATTAACCTAATAAAAAAATAATTGATCTTTAAAATCGAGGATAATCTGAACTTTTTTTTGTTTGACACTTTTTTGCGTATGTCTAAAAATGAAGTGATGGGGGGTATTCAAAGGTTTCCTTAAATAACCCTCTGTAGCTTCGAAACGGATAAGCTGATTTTACCAAACTTGGGCGCATTGAAATGAGCTATTCTTGGGCTACAAATGTAATAATATTTGAAGTTTTGTTAGTTTCACATGTCGTCGCTAGGGGGCTTTGTTCAACATTCCGACAGAAACGGAGAATTTTCGCAAAAAAATTAGCTAAATGATGCCTAAACAAGCTAGCGAAAACCGCATCTCGATATCTTGTTCCTAACATAAAATATCGGCCAAAGAAAACTTTATACGAAAATCCCTTAAATTTTTATTTTTTTTAACTATATTTTTCTGGAATTGTTTCTATTATGTAAGTTGTGGCCCTAAAAAGGACCGATTTAAAGGAGGAACATTTTTAATGCCCACGAAATGCTCGAAATGCAGGCCATCACGCTCTATGCATTGCTGAAGCCTCTCATGACTAGACAAAACTGCAGCTTCAATTTCGGCTCTCGGTATGTTACGTATTGCGTTACGAATCCGGTTTTTCATATCTTCTCTAGTAGTAGATTGAGTCCGAAATACGATGTTCTTTAAGCGCATAAATAAAAATCGAGGCAAGTTAAGTCTGGCGATCACGGAGGCCATGGAAAATATTTTCCAGGTTTTTGTATTGGCCGTTTTAGTAAAACTTTTTTTTACGCAAGCCTCTACGATGGATAGTTTCCCGGATACAGTACCTCGCGTTCTTAGTTGGCCACCCTGTACAAATTACTTGTCATTTTGATAATGTCAATGGAAATAACAGCATAATTTACACTCTGTTTTTTACGTCCATGATTCTTACCATATTCTTCCATGTTTGTTGCATAATATTATTGGTCTTATCGTTTAGATTTTGTAATTTTTTTTCAATTTAACACTTTATTCAGGATTATCCTTAAATTATATTTAAAACTTTGCATCTAAATTTTCTCAATTAATCTGCAATAATAAATAATAATAATATTTAAAAGAGAACTAATTCGTAACCATAGAACTTTAGAGTAATACGGTCAGCTTAAAGTTATAATCCCAACATATGCTTAATCTAGATCTCTTATTTCATTAGTATTTGTTCTTTTCAATGAGTCGTAGTGTAAGTAATCTCCTTTTATGGTTAAAAATAATTATTAATTTTATTAATACATAAATAAATAGTTTACCTTGAGTAGGATTTGAACCTACGACCTGTACTTTGCTAAAGTACCGCGCTAACCAACTGCACCATCGATATTCAACCCCCAATCGATGTAAATTTTGTCTTTATGTATGTAAAACTGATGTAAATTCTAAATATGAGATTACAATCAAATTACTCATATTAATGGAATGTGAGTCTACCTTAAATATTTCTACACAATATTAACGACAAGAACTCATAAGAGTATATTCTTAGCAGTTTCTTTAATTGAAGGGTATCCTGTTCAAATACGCTAAGTACCAAAATTAAAAATCCGAGATAATTTTTAAAAAAACAAATTTTGAAGGGCTATTTTTTAAGGGTGATATATACATTAGTTCACGTTTAACCTTTTGTAAGAACATACTAAAATATCAGTTTAATTTATTTCCTATTTCTTGAAAATTTTCATTAAAAAAATAAAATAAAGGAAAACATTTTAAAAAGCAAGCTAAGTGCCATATATGAAAAAAACTAAGTAATTCTTAAGTAGAACACATTGCACTAATGAATAATATAGTAAAACTCATTCGCACAAAAAGTTACTCTTTATTGAACATCACACTAATACAAAAAGGTTAAAAATTTATATTGTAAACTTACTTTAATAACAAGTTTCAATAGAAGTTTTTATGTTCTTCTTTTTCAAGAAAATCTATCATTCAACTCACGGATTTTTTCTTGTTTTCTGATAGTTTGTTTTCTGGAGGTAAAAGCTTCAAGTTTACGTTCCGTACATCTTCAATACTTTTCTTTTTCTTTAGAACATTTCTCTTGTGCCTCGACATCGTTAAAGCGTATTTTACCCGTACCACCGTAGGACTTTCTGTATCAATACATATCATAACTGCCTTTTACTGATATTTGGTTTTTTAAAGTCTATGAGGCTTTCTGCAGCCTTCTTAAGATTCCAAAAACCAAAACGTACCATATCTATAATTTCAAAAGGAGGATGATACTTTACAGATTTAATAACATCATGTAAATCACCAGGCGCTTTTCTATAAGTGCATAATCGCGGTTACACGACATGAACCAGTGTCCACTAACCAAAAATTTGTGCTGAATATTTTCAAATACTCCATGAGTGACCAAAAAGATATACAAGAAAATTATAACTTTGTTTTTATTTTGGCCGGCGCAGTTGTCAGTCCATGGTACAAGGCGGTTTTGTTCAACTACAAAACTATTGAAAAGTCTAAGTATACGCGAAGAAACCTCATTTCTTCCCCTTTCACCTATTCCCTCGTGCCAGTTGCACATACATGCAGTGTTTGAGTTGCTATAATGGATTCCCAAGTTGTAACAGCTAAGCTGGCTCAAATAAAATATGTCGCTGTGTGTTAAACTAGGCACAAAAAGAACCTGTTGTAAATCAACCCATAAACAACATGTCCGAGCTCCAGGCAACTGTGATGCAATCACATCTTGCTTCATTAGGTTGATCGCTTTTTCCGATATTCGATGATAAAGCTTTAAGTTTTTGACATCTTTCTAGGCTGGAGCGCAGCTCCGCTTTTATTTCACTCTGCATTTTTGATAGGCGAAATTTTAAATTAGGAAATTCTGTTAGAAAATATCTTGCGATAGAAACGAAATAAACAGTTTGATTGCGGATATCTTTCAATAAAAGCTTTATGTCACCGGTGTGTATTAAGCTCAGGACTGAGATATTCTTTAGTAGCTTGCGATCTCGAATAATGACATTCTTGCCTGGGTAACGAGGCAATATGCCTTATTACCATATTTCGATCATCGCCTTTTTCTTTTTTATTATTGTTTCAAGTTTCATTTTCGTCAACGAAAAAATGTCCATAAATGTTTGTTTGCAAACTCTTACCATTTGTCCTGTGCCATCAGGAATTCAATAAAAGACAGTACCTTACCGATAGCTGTCCACTGAATCCTCATAGTTGCCATGACGTCTCCTTCTTACTGGTCCCAGGCTTAAAAGGTTCATAATAAAAGTTCCTTGTGTCTTGGAACTTTCATAGTAGAATCTTTTGTGTAAATCTAGTTTTCTTTCGTAAGGAATATTTACACGACACCTGAAAAATTAAATGAAATATTGATATAGGTTAGTTTAAAAAATATTAATAACATAAAAACCATTAAACAAAAATAAAACGCAACTACGCCTATGTCAGTAAGATTAAGATAGGCAATGCAAGATTCTTTAGTTTGGTAAATGACTATTATCCTTATTTATAAATTTTTCGTTTGTGTTAGTTTTTTAATGTTTTTATAGTGAACCTGTAAACACTACTTTAACTTACCTCTTGTTTAGGTTCCGGCTTTTTGGGTATTGTTTGGTTCCGCCGAGTTTTGACTCCAATTCTGACACTTTTAATTTCTTTTGTTCATCCCTGAATCGGCCACTACCTCGTTTTCGTTTATTTTCTATCAAAACACGTTAAAAAACATCAAACAGGTGCTCACTGAATGAAAAATCATTTACAATAACGTGAAAAACATCTGTGGCACTTAGCTTCTTTGTATCGAAATGAGCCAGTGATTTGTAGCTGACGCCATCCATACAATTTTATTGCAACCTTTCCAGACAAGCTTGGCACTTAGCACTTTTGTGGGACATAACTAATGGTGCATAGAATGTTTTAACCCAAAGATCTCAACATTAGAAATTTTGGCACTTAGCCTGTTTGAACCGGATACCCTTCAATTCAACTATAAAAATGTAAATATCACTAAAATTTTTATGAGTCTAAAAGTTTGTCAATTACTTTAATCAACTGTTTTTTATATTTGATTAAGCATTATTGTACGTTTTTTATTCCTTGCTCAAGTCAAGGGACGTGGGTTTTCACATTCTAAAGTAAGATTATTTAATAATAGGCGCTTCCGATTTACCCTCCAATAGATTTGATTTTATCATATCAGCATTTTGAAATTTACCAATTTATCTAGATCAGTTCTGTCAAAATGTACCTAACATTTTGTACGTGTTTCTTTTTGTCAATTGGTTTTACTTAAAAACGTCGTATCTCGATGATGATCTATGAAGCTTATATTTATTTAATCTGAAAAGCCTGAGTATGAAATCTCTTAGGTGCGTTCGTTTTGGTGTGACTTAATCAGTTGAAAGGGAATTGATAAAAATCACTTGGGGTTGTAAATCGAAAGCTAGGATTGTGTAAAATTAAAAAAACGTTACATATTTACTAAATAATATTATCAATCCTTTAATTCAAATGACAGCAATTTTAAGTAGTAATACAAAGCCGATCCTAACCCAAAAAGTCACTAGAAAAGTTACTAGATTTGAAAAAAGTCACTAGAAAAGTCACTAGATTTGCAATGTTACCTTGGGGGTCAGATGATAGCTGGTTCGCGTCCTCGCTAAAATATGGTGTATCATAGCTAAAAATAGTCGGTGCATGACTGCAGTAAAAGGTGGTTGCGTCATAGCTAAAAATAGTTGGTTGGCGTCTTAGCTAAAAATTATAGTGACAGCACCATCATTAAAAATAGCTGGTGCGTGTCATTATTAAAAAATGGTAGGTGACGAAACACATGTATGGTTTGAATCTTTGCTATGTAAATATCTCACAAAAGGAAATAACCAGATATGTATGGTTCGTGTCTGTGTTAGACACACGTCTGGCTCGCGTTCTCGCTAAAAGGTGGTTGTATCGTAGCTAAAAATAGCCGGTTTTATGTCCTTATTAAAAGGTGGTCGCGTCATAGCTAAAAATATACGGTTCGCGTGTTATCTAAAAAATATAGTGACAGAACCATAATTAAAAAAATAGCTGATGCGGGTCATTATTAGAAACAGCGCGTAACCAGATTTGTGCGGTAATCAATTACGTGCTTCACATCTGCACTAATGTAACATAGTGGGGAGTTTATAGTAATAATATAAGAAAATAGTGTAATGCGTAGTGAGTGCTGTGTAAAACATGTGGATGGCATACGCTCAAGAGCAATGGACCAAAGTAACTCAAAATTCAAAAGCGTTCTCGAATCAGTAAAGATGGATCTATCTGCATTGAACAGTAGCACTTTCTGTAAATCCTTCACGAACGTAAAAGACTTGGAGGTGGGTGCAAAATATAAAGTGATTGATATGAACACTATCGACACGAAGTATGGTAAACATATTATCATTGAAACTGAGAACTTTAAGTGTATACTTCCCTTTCGATTTTATGAATACTTCAAAAAAGAAGATCGCATTGAAAAGTTTAAACAATATCTGGCTGAGAAAGACGTGTACATCACCAGCGCCGGAACTGTAGGAAAGACAACTAATTTAACATTTCTGTAAAATAATAAAATATATATATATATATATATATATATATATATATATATATATATATATATATATATATATATATATATATACCGGGTGGTCGTAAAGGAAGGAATAAATTCAATATCTCGTAAAGCACAATTTTTTCCAAAAATCGCTCGGACCCGTCGATTTTATATTTTTCAGGGCATATTTTGCGAAAAAAAATTTTATACAGGGTGTCTCAAAAGATTAGCTAAAAATTTTTTCAAATTGCAACCCAATTTGTTTATTGCATTTTGGATTGCCTTACAATTCTAAACATTTGTCATGCAGCATGTGCTATACCTAAGTCCAAGCGTTTTGGAGTTATTCGCATTCAAAATTTAAAAATTGAAAAAAGATCATGAAGAAAACGAAAAATAAAATAATTTTTATAACGTTTTATTATATCGAAAACAAACATTCGTAAACTTAAAAATAATTTTATTTCAGCAAATGTTCGAAATGTCATCCGTTAGTCAACTGACAATAGCCTAATCGATCTACAAATTCCTGCTGCACATTTCGAACCATGTCGGGCGTTAGTTGACTAACGGAGGACATTTCGAACATTTGCTGAAATAAAATTATTTTTAAGTTTACGAATCTTTGTTTTCGATATAATAAAATGTTATAAAAATTATTTTATTTTCGTTTTCTTCATGATCTTTTTCAATTTTTAAATTTTGAATGCGAATAACTTCAAAACGCTTGGTCTTAGGTATAGATGCTAATAAAATTGAAGAATTGTAAGGGCAATCCAAAATGAGTAAAAAATTGGGTTGCAATTTGAAAAAAATTTTTTAGCAAATCTTTTTGAGACACCCTGTATAAAATTTTTTTTTCGCAAAATATGCGAAAAATATAAAATCGACGGGTCCGAGCGATTTTGAAAAAATGTGCTTTACGAGATATGAATTTATTCCTTCCTTACACAGTATATATATATATATATATATATATATATATATATATTATATTATAATATATTATAACTGTTTGGAAATAACATTATCATCAGTTTTTTATTGCATAAACATTCTTTTTAATTTCTTGATTAAATCGAAGAGTAGGTACATCATAATAAAGTTGCTATTATGAATTAAAAATGTAGTGTACTAATACAGTGTGTGGGCCTTTGCATTATCGTAATGCAACTCAAGATTAGTTTCGTGGATTAAGATGTGCAGCATGAGATAGATTACTTTACTGATTCGTAAAATTAAAACAATTGGAATGTCATTTTAATACCTGTACTATCAATGAGAAATCGTGTTTGAGATTATCAGTGGCTAGATTCATCTATATGAACTACTCTCCCTCTGAGTCCTCATATTGTTATGAGGTGGGGAAAACGATATATAATAATAATAAAATATATATTTGCGGTTACAAATTCATCAGTTGTTATCGCCAACGCAAGTCCACTCGAATGAATTTGAAAAGATTCTACATGGATAGCAAGAATAGCTGTAATAACTTCTTCACGTGTTTGTGTTGGTGTTGTAATGATGGGGATAGTTCTAACACAGCAGCTACATCCACCGAGTGTCCAACTGAAACTCTGCATAACAGTCCTAGCGATGAACGTTTAATTGGTTGTAGATCATATGATTTATTCGAGGTCAATTCATCAAAAAAATAGTTGAAATTGGATACAGTACGCACCTACATCTTGCGTCAGTTATACGAAGCGTATGTACAGACGGGCTCCTCGTTATGAAAAGAGAAGATTGGAAGATGCTACTCAAGTAGCAAACATATCTGGAAATGAAGTTTTTTTGTTCACAAGAGACTGAAAACCACATTGATTGGTCAAATATCAAAGAGGAGATGGACATTAAATACGAGCAAATGCAATTGCTTGGTAGCAATTTTACTATACAATTCGGCAAAACCACGGTCGTTACTGTATATTGAACAAGAACGACACTGAAGAGCTTTTCAACTTAAAATATATAATTAACTATCGGTTGGAGTTACTGGAATCATACGGTCTTCCCTGTTTCTTTCAAAACCTCATTGAACAAGTCAACAACTACCGCCACATTCGCAAGATGGAATATGGCGATGATGCAACCAAAAACGATAACATTTATCGCGACATTGAAAATGTGTTGAATTACAAGTACGATATAAATTCTCCTAATACAGTTTGTATTATGGAGATGTTGCATTATCGACCTAGCTATTTACTGTATCATATATATGAATAAATAAAATATTGGTAAAACATCTGTTTGTTTTTTTATTGTAGCATTGATCGTTACCTATAAATACAGCAATTCCTACTTCCATGCAAACAATGTTAATTGTGAAGCGGAGAAGTGCACGTGGGGGTGGTCTGGTTAATAATCTCATTAATAAGCTACCCATTGAGCTTCATATTCCCGGGTATCAGTATTGTGGTCCCGGAACTAAATTAGATAAAAGGCTACAACGTGGTGATCCCAGTATTAACCTCCTAGACGCTCATTGCAAAGCTCACGATATCAGTTATAGGGATAGTAAAGACTTTGCTAGTAGACATCGAGCGGATCATATTTTGGAAAGAAAAGCTTGGGATCGTGTAAGGCATCCGACGCCAAGTTAGGTGAACGAACAGTCGCTTTAGCTGTAGCAGGTATAATGAAAGAAAGTTAGGAATGGATGTTAGCAGAACGAAACGACCACGTAGCAGTCTATTGAAATTAGGTGCAATAATTAGCAAGAAAATGAAAAACAGACCTAATACTATAAAGGCTATGAAATCAGCTTTTCTCAGAGTAATTCCCCTTCCTGAAGAATGTGGATTTTTACCATTTCTTACACCATTATTTGCGAGATTATCCGCCGTTGGCGCTTTAGCGGGAGGGACATCGGGTATTGCAAAAGCGGTTATCGCATCTAGCGGTGCGAGGAAAATGTTAAATGAAAGTTCACGCCATAATCGTACAATGGAGGTCATCGCTGTAGGAAAGACCAACGGCGGGACAAAATTTTTGAAGCCCTACCGGTACAAGTAGGAATGTATTGAAAGTTATTGCACTTGAAAACATGATAAAAAAAAAAACTTCAAAATTATCGAAAAGAGCGTTAACTGATCTAGAGCTAAGAAAGCTACGCAAAGTAGATGTATCATACTTTGAGGGTATTAAGTGTTTATGAGAGTAACTATGCCCAAATGTACATAAAATTAAACGAGGCTTAGGTATATATTTAATTTAGAATAATTCAAAAGTGATCGTGATTGTTTAACAATCATTGGGTTTGTTAAAAAACTGATGAAGGAGGCGTAAATGAGTACTATTTAATTTCGAAATATCACACCAGAATTCTGGATACTTTTGCATATGCAAATATACTATAAATAGTATAGTCACTATGTCAATATATTCTAGTAGTAAAGGTGTTGAACATCAGACTGTATAAGCATTTTTCAATCCTCCGAATCGATACTTATATTTTCGAAGCAAAATAGTTAATCGGTGTCAAGTCGGTAAATTTTAGGTTGTAAATAGCAGAAGGAATATATACGCTTTGGAATACGATAAATTTTAACTTATTAAAGCGATCATGTGAACTCTAAAACGTTTGAAATTCCACAGTGCTGAACATGTTGGAAAGAATCTGAAGACATCTATTAAAATAAGCAATAATTCTTACAATCTCTTTAGTTATAATCGGGCAAATAACTAACGTCGAACTAATAATATTTATTACACAATGACTTCGTGTCGATAGTGTTCAAATCAAATCACTTTGAGTATTATTTGCATCCACCTAACAAGTACATTTCAAATTCGTAGAAGGATTTACAGAAAGTGCTACTGTTCAATACAGATAGATCCATCTTTACTGATTCGAGAACGCTTTTGAATTTTGAGTTTACAACGGAACTGTCCTTATATATGTTACTGCATCACGATTTTGATGGTAGAGGGGAGACTGTGCTTTGAGAATTGCATCAGTAGGCTAATCTGCATCTGATGATGAATAACTGCTGCCATCAGGAGATGCTCTCATTTTTTATATCGTGGAAAAACTGATGCAACTGCGCAACTTTTAGTTCTTCTACAAAACATTTTTCACATATTTTCTTTAAATTTAAAAGCTTTTCACATATCGTTACTCCTGCTTCATACTTTTTCGCTAGGACGTTACACTCCTCTTCAGTATAATCACCTCGCCCGTAAACCGCCTCGTGTTGGGGATCGAATACTAATGCCGAAAATTCTTGCTTCAAGCGTTCCACCGCTGTTCTCAGGTCGGTTGCTTTGGTCCATTGCTCTTGAGCGTATGCCATCCACATGTTTCACACAACACTCACTACGCATTACACTATTTTCTTATATTATTACTCTAAACTCCCCACTATGTTACATTAGTGCAGATATGAACCATGGAATTGATTATCGCACAAATCTGGTTACACGCTATTCCTAATAGTGCGTTTTTTTTAAATTATGGTTCTGTCACTATATTTTTTAGATAAGACGCGAACCGACTATTTTTAACTAAGACGCGACCACCTTTTATTGAGGACATAAACCGGCTATTTTTAGTTATATTACAACCGCCTTTTAGCGAGGACGCGAACCAGATGTGTGTCTAGCACAGACACGAACCACACATATCTGGTTATTTCCTTTTGTGACATATCTGCATAGCAGAGATTCAAACCACACGTGTTTGGTCACCTACTATTTTTTAATGATGACGCACATCAGTTATGTTTAATGATGGTGCTGTCACTACAATTTTTAACTAAGACGCGAACCGACTATTTTTAGCTATGACGCAACCATCTTTTACTGCAGTGATACACCGACTATCTTTAGCTATGATACACCACATTTTAGCGAGGACGCGAACCAGCTATCATCTGACCGCCAAGGTGACCTTGCAAATCTAGTGACTTTTATAGCGACTTTTTCCAAATCTAGTAACTTTCCTTGTGACTTTTTGTGTTAGGATCGGCCTTGTATTACTACTATTTTAAATTCAAAACCGATATAAAAACAATTAACACAACAGTGTCCGACATTGTTAGAAAAGCTTAATTGAATAAATGTAAATGCTTTGTTCTCTGATTTCCTAAACAAATTTTATTAAAGGTCAAATTCTGATTAAAGTTTGAAACATAGAAAATTAAGCATTCAAAATTGACCAATTAATTAAAATATTTTTGTGTAATTAATAGCAAAGAGACGACTAAATTATTTAATTATGCGTTTAAATATCACTAGCAATTTTGAAAATGTCAACACAAATATCAACATCATTCACATTCTATTTTTTTTAAGTCCATATTTCTTGATATGGTCTTCCTTGTTATTGGTTTAGTCGTATACGCTTTTTTCAATTTATTCTAAATCCTCTTCTCTCCAGGAGTGAATGTCGTGTTATTTGTTACCAATTTAAGGCAAATAACATTACAACACTCGTTTGTGTTACTTTACTTTTCTTTGCAAAGCTAATCATTTCAATAAATTCTAAATTTCTTGATCGTAAATTTGAAATTTTAATGTAAAATTACATCGAGGGGAATTTTTTATTTAACTGGTAATGATACCTATTTACACAGAAATCATTTATTAGCTACATTTGTTTATTAGGTTCAAGCTTTGTATAGATTTGTTATAGATGGATTCATATTTTGATATATTAATGCATATTATAAGTTTCATGATAATAATGTCATTTACTTCATTTAAATCTTTTTTAGACTTTACCTTATCGGGAGTACTATGTTTCAATTGTGGATTAGGTTCTTAGTAATGAGCAAAATAGGGGTAAATACATGCCTTTATCAATCAACAATAATATGTTGACCAAGATTAGCTCAGTCACATTATGGTATTCTCTGGACTGTCAAAATAAAAGATTGCTCAATTTTCCCAGTTGCTCGGTTAAATCACTTAAATACATTTTAAGTAACTGCACTTTAACTCATTATTTCCCACTGACCTCATATGAGGACAGCAAACTAAATTTTATTTTAGCGCTATCTCTTGACAAATAGCCACAGCTCAATATGATATAGTGTATAGTGTATATAGTGCAAACGGTCGTAAATTCGTACAGTGTGACAATAGGTTCAGTTTTGTAGACAAAGTCACGCGGTAGCGTTAACGCGCGGTACATGTTCTAGATAGTGTTTATTGTAATAAAACCTGTAGATCGGAGTGTAACCTTCTGTGTTTAGCATTATGTGGTAAAGTTTAGGAAAATTTCGAGTTAGATAAGTCAGGTAAGTTAAGTGTTCCCAATTGGAGACAATGGGCGGAAGCCGTCCATAAACAATACATAATTTATTATGGTTATTCTTGCAATACATATTACATTTTATTTCAGTTTATTATGGAAGCCGAACATTTTGCAGAAATATCTCCACAATCGTTTTATGGAAGGAACTATCGACATTCAGAAGCTGCTTTAGAGGATGTTTCTACAGCGAGTGTTCAACATGAAGTTAATATTGTTATTATACCACCTGAAGCGGACCCACAAACCGATGAAGAGGACTTTGACGAAAATAATTTAGAAGTAGGCAAAAATATATTTTCTACTGATGTAGCCGGTGTAAATGAGTTGCAGCATATAAACAGTAGTGACAAAGACGAAAGTGATGATGAAGAAAACTTGCCACGATCACGGAGGTTAGAAAACTTGCAAAAATTAAAACGGTTCAAAAAAATAAAGGTAAGTCCAAAATGGACAAAATGCTTTGTTGATACTACTATACCAGCAACTTCCGGTTGTGCCGATCGTCTCCAAATTCTGAGAAATGAACTGGAAAATTGTAGTCCAGTTAAAGTGTTTGAAAAGTTGTTCGGTAACGAAATTTTTGAATATTTGGTGCAGCAAACAAATTTGTATTCGTCACAAAAAACAGACATGAATTCTTTGTATCGAAAGCTATTTTGAAGCTTTTTGTTGCGATTTTACTCCTAACGGGTTATCCTAAACTACCAAGCGAGCGTAATTATTGGAATCTTGATGAAGATCTTGGAGTGCCCCTTGTCGCAAAAACTATGTCACGGAATAGATTTCAAGAAATCAAAAGGTATATTCATTTAGTAGATAATAATAATCTAGATATTCAAGACAAAATGGCTAAATTGCGACCACTAATGACACTTCTGAATCAAAAATTTCAACAATGGGGAATGAAAATCTGTCCATCGACGAAGCTATGGTAAAATTTTATGGTAGACATACCAGCGAACAATATATAAAGAGCAAACCAGTACGTTTTGGATAAAAGAACTGGATGCTGTTATGCATTTGATACATATTGTGGTGCTAAAGGTAAACCCCCTTGGGATCTCGAGTAGTTCTTGATCTTCCGAAAGCTGTTGCAGTACCTTCTGATCATACCATTCTCTTTGATAATAATTATTCTAGTAGCCATGCTTTGCTAAAAATGTTGAGAGATCAAGGTTATCGCGCCATCGGTACAATCAGAGAGAACCGAACTAAGAAATGTCGAATGACAAAAGTGCAATTATTCAAAAAGGAAGAAAAAGGTTACTTCTTTTTATCAGGTGGTAAGACTATAATACTGTCTCCATTGTTACAAACAATGATAAACTAGACCCTATTAGTAAAGTCAAACGCTGGTCATCAGTAGCCAAAGCGAAAGTAGATGTGCAATAGCCACACATTTTCAGTGTTTATAATAAATCCATGAGTGGGGTTAATTTATACGACCAGGCGGTGAGCAACTACAGGATTTCTGTTCGAAGTAAAAAGTGTGTTTACAAATATGATTCACATGACTCTTGTCAATTCCTGGAGGCTATATCAATTAGCAGGTGATAATTCAATCTCGTTATTAGAGTTTGAAAGAAGTATAGTGCGCCATTATTTAGTTTGTAGTGAGAAGTCGACAAAACTGAAAAGTCGACCAGCTGGGCAATTACCACCAACAAAAAAAGGCTAGGTGGAGTTGCTCAAAATATGCAGTAACCCTTTGCATTGAACGAGAATGTTTCAGAGTTTATCATTCCTAAGCTGTTTATATTTTATTTATTTTACTGTATGTGTTGGTTGTTTCTTTTTTTAGTTTTAACAATTTTTGTATTTTAGTAGGTACTCAAATAATAGTTTAAATATTCTTTATAAGTTTATTTTTTGTTTACACTTTATCCCATTGTCCCCATTTGAGAACATATATATATATATATATATATATATATATATATATATATATATATATATATAGTGTGTGTGTGTGTGTGTGTGTGTGTGTGTGTGTGTGTGTGTGTTCTATACCTTAAGTTTTAGAGTATTACTTACACTTACTTTTTTGTTGGCAACTATGCCCCTAAAAAAATAGATGTTCCTATGCTAAGATATTATTATCATGCTTAACCGAAACCGCAAAAGTACAACTCGTTACATAAGAGTGGCTTAATTTCAAAAAAAAATTTAACGAACTCTGCGCCGCAATCTTAACATTTGAATTTGCCCTGAGGGTGCTATAGCACAAAGTATATTAAAATATTTTCTAACTTATACACTGGGATGAATTATATTAATCTAAAACTCAACATTACAGGTCTGTCAGAGTCACATTTGCTGAAACAAATGAATGGATAAACGAATAAATGTGTGAATAAGTGAATTAATAACCAATGAATGAACGCATAAACAAATTAATGAATAAAGGAATACATGAATACTTGAAATAAATCAATCAATAAATAGTCAAGTGAATAAATCAATATCTGAATGGGTGTTTTAAAACAAAAAAATGAATGAATGATGAATGAACAAAAGAATAAATGGATGAATGAGTGAATTAATAAATAATTGAATACACACATAAACAAATAATTTAATAAATGTATGACTGAATGCATAAATCAATCTATATATGAACAAATACGTACCTAAATAAGTGAACGACTGAATTAATAAGATAATAAAAAGACTAATTGGGTAGGTGAATACATGCATAAATACATAAGTGAATAATTAGAATGAATAAATCGTGAATGTATGAATAGTTAAGCTAATGCGTAATTAGATTAATAAACTAGTAAGTAAATATAATAGTGCTAGTAAATGAATATATAAGAAAATATAAATAAACTAATTATGGAATGGGTAAGTGAATGAGTGACTAACAGTAAGTAAACAAATGAATGGATAAATTGAATAAATAAACGTACAAATAAAAGAATGAATTATCAAAGTAAGAAATAAATAAATTATGATTGAATAAATGATTAAAGACATATGTAACTGAGTGAGTGTACCAGTAAATGAATATTAAGTTAGTAAAATAATAAAGAAATAAGCAGTGAATCATGAACAAATTAATAAGAGAATGAATAAATAAGTAAATTGGTAAGTATGCGGGCAAATGAATAAATAAATAATTGAATAAAAATACCAAATAAATGAATCAATAAATAAATCAATAAATAAGAAAATAATACAGCTGATCAACAAATGAATAAATGAATGTGTGAATCAATAACTCAGTGTATAAACTATTGTAAAGGTAAATAAACGAATAAGTGACGGAATAAGTAAATGAATAAAAGAATGAGTGAATGAAAGGATGAATGGATGAATGAATGAATGAATGAGTGAGTGAATGAATGAATGAATGAATAAATGGTAAATGAATAAATAAGGGAATGAGTAACTGAATAAAACCTAGAAATATATAAATAAATGAGTGAGTGATTGTATGAGTATATGAATGAATAAATATAGAATTAATAAAAGAGTAAGGCAATGACTGGGTGGGTGAGTAAATAATGAAGGAATAAATCAATAATGATTGAATACATGATTAAACAAGCATGTAACTGAGTGAGTGTATGAGTAAATGAATATTAAATAGATAAAATAAAAAAAAGTAATACATAAATCATGAACAAATGAATCACATAAACACTGAACGAATAAATAAATAAATGATTTTATGAATGGAGTAATAAATGAATAATTTATTAAATGAAAAATGAATAAGTAAGTGAATAGATAAGTAAATAACTAAATAAATGAGTGTATAAATAAATAAATAAATAATTGAGTAGAAATAACCATACAAGTGAATCGATAAAAGAATGAATAAATAAATGAATGAGTGAGTTATGAATGAGTGAGCGAAAGAATGTGTGAATAAATGAATGAATGAATGAATGAATGAATGAATGAGTGAGTGAGTGAGTGAGTGAGAGAGCGAATGATTGAATGAGTGAGTGAGTGAGTGAGTGAGTAAGTAAGTGAGTAAATGAATGAATGAATGGGCGAACGAATGAATAAACGAATATATGAATGAGTGGATGAATAAATGAATAGATAAATAAGGAACGAATAAATTAATTAAATTAATTAAGATCAGATTTGCTCTACGTAATAAAAAGTTACAACAAATAACTCGGAATTTAGAAAGTTTAAAGAACATCCAGGTCGATGTATACTGTGTTTAAATTGTTAAAAGTTTTCCATCAATTTTGGCTTTGCAATTAAACTAATTGAATGTTACTGTGGTCATGATTGGAATTAAACAGTGCAAGCTGCTACGCCTAAAAAAGCTTCTTATGTTAAAATTTAGTCAACTTCACAAAAATTACATTGACACACCTAACTTCTACACAAACATTTTTTTTAATTATGCGCGGTTTTGAAACAGCTAAAATGTAATTTTGTGCCCTTTTAGGAAATATGATATTGCAAAAATTACATCCGCAAGTCTAACTATATAGTCCTATGAATAAAATAATCTTTTTTGTGCGATAATTAGAGACCCATTATGCGCTGTTTTGCGCCGTTAAAGTTAAAATTTACGCCCATATAAAAAACTAATTATTGTAAAAATTAATTATTACGGCTTCAGAGCCGCAAACTTTTTCAAGAATCAATTATGCGCCGGTTTGCACAACAAAAAGGAAAATTTGCGCCCCTGCGGGAAATATGTTGTTGCTAAAATTACATAGACAAGGTTAACTTCATATTTACTCTTACGAGTACACTAATATTTTCTTGTGGAATAATTAGGCACCCATTATGCGCTGTTTTGCGCCGTTAAGGTTAAATTTTGTACTCTTATAGGAAACAAGTTATTGTAAAAATTGCATCGACAGGACAGACTTCAAAGTCGGAACGTACATAGAAAATTAGTCATTTCTTGAGCGTTAATAGGATGATACATGCGCAGATCAACGCAAAACCTAATTACTTTGGTGTCTAGTTATTGCATTGTAGTGGATAGGCAACCTTATGAATTTAAAATGTGGGTAGGTAGCGTTAAAACTAAATAGGAATTTGTATATTAGAATATTTCGTGAGAAAAATGTATATCGATAAGCATATTTACAGAACACACGAGTTGCAGTTCACTTAAGGTTAAGATTACTAAGAATAGTCTAGAATTCAATTCAAGCTGATATTAGTAAACATTTAGTACAGCTGTAACGTAAGAAAATAGGTTAAGCATAATTAACTATAAATATATCTATAATGGAAGAAATTGAGTTTTAATAATAATACAATAAAAACAAGAACAATACACATGAAGCAAATAAACAGGTAAACAACACATTATTAATTTATTCATAAGTTCACGGCTATGAACTTAGCCTTGTCGATGTAATCTTTGCAGGGACTTATTTTTTATAGGAGCAAAAAAATTTATGTTAAGGAAGTACAATTGTCGCCTAATTGCTGCGTACGAAAGAATTATTTAATGCAGAAGGTAACGGCTATGTGAAGGTGTCCATGTAATTTTTACAATAACTAGTTCCTATAGGAGCACAATATTCTAAAGACACAAACTACCCATAGTGCTGTATCAGAAAAACGAAATGTATTCAGAAGTTCTTGTTTGTGAAGTTAACCGTATCGATGTTATTTTTACAATAATTTATTTCTTATGTGGACGCAAAATTTAGCCTTAACGGAGCCAAACAGCACATAATGAGTGCCTAATTATGATGCGATAAAAGATTACCTTATTCCTAAGGCCACGAAGCTAACTTTGCCGATATAGTTTTTGCAATAACTTATATCCCATGTGCGCGCACAATCTTAATCTATCGGTGCAAAACAGCGCATAATTGGCGCCTAATTACGGCATCAAAAATTAATTTGTGCAAAGTTAGCTGTGTTAACATGATTTTACAACCATCTCTTCCCCATAAGGGCGCAAAATTTGATATTAAGGGCACAGAGTAGCACATAATGGGTGCATAATTATCGTGCACTCTTGCACGTAGTAACGTACTTTCTTAAAAACAATTCAAATCGCAAATGATAGATTAATAATAAATAATTATGTGGTATTATATGGTTATATGGTATTTTACATTAAATGAGCTGGTTTGGTTAATAGTTTGTCGTGTTTTCGTCGTATTTAAAGGCAGAAGTTGTTAGATTTTATTGCAATTAGAAGCGTAATACATCGTAAAGAAAAACTTAACCAAAGCATAGAAGAACAATAGTTCTAAATTTTAATATCGCGTCATTAAGAATACTCACATCCATTACCAACAATATTATTTGAATATAAGGTTTATGATCACGACTGAGTTCCAATATCCTTACTTAAATAAAAACGCACTCTGCAGCTTAAATAATCTTTGAATATTTATTACAAAACTGTACTAATGTTTATAGTATTCGCTTTTGTAAATTCTAATTATGCAAAAACTAGATAATGATTAAATGCTTATATGTTAATGAGTAGATTTTTAATTGTTTAAATATGTGAAGAATATTATTCAGATTGTACTTTGCTTAGCTTGAATATAACTTGCACGTTTATTTTATTTTGATGTAATGCTGAGCTACTAAAAAACATATTTCCAAATATCTCTAGAAACTCATACTCATGTTGTGATTTTTAGTTGCTGGGAAACAGATTTGGAGATGCTGGAAGTATGGAAAATTTCACAAGTACTGCGAGTCCTACTACAAGTACATTAAGAACTACAAGTATTACAACTTCAACTACTAAAAGTACAACTATAACAACTACCCCATCAACATCAACTGTTGAAACTACTACACCTCCTCCGTTCACACTTGCACCATCACCATCAGCAACTACAAATTCAGAGTCAACTTCAACTCAAAGTACGTTAACAACAATGAACCCTACTTATACCACTTCCCCCACACCCACCCCTACCCCGATAACAACAGTTGCAAGCACAGAAACACCAGCACCATTTACAAGTCCTGCATCAAATATTGAGGAAGATGTTGATGCAAATATTTTAGCACTTTCTGTAAGTGAAGACCCTTCAACAACAGTTACACCACCACCTATTACATTAATTGATTTACTATCAAACGGTGGCACCACTTTATCACCCGTCACAATTTCATTCCGTGACTTGAAAATTGATCCAAGTAAACTTTCTGATAAACAAAAACAAGATTTAGCGATACTTGAATCGCTGGAAAAAGAACAAGAGGCAATCTTAAAACAATTAGCATTTTTAACAGAATTGGTAAGTAATGAGTTATTGAATTTCTATAAGTAATTGGGTCTGTTCAGAATTTTGGTCAAGAAGATTCGAAGAGCGCAAAAAATTTAGTTGATAGAGTAAGTTTCAATGATCAAAGCTATTTTTTTGTTGACGTTGAAATTGTAGGTTATAGAACAAGCTGTAAGAAACACTAATACTCTAACGACCCTCGTTCCAACAGATAATCGCCTGTCTAAAGAACTGGTAAACCCATCTATTGTAGAAATTGTCAATCAGATTAACACAAATGGAGTTGTGGAAACTACATCAAGCAGTCCTATCGTATCTTCAACATACGGAAAAACAAATGACGCACTTTTAGCGTCACTATTAAAAGAGTATGGAGTTGGCCCTACTACGCCCAAAGGGTTATCAGTGAGTATCTACAAAAACCAAGTTTTACAGCTTGTAATTTTTTTTAATTTCAGGATGCTTTTAGCAAAGCGTTATTGACTACACCACCCACACGTAAACCAACAACGCAAGCTCCGGGTCCAATAATGCAAGGTTTAAATTGGTTGCTAAACACCTTATCCCCACAACCTTCTCCTAAACCAAAACCCAAACCAACGACAACTACAACGGAAAAAATCATAATCCAACCTACCGAAGCAACACCCGTATTGGCAAAACTTGAAGAGCCAAGAGCAAAAAATACGATCATTACTGATAAGCAACTTGATATTTTAATAAAGCAATTGGAGGCGATTCAAAAAGATCCCACTATGGCTAAAAGTATAGATATTGAATCTTTACACAAATTACAAGCTATGACTAAAGCTAGAATTGAAGCTTCAAGCGAAATAAGCACAACATCAACGAGAGCACCTATTGAAAATGAGATTAAACCGATAGTCATAAACCGGGGTGGTATTGGACAATCAAGCACACCTGTTCCTCTAAGCGTTACTAATAATATAGAAGATAACTTGGTTAAGACAACTCCAAAAATAACTTCATCTTCTACTAAAGTTCCACCGGTTAGATTAAGTCCAGTACGTGGTGTACCAGATGATAATCCGAAGATACGTGGACAATTGGTTAACTACGCTATTAACATCACGAAAGCAATTTCGTCATTTTTAGGAAACGCTCTTCAGGTAATGTGACGTAAAATTGTCAGGGAATTATTTTTATACGATCTACGATTTTTTTGTGTTTTATTTCAGAGTGCTTCCAGTCAATTTGTGAATTTATTATCGAATGGTTCGGGAAGAGAATTACTTAATTCAAGTTTTAGCGGAAGTTTACCACGAAGTTCATCTAGCGGTTAAGGTTGTTGTTTTACAAATTTTTTGCTAACATCATTTATACGCACTTAATCTGTGCCTTTCATTGTTTTATCATACTATTGTTAAAGCTCACATTATCTGAGCTCTTTCATCAATGTTTGATTATCTTCTTTGCTTTAACACATTTTTTAAATTTTTTTTAATTTTCAAACCTACTTGTTCTTCACTTTTTCATGCATTTTTTAATTGTAAGCTATCATTGATTTTTTTAGTACTTTTGCTCTCTCATTGTGCCTTAGCTGATCTGACTTGCCCTTAATATCCATTTATTTCATCAATCAAGGCATGCATGTACTTTGAGTTTTCATTCACTTTTTCTATTTTTTATGTTTTCTTCCTTATAGGAAGTTTTCATTTCTATTTATTTTGCTTTCATCTTTTTTCTTTGTTTTTCTTTACTTGTTTTGTTTTAATAACATTTCTTCATAGTATCATCTTTTAGACTTTTAATACTAATTACTGGTTGGTGTTTTTTTATTCAACTTCGCCTCAAGCTTTATATTTGACTAAATCTTATGTTTAAGTTTGTTATGTTGTGAAGCATATTTTTTATTTGTTTGATTTTTTATATTACTAACTCTATTTCAAATAATTTTAAAAAATAGTATACTATTGCATAATGGATTTTGTGTGATGCAATCGAAAACACATATGAAATAATGTATCAGAAAATCTGTGGCTTAAACTGTGACTTTTCTTTTATTACTTCACTTATATACTAGTAGTGAGCTACACACAAAGCTTTCTAAAAACTTTTTTTTACATTTTTACAAAAAACGATAAATACTGAAAACATTAAATTCATACATTTTTTAATTGTTTTAAAATAACCTGCCATTAATTCTTTTAGCACTTTTGCTCTCTCACTGTGTCTTAGTTGATCTAAGTTGTCTTTAATATTCATTTATTTCATCAATCATGGCATACATGGTTTTTGGGTTTTCATTCCTTTTCTATTTTTCACATTGCGTTTACTTCTTTCTAGGAAGTAAAAGGACTTTCATTTCTGTTTATTTTGCGTTGCTCTTTTTTCGCTTTTTTTTTATTCTTTTCAAAAACATTTTTTCATATCATATGTTGTGAAACCTATCTTTATATGTTTTATTTTTTGTCTTACTAACTCTATTTCAAGTAATTCGTAATAAAAAGGTATTGTATTGCATAATAGATTTTGTGTAATGCATTTTCTTTATACAGAGTGGACCAACAGTCTGGAAACGTCCAATTATCTCGTAAATTGTTAGTCCGAGTTGTACCAAATTTGGGATAAGCCTATTTTGGGATACGGAGATTCCAGATTTGACATTTGTATGTTGCCAGATTTGCCGTTCTTCTGATAATATTCGTCACTTTGGTTTTTTAATACATCACCCTGTATATGCAGTCATTATTGGAATCTCCTCTTCAATACGAGTTCAACCATATGTAACACATGATTTTCTGTAGCCTAGAAGGTCTTAGATGCATAAAACAGAAATCTGGCAACGCCTAATTGTCTCAATAAACTTTTTAATATAAACTATTTTCAACTACATTAAAACGTAACAATTTAAAGATTACAACATTTTAAGATAATGATTACTTAATCAAGTGTTCAAAATGTCCTCCGTTTGTGAGTTGACAGTACCCTAATCGATGGTGAAATGCTTCTAACATATTTTTCCATGATTGTCTAGAAATTAATCGAGATTCATTGGTAATTCGTTGCCTTAGCTCTGCAAGACGTGCTGGTATAGTTTTATAAACTGAAGTATCCCCAATAAAAATAATGTTTAGGATCGAAATCAGGTGAACGTGGAGGCCATTCAATAGTACCTCGTCTACCAATCCATCGGGCTGAAAATATCTCATCTAAATAACGCCGAACATTTACACCAAAATGAGCTGGAACTCCATGTTGCTGAAACAATATCTGATTAAAATTGGCTCCAAACAAGTTTTTCAGTGTAGGTACAATTTCATTTCTAAGTAGCATTTCGTACTTGTCTGACGTTACATTTCCTTCGATAAAGAATGGCCCAATTAACTGAATACTCACTATACCTGACCATATATTTAATTTTTGTGGTCTTTGAGTATGGTTTTCACACATCCAGTGTGGATTTATATCACTCCAGTACCTTAAATTATGTCGTTTTACACTCCCACACAGTGTAAAGGTGCTTCGCCGGAAACACATATGCTGTTAACGAAATTCACTTATTTCTGGCAATAAATGAATTTTGTATCGTTGAAATTTATTCTTATGTAATACACGTAAGAGTGAAGAATGGCCTATATCATGTAATTGTGCAACCCTCCATGAGGATGTATGTGAATCTTTAACAAAACTCTGCATTATATCTAAAGTATTGTAGTCATTTATAACTGTTTTTGGTCTACCTACTTCAAAACACATCAAAACGCTGTCAGTTTTATTTAATAATGTAAATGGTGAACAAATGTCAAAATAACAGCATTCTATACTTAAACATTTAAATTTCTTCAAATACACATATTTTGCACTGTTTTATGTATTTAAGACCTTCTAGGTTGCATAAAATCATAAGTGTTGCATATGGTTGAACTCGTATTGAAGAAGAAAGAGATTCCAATGATGATTTCATATACAGGGTGATGTATTTAAAAAGCCAAAGAGACTAATAACATCAGAGAAACGGCAAATTTGGCAACATTGAAAATGTCAGATCTGGAATCTCCATATCCCAAACTAGGCTTATCCCAAATTTAGTACAATTCGGACTAGCTATTTACGAGATAATTGGTCGTTTCCAGACTTATGGTCCACTCTGTATACTAGTACTCATTTGCACACAAACCTATCTAAAAACTACATACCTATGAACAAGTTTGACCTACTACCCCTATATTTACCCCCGTAAATAGTGGGGCATATTCTGAATAAAGCATTTTTACCGAAAACGGTAAATACTAAAAACATCTTGTCATTAATTTTTTTAGTACTTTTGCTCTATCATTATGTCTTAGCTGATCTAAGTTGTCTTTAAAATCCATTTATTTCGTCAGTTAAGCGTGGTTTTTGGGTTTTCATTCACTTTTCTATTTTTTATTTATGTTTACTTCCTTTTAGGAGGTAAGAACAGGAAATAACAAAAGGCATATTAAAACATCCATAATACTTGCATCTCTTAATCAATCAGGATTATGAAATACTTAAGTTGCATGTTTCTGGTCCCGCATATTTAAACTTGTCCGTGTTAAGATAAGGGTCATGTAATATCTCAATTACCCCACTTTAACTTTGCAGTCATATAACACTTTACTTACGTAACTCCTTTTTTTAACGCTAATTACATGGCATATTAGAAAACCCCTCTTAAAGCAAACGTACCTCCTTTTCTAACCCCAGACCTTCAAACGTCAATTGCCCCTCTTAATGCTTGTAGTCATGTAACACTTCACTTGACGTTATGTAATAACTTTGTTACTACTCTTTTTTTAACACTAACTATAGGGCATAGTACAACAACCCCAATACGTACTCCTCAACTAAATGGGGTATTATGTAATACTCAATTATTCCTCTTAAACTTTGGAGTCATGTAACGCTTTATTCACTCTAATTAAACGTGTTTCGTGCATTTGCTATCTAAAAGTATTTACATGGAAGGATGCATATTCTAAAAGACTAATACGTTTTTGTTCATTATTTTTAACAAATATCAGATTATAACATTTGTGACGCTGTATCTATATACTTACCTCTTATAATCGTTAGGGTCATGTAATACTTCCGATTTTCTTCGTACATTTTTGGGGTACGTTTAACCTACCATTGCTAAATGTTTTCATAAATTTTGTAACAGACCAAAGAATTATATTTTTTGTACTAATTAGAATGGCCATTATACTTTGCTTCCACCTCTTACATAAAGCCTTACTCTTAATTATTATACGTTTTTTAACTGAGCAAATAAAGATAATAAAACATAATAAACTGGAAACCCTTACACTTTGGTCTTGTAAACAGTAGTACCGCTCTTTTTATCTTGCTGCTTCTTTAATAATAATTATTATGACCTCTTACCATTCGTAATTGAAGACGTGCATTTATTATCTAGTATTCTCTTATCATATTCGAAGAAAAAATATGTGAAACACGATAACTACAGCTACCTTGTCCATAATAGTCATTAAACATTAACTTTCTTAAACGTTTTATCTACTTGGTAACTGACTAAATCATTATTTTTATAATGATAGTAATAATAGTAGATTATGATAACCCCACAACTGGCACAGTAAATAATATTGGTCATATGGTAATTTAGTCACTCCACTTAACACCATACCCTCTAATTATATTTCATATGTAATAATCCCATGCATCCAATACCTTTCTTTAACCATATATCCATATACTTACCCCCCTCTGCAATAGGGATTAAGCATTCCTTCAATTTTTCGTCATAAATGTATGTGTTTTATGATAAACCTCACTTATCTTTCATAAACAAGAATATTGTATAACAACCTCATAACACTTATACTATCTTTTCATCAATAATTACGGTGATGTAATAGTTCTGTTACTCCTTTAATTACAGGCCATAACATCCCTAATCGTGGCCCCTCCTAAGTAAAGGAGATTACGTTATAGTATGGTTACTTTTTGCCGCCATACATTTAAACTTACTCCATGTATACATGAGATTCGCGTAATACCACAGTTACCCACTTACCCTTTGATCGTGGGATTAACCCCAGTAATTTTGTACATGATAGTCACTAAAGTCATTATTTTTAACCCTGTGTCTTTGTACTGCCCATTGTAATCGTTATATAATTATATAAAACCTCGCACTTCTTAAACCTTTTTATTAACTGACCAAATCATTATATTAATAATTATTATTATGGCACTCCAACTTTAGTAACTAATAAAGATCATGTCACACTTTTGTTAACATTCTTTTTAACATAATACCCCTCAAGTTATCCTTCATAATACATAGGGTCATGTATTATCACTTACCCTCTTTAACCCTATATCAATATGTGTATATAGAGTAGACCACAGAAAACAGTCCACCCCAATATTTGTCAGTATTCATTAGACTTTAAGCAAATGCTGAAACACGTCGATTTTTGTTCCACATTTTTACGATACACATATCTGTCATTTGTCAATCCCCTCTCTTCCACTTCCCCAACCCCTTAATTTAAAATAGGGAATGTACTATGTGTGGCTCATCATTAAAAAGGCATTTAGATGAAGTATTCAGGCATATGAGCATCCATGATTTTTTTCGATATTTACACCCAAACATGTAATGTAATTAAAGTAACTAAATTATAAGTTATGATACACAACACAATTTACTCAAACTAATAATGAATTAATGAATTAGATGTTCAAAATGGTACCCATCGACTTCCATACAATTGTAGAGTCGCTGTTCGAATTGCATCGAACGTTTTGAAGCATTTCAGGGGTTATTAGACCGCATGTATTATTCGTTGTCTTATTTCTTCTAACAAAGCGGGTTCGGTCGTATACATTTTGCTCTTTAAATAACCCCTCGAAAAGAAATCCAGGGGCGTTAAATTGGGATCTTGCAGGCCGTTCAATGAAGCCTCTTTGCCTAGGAAATCTTTCTTTAAGATATTGCCTTACAGCTCTACTAGAATGCGGAGGTGCTCCGTTTTGTTGGAAAAACAGACCATCTTCTGAGTATTTATTATCATTTTCGATTATATCTGTGAAAGCGGGATCAAAAGTGGCCTGTAATAATTGGAGATATGTTTCTCCGTTCAAATTTTGAGGCAAAAAAAGTATGGCCCAACAATATGATCCCCATAAATTCCTGCCCACACATTTAATTTAAGAGGATGCTGGGTATGTGTTTCGCGGAATACTGTAGGATTTTCGTCAGCCCAGTAACGGTAATTGTATCGATTTACGGTACCATTTATAAAAAGGAACATTCATCCGAAAAACAAATATTGAATAAAAAGTTTGCATTAGTATTTATTTTGTTAGTCATAATCTCACAAAACTGTATTCGCCTGCCTGGGTCATCTTCATTTATGTCCTGTACGAAATTTACCTTGTAGGAATGAAATGTATGAAGTTTCAAACCCTTCGAACCGTAGTGTGAAAAAAACCAGAATCTTCGCCTAATTTTCTTGTACGTAGGATCTAAATTAAACTGATCTAAAATTGCTACTTCTGCCGATTCAGTACTAACACGATTTTCATAGTTCTTTGTTTTATTAGCCACTGACCCTGTTTCATGAAATTTTCTAACGAACTATAATACATATGTGTGATAAAGTTTTGCTCGTCTTCATGAAGCTGATTAAATAAATTCGCTGTTCTTCTTGTACACTTCACGTTTTCAAGAAATGTGGATATAATCGCAACTCGTTCTGCAATTGAATATACCATTTTAAAAATATTCAAAAAATACCTAAATTGATTTACTAACAAACTGTCTTTTTTACAAAATTCGTTTTAATTTACTTTTGATGTGACAGACAAAATTGACACATTACCAAAACACAGGCGTTGCACTTTAAATTAATTAAAACTTTTTTTGTAAAGACGTTGTAAATAACGAAAAAAAAAGCATGGATGGTCATATGCGTGAATACTCCATTTAAATGCATTTCTAATGATGTGCCACACATGGTACATTCTCTATTTTAACTTAAAGGGTTGGGGAATTGGAAGGGATGGGGTTGACAAATGACAGATTTTTGTATCGTAAAAATGTGTCTCCCTTGGAACAAAAATCGACGGGTTTCAGAATTTCCTTAAAGTCTAACGAATAGCTTCTGAGGGTAATAAACAGCTTGGAAAGTCTTGAACGAATTGGTTTTTTAGGTCAAATAACAATTTTTTAACGTTTTTAAGGTTTTAAGATCATGGTGCTAATTTGGTGTATTAAGTCTTTTATCATATTTTTAAATTCTGTGTGGTCATTTGTTGGTGGTGAGGCTAAAGGTATGTTTTGGGGGGCTTACAGTATTAAAGCTGTATGAATGCTGTTAGTTTTGTTGTGTTGCTTGGGCATATGAAACGTTTGATTGTGAAAACTTTTGCGGAAATCCTTTTTCTCTGAGTTTGGGATAAAGCTTCTCTTGAAGTTGCTTATAAACCATACACCCTATATAGTTGGCGGGATGGTTACCACTACAGTTCGTACATTTGACCTTATTGTCTCTGGATTTTCTAGGGCAGTCCGTGGATAAGTGGCTTTCTAGGCATTTAATGCAGCGTGGTGTTTTCTTGGGAAAGTTTGGCATCGCATGCATTGGGGAATTTCCCTTTTTGCATGGGGTGGTTCGAATCGTACTACTGAGTTCATGAATAGTTTAAGTTTATACAAGTCTTTGTTATTTTCGTTTTGTTTTAGGTGAATGAAAAACATGGGCAGTGCGGTATTAGTTCTTTTCTGTTTGAAGTTATGTATGTTGATGACCACGTGACTTAGCTCTTCTATGTTTTTCTTAATTTCGTTTGTATCAGTTGTTGGGTGTATATTTTTCAGAACAACGCGAAAGCTTGTATCCTGTTTTCGTTGATATGTGTGAAACTGAGTGTTTTTGCCGCTCAGAGCTTTAATAATTGTGTTATATGTAAGACTTTCTTTAGGTTGAATTTTTATTTGGTCATTATTTAGGGCCTTGATGACGTATTTATCTTTAGCAATCATCCAGTAGTGTTATTCATGGGTTGACATTTTTTACCCCCGCTATAAATATGGGTGGAGGTTTTGGTTCACTCTTTTCTTGCTTATGTTCTTCCCTTGATTCTTCCATGTCGTCATCTCCCGTATCTAAACTAGAGTATCTATTACTGGTACTGATTTTATCACCTAGCCAGTAATCGTTAGTTTTAGTTTGTTTTAGGGTTTTAATTGTTAGTTATGGGCTTGGAGGTCCTTTTTTGCCGTTAGATTGTATTTACCACTCATTTTTCGACCACGTGAGTACGATTGGTTGTATTTCCTGACTTGTATGCTGTTGGGGTTGGCTATAGTATGTTGTTGCTGTAAGGGTTGTAATAATGGTACTGGTTGTAAGAAACTTGGCATTTGAGTATACTGCGTGGGAGCAGACTGATTAGGTTGTGGAATTTGAGTGTTAACATAATTATTCGTGGTAGCCATTTGGTGTAACACTTCTTTTATTTCCCTTTTACCATGCACTGTATAATTGTTTAAGTTGAACTATAAAAATGTAAATAATAAATTTTTATACATACAACTCGGCGGGTTATCACACAATTTGATATCGCGAGCGCACTGCAATTCAACCTTGCACTACGAATTCCCGATATAAAACTAAGAGTTAACTAATACCTCAGTTTCTCGTGATAAACTTGTAGACTATACATGAGCTCACTTACCTACTTAAATGGTTTGTACATTCATTAACTGTCCAATTAGTTTTAATAATCTAAAGTGACTATCTTATAAATCTTACACTTTTTTTAATAAATAATTAGTCAGGTAATACTTAGGCTACTGCTCTTTTTAACACTGACTTTAGGACATATTAGCACATCCATATTACTGATCTCTCTTAAGCCAAGGGGGTATGTAATATCTCAGTTACTTTTTTCGATACCAGACCACTATTATTAACCTAGGGGTTATTTCATAACTTATCTCTCTTAAACTTTGGAGTTATATAACGTTTTATTTACCCTTTTTGCGCATTGTTTACATCGTGTAAACAGTGGTATCAACTAATTTCACAATTACGCTTTTTTGATAATGTGCTCATTGTAAATATAGAGTCACTTCATACTTTAGTTACTTCTGTTAGATACGGAATTACTGAATAACCACATACTTTTGTTAACAATTGGGGTCATTTCATAAGCACCTCCACCTTTGTGTATTTAATAAATGACCTACTTATTAATTGTGTCTTTTGTTCATTGTTATTCACTAATATCAGATTAATACATTTTTGGCAGTGTAGACTTTTCTCGCATTGTAACTCATATAAAACATGAGAAACACGATAACTATTGTAATCCTTCTCATATACTCATTAGGGTCACAATTTTTAACTGTGTGTCCCATATAATCAACAAAGGTTATGTAACTCCTCAGTTTCCCTTCATACACTTTTGGATTATATAAAACCTCACACTTCTGAAGCCTTGACCATGTAACCAATAATCGCTAATGAACTTTCGTTAACCTCTTTTTTTCCATACCCCTCGTATACAAGGGGTCATATAATATATCACTTACTCCTGTTTAATCCTATATCCATACATTTATTCCGCGTAAAGGAGGTTATGCAATACCTCTGTCTTTCGTCATTGACTTGTGGATTATGTGAAGACGCAATTATACTTTCAAAATTCTTTCTACATGTGTTAACTAACCAAATAGTTATAATAATATCGTGTAATACTGCGGCTAGTACTTTTTCAAGCACTAATTAGAATGTCGCCAGCACTGACCTTTCTTAAGCAAATGGGGTCATTTAATGCCTCAGTTTTTTGAGTCCAGGCTGTTAATATTACCCCCTTCTAATATGGAGGTCATGTATTAACTCAATTGCCCCTCTTAAACTTTTAAATCATGTTACGCTTCACTTTCCCTTTTTCGTGCAATAATTGACTAAAGAGTATTTACAGGAAAATTTTTTGAAACATGTTGTGTTTGCCTTATGGTATTTGTAGGCGAGGACGCGATTAACAGTTTAAAGATTATTATGGCATATTTCGTTAGAGAGTTTCATTTACGCCATTTTTTAACATTTAGTCTTTATCTTTTAAACTTTCATAATCAATTTTATGTCGCATAATCTGAAATATAATAGGGTATTAGAATCTATGAGCTAAACGCAGAATGTTATTACTTCTATACTTACCCTGCAAAATGTATGGAATCAACTAATCTCACAATGACCTTTTTAAGCATATACTTTAAAGTCGTCCTGTTTAAACGTGGAAGTCATCTAATACTTTTGTTACTCCTCTTAATCTCGGAGTTGAGGTGTTTCATAACATACAAAACATATTTTTAGCCACGTGCTAGTTACTCCTCTTCCCCCCTAATTGCGCTCCTATGGTTACTCCTCTTCACCCCTGATTGCCCCTTTAGACAATGGAAGTCGTATAATATCTCATTATCCACTATTTGAAAAACCTCTTGCTTCTATAACCAATATACCCGTATCCTTCGGCCTTGTATAATAATGGAATGCGATATTTTCATTAACCTCCTTTTTAACACTGTGCTTCTCTAATTACTCTTTGTTATTATATATATATATATATATATATATATATATATATATATATATACTTACCCCTCGCAACGGGGGTTACACAATATCTCAGTTTCCTGTCATTTACTTGTGGAATATGTAAAGGCACAATTTATTAACTAACCAAATAGATATAATAATGTAATACGACAACCGTATAAAACATTCCTTTTGTAAATAATGAGGGTCACGTAATACTTCTGCTATTACTCTTGAAACACTAATTAGAAGAGTTACTTTTTTTGACCCCAGACTGATAATATTACCCCCTTTTAACATGGTGGTCATGTATTAACTGAAATACCCTTCTTAAACTTTGGAGTCGTGTAACGCTTCACCTACCCTTTTTTGTGCAATTATTGACTAGAGAGTATTTACAGAAAAAAATTTTGGAACATATTGTATGTATTCCTTCTCGTATTCGCAGGTGAGGACGTGACCAACAAATTGATTATATACTTTAAAGTCGGCCCATTAAACATTTAAGTCACTTAATACTTTAGCTATTCCTCTTAATTCGGGGGTAATTAAATACCCATTTTACTTAAACGTCGAAGTGATTTCATAACACACATGACCTCCATCTTTGTGCATTTGTAAGTAACAAAAGCAACGATGACTACTGTAATCTTGCTCATAGTAATTATTAAGGTCACCATTTTTAACCTTACTCCTCTTTTCAACAACATCCCTTCCAAGTTACTTCTTTCGACAATAGGAGTGTATAATATTTCATTAACCACAATTTGACAAACCTCTTACTCTTATAATCAGTATACCCGTACACTTTGGCCTTGAAAATGATTAATATCATACGATACTTTTGTTACTCCTCTGTTTTAACACCATGCCTTCGCATATAATCGAACCCTTCCTAAAAGTGGTTTTGCAACTTCTAACTTTTTTGAAGCACAATAACTACAGTATTCTTCCGTATTACAGTCATTAGGGTAAGGGTCAAATGTGGCATTGTTTAGAACCACAGGTTTAATGGTAGTATGATTGTGAATATGATCTAGTCACCTGCTTTCTGATTAAGCGCTAACTAAATACTCTACTCATTAAAAAATAAGTTTTTTGCGCATTTCTAAATTAGAAATATGATAGTGTGGAGTACTTTAAAAAATTTTCTACTTTGTCGCCTCTTTATGCGCCGATTAAGCGTAATTGTACCCTGATAATGTGTAAAACGAATTTAACCGGAATAATACAGTAGCCAATTCTACAAAACTCCTTTTTAGTAATATTGTGTTTTTGAATCAGTTACTATTTTAGCGGAATTCAAAAAATATATTCAAGATAATAAAAACACTATATTTGCCAAACAAGTGAATTATTTTGTATTCTGACCTTATGTGTATAAAATATAATTATCTAAATGCCTAGTTGCATGGATTAGCCTACTGATGGCATGGTTAAAGAATAGTGGTCCAACTTAGAAACTTTTTTTCACTCTTCTTATTTTTAATTATTTTCAGTGCGCCTAATTGCGCTTAACATACCCCCTATCATTATTTCAGGCTAATTTAGCGCAAAATTATGCACTAAATATATATTGTTAGAAAACCTTATGTGCATATAATTACTGTAAACAGTGTGTATAAATCAATCAATTATTAATAAAAATTACATAAAAATTTATTTTATAGGGTGCAGCAAATACGTTTCAATCATTAATCGGATCCGTATCGAGGACAGATGGAAATTACCGTAAATCAAATTCGTCAAATAGACCAGGATGAATATAAAAATAAATCTGTGCTATATTTAAACAATATAATTATTTATTACTTAATTTGCATCCTATAAGTTGTTATTAAATACATTTTCTTGTTTGTTAAAATATCACATGTTGTACTTAATTAATCGCCCACTTTAAAGGTGTGATTGAGATTCCTATTTGGTTTTAATGTATATAAAATGGTATGAATGTTATTTGAATGCTATTTATGAATATTCAATAATTAATTTTTTTTTATTGACTGTATTTAGTTAAAAACTATTTGTGTTAGTGTAGGTGTAAAAGCCAGCTGATAAAAATACTCATCTGTTAAATTTTACTGTTTTAGAGTTAAGAGCTCATAGTGTGATTTGTATGTATTTTATTTTTATATTTATTGTTGATATTATATCTAGGGAGCCTCAAAAATAAACTTTGTACATAATGTATATTATAGCTAAATATATTGTTAATTAGTGGTACATTGCACTCATTTTCCTTCTCTACTGTGATAAATGCCTCTATTCAAAAGGACATGAGGAGCCAGTTTATGAAATATTGATAAAATTGTTATTCTTTGTACCAGGACATGGATATATAAGAATAAGAAAAATTCCATTACTGCAGCAATAAAATAAATAGTTAATTTATTACTCGGCAGTAAAATTTTAAAAAAGTGTATTTGTAATAGTTTGACGACTTTACAAACATCCGCCTATTGAGGATCATCCTAAGTACTTTAGTATCATTACCAAGAAGGTTTTACACCCCATTTACATTACAAAAAAAAAGAATAATATTGAAATAATTTTAAAATTGGGTCGTAAAGGCTTAATAATTTTAAAAAATATCAGCGTAGACATTTTTTTTGTGTAAATGACTTTTTAGATAAGAAGTTTAATTACCGTAGAGAAAAATGTTATAATGTAACATCAATAAAAATTAAGATGCAGTAAGGGAGCTGCAATAAAACCAGAAGTAAAAACGCCAAGTTTGTTAAAACCGGAAAATGCCTTAAGGAGATTCAAACATCATTAATAGTTAATAGACAATCAATCCGTACGAAAAAGTCTACACACGCCGTTTAAATAATTAATAAAATTATTTTAAATAAAAAGTTTATCAAAAAGGATAATTCACCGTTTTCAAAAATTACAGAATTGATTTTCAAATAAAAGTAAGTATAAAGCAATTTAAATATCTGAACAGGAATACCTTTTCACCAGAAAATAATACTGAAATGAAAAATACATCCATATAGATGTGACTGAAAAGTCCGTTTGGGGCACTTGTAATTAATACCATCATTCGAACTGACTAGCCAAAACCTAGAACAACAAAAGGTTAGAGCGACAGTCTGACCAATATGCCATTAAATACCTTTTCCACCGATGTCATCATTTTCAACCCTTGGTCATTATTTTTTTCAAAATTATGGCCGTTTAACTATAAAACCATTCAGATAAACACGGACATGTAAAATCTGGACAAGGTCCCAGTACGAAACACTCCAAGTCTAAATAAACATTTCCAAATATGGTTTAAAAAAATCTCTAATTAACACCATCAGAAAAGCGTAAAATTAAAATTTTGATCTGACCCCACGCAGAATAGCCCTATACTTTAGAGCACTGAGCCATTCATCCAGGGGGTTACGATACTTTTAAGAAGTTGATTTTTTTCGTTACTGAACGGTTTCCTTTTTTAATACACCCATTTGTTAGATACACAGCCATGCAAGGTACAGATGTACCTTAAAACATAATGATCATTTTACAGAATAGTCCTTTAAGCAATCGTTCTGGCGCTACAGCGTAAGCAATACCCCAACCCATTTAGAACCTAACGCTGGTCAAGCCACTGAAGAAACATGAGGCGCGATCTTGAGCTAATGTTTAGATCAAAGGTAACCATTCCAGTAGCTTTTAAAATTTTAAAAAAACCGACACAAAAAATCTCTAAAAACTAAAAAAATCACATATATGTGCTAAGAATGCGAAGTACTGTATCTGGGAAACTGTCCATCGTAGAGGCTTGCGCAAAAAAAAGTTTTACTAAAGCGGCCAATATAAAAACCTGGGAAATATTTTCAAGTTTCTGAAATGGCCGCTAGGGGGGGTAACTGCAATCTTGAGTCTAAAAAAGTGATGTTTCTGTGAATTCTGCTATATTAACGTAATAAAAAAATTACTGATCTTTAAAGTCGAGTATAATCTGAACTTTTTTTGTTTGGCACTTTTTGATGTATGTCTAAAAATAAAGTAGTGGGGGTTATTCAAAGGTTTCGTTAAATAACCCCCTGTATCTTCGAAACGGCTAAGCCGATTTTAACAAACTTGGGCGCGTTGAAATGAGCTATTATTGGGCTGCAAATGTTATAATATTTGAAGTTTTGTAAGTTTCAAATGTAGTCGCTAGAGGGCTTTGTTCGACATTCCGACAGAAACCGTGAATTTTCGCAAAAAATCAAATGCATTGGTATGCCTTCTTATCATGAAAAAGTAGCTAAATGATGCCTAAACAAGCTCGCGAAAACTGCATCTCGATATCTTCTTCCTAACCTTAAATATCGACCAAAGAAAACTATATACGAAAATCCCTTAAATTTTTATTTTTTTTTAACTATATTTTTCTGGAATTGTTTCTATTATGTTAAGTTGTGGCCCTAAAAAGGACCGATTTAAAGGAGGAATATCTTCTCTAGTAGTAGTAATAGCAAAATGTGCTGGGCAACCATCCAACTGCAAAAACAATTTTTGCCTTGTTTCCAGAGGCACATCTTCCAACAACAACGGTAATTTATTGGCCAAAAACTCAATAAATACATTGCCATTTAGGGGTTGCTCGAAAAAATATGGCCCAATAATTCTGCCTCCCAGTAGGCCACACCATACATTTAAACTCCAACGTCCTTGGCGCTGAACTTCACGCAACCAATGGGGATTTTCTGCACACCAATAATGCATATTGTGCAGATTGACTCTCCCATCACTACTCAAGGTGGCTTCATTGGTCCAAAGAATTTGAAATAAAAATTCTCGCGTATCATGCCTAACATCCAATGGCAATAGTCTAACCTTAGATCAGAATCTTCCCCTTTCAAGGCCTGATGCAAAACGACATGACATGGGTGCATTCTTAAAGTAATTAAAAAAAGTTTAAACGAATACCTATATATTTTGATGGCCATTAGAACTTACCCATGGTCCTTCAAAATATTTTGAACCGTTGTCCGTGATATGTCCAACTCAGTGGATAATGCTCTTGTGCTAACATGAGGATTTCCTTCAATATAGCCCAGTACACGGTTAATATTTTCTTGCGTTCTTCCAATTCTTTGCCGTTGAAACATAGGCCGAAAACTACCATTGGCTCGTAAGCTCGCCACTAATCGGGGAAAAACTCTTACATCGCAAGGACGCCGATTTGCATATCGAGCCGCGTAAACTCTTTTAGCTACTGCGGCATTCTGAAGACATCCAAAATAAACCGCAAGCATATCAACAGCTTCATTATTCGTAAAACGCATTTTGAAAGCACAAAAATTGCTCAAAGTAACGCGAATGTATTGACAACTATTGACAATTTGAGGATTATGTATGTTTTGTTTAAGTACCTGTTTCCATTGCCTGCTTCTATTATTAATTGTATTTTGAGTATATATCCATAGTGAATATGCATTTAAACAAACAAAAAATAGGCCTTTCGTATAACTTTTAGCATTGCTTACTTGCCCCTAGTAATTTCAAAAAGGGTGATTTTATTCTGGTGAATAAATTTACAAACATTTAAAATCGGAATTACTAGGTAACCTATTCAGAGCCGAAATTGAAGCTGTAGTTTTTCCTACCCATGAGAAGCCTCAGCAATGCACAGAGTGATGATCTGCATTTCGAGCATTTACGGGGGCATTAGAAACCTTCCTCCTTTAAATCAGTCCTTTTTAGGGCCACAACTTACATAATAGAAACAATTCCAGAAAAATACATTTAAAAAAAAAATTAAAGGATTTTCGTATAAAGTCTTCGTTAGCCGATATTTTAGGTTGGGAACAATATATCGAGATGCGGTTTGTAGCCCAAGAAAAGCTCTTTTCAGCGTGCCCAAGTTTGTTAAAATCGGATTAGCCGTTTCAAAAATACGGCGGTTATTTGAGGAAACCTTTGAATACCCCCCACTTTATTTTTATAGGTACCTCAAAGGTGCCAAACAAAAAATGTTCAGATTATTCTCGACTTCAAAGATCAGATATTTTTTTATTAGGTTAATGTAGCAAAATTCACAGAAACATCACTTTTTTAGATCAAGATTGCAGTTACGCCCCCTAGCGCCCATTTCAGAAACATGAAAATATTTCCCAGGTTTTTGTATTGGCCGTTTTAGTAAAACTTTTTCTTCCGCAAGCCTCTACGATGTACAGTTTCCCAAATACAGTACCTCGCATACTTAGTTGGCCACCCCGTACAAAGATCCACAGATGCACAGATACACAGATACACAGATACACAGATATACAGATACACAAATACACAAGTACACAGATACACAGATACACAGATACACAGGTACACAGATACACAGATACACAGATACACAGATACACAGATACACAGATAAACAGATACACAGATACACAGATACACAGATACACAGATACACAGATACACAGATACACAGATACACAGATACACAGACACACAGACACACAGATACACAGATACACAGATACACAGATACACAGAAGCACATATACACAGATACACAGATACACAGATACAGATACACAGATACACAGATACACAGATACACAGATACACAGATACACAGATACACAGATACACAGATACACAGATACACAGATACACAGATACACAGATACACAGATACACAGATACACAGATAAACAGATACACAGATACACAGATACAGATACAGATACACAGATACACAGATACACAGATACACAGATACACAGATACACAGATACACAGATACACAGATACACAGATACACAGATACACAGATACACAGATACACAGATACACAGATACACAGATACACAGATACACAGATACACAGATACACAGATACAGATACACAGATACACAGATACACAGATACACAGATACACAGATACACAGATACACAGATACACAGATACACAGATACACAGATACACAGATACACAGATACACAGATACACAGATACACAGATACACAGATACACAGATACACAGATACACAGATACACAGATACACAGATACACAGATACACAGATACACAGATACACAGATACACAGATACACAGATACACAGATACACAGATACACAGAAACGCAGAAGTAGGTATTGCGGCACTTGTGCGTGGGAAAATTTTGCTGATCGTGGGAACTACATTTTGGCAATTTTTGACAATTGTCCTGAGCCAAATTCTGTGATGTTTGCCGACAAAGTGAAAGTTCATTGATCTTTTCAAGGCCAAATCCTTTGATGTTTGGTGACAAGTTCAAAGTTTATTGACCTTTTCAAGAACGGGAAAGATCACACCCCAGCAATTCTTAGAAGTTCACGGGGTATTCTTAGAAATCAATTTTCAATGTCAAGTTCATTGTAGGTGATTATTTGACCTTGAAATTTTGTCATGTGTATGTTGGTGGGGAATTTCTCAAGGTTATTGAAGGTGTGGATAATTTTTTTAATTTTTCAGTCATGTGTATGTTGTGTGAAATTTATAATTTTCAAGGTCACGCAGTTCAAGTAATTTGACCTTCTTGGCTTGAACCAATCTCTTCAAGGTAAAAATTGAAGGCCACGGGAGAATCATTGCTAAATTTCGCGGAGTATGTTACGGAGATAATTGTGCTCTTCTGGTGTACACAGTCGTACATCTTACGTACCGATAGAAGTAACCATCCAGTCGATACAGCAAAATTGGAATACATAACCATCGTTAATAGGATTAAAAACCAGCTGCGCGACCGATACCCTAGCAATATCTACCAATCCATCTTTATAGTATTAATCAGGTCTAGCGTACACATTCAGCACTTGCGAGTGTTTGGATGTGTGGTGTAAGGAAAAAAAACGTAACATAACATTCGTAAGAAATATTATATTTTTAATATATAACTGTAATGTTATTAACTTAGGTACGAACAAAAAGCAATACTTGCAACATAATGAGTAGTGACATACTTACACAACAAAAAAATAACTTCAGTTTTTATTACGTGGATGTGATGAACCCTTTGTGTAGTTTAGACAGTAGAGTTTAGTCGTGTTGATTGTGAATAAATTGTAGTCAACCGATCGTTTTATTAGGTAGATGTAATTGGGACAGGTTCGTCTTCTTCTTCTAGGACCATTTTCATTATTTTATCGAAGTTGGTTATTTGTGTGGTTTTATACGTTAACGATATTCCTTTAACTTTACATACAGTCACGTCACATTCTTTAAATCTAGACCATGCTTTGTAGGCGTAATTTTTTGTGGGCCCGATACAAATTCCTTGATGTAGCTTCCATCACCATCGTCTTCCAATTCATCGGTAAATTCACCTAAAAATTGACCTAATGGCACATCATACTGCTCCGGAACTGATATATAGATAATCGAGTCCCTATCATAATAGATAACCCTATCTTCCAACCACTCCAAATATTCGTATAACTTCAGCCGTGCTTAGATCGTGGTATAAGCGGCAAGCACAACAATTACAGTCGATAGAGGGATTTGCGCTTCTTCGTTAAATTCCCAGTTAACAAGTAATGTGTCTTCATTAATTGGTAAAACAGAATTAATATCAGTGGAAGGGTTAGTCATCATGTTATATAATTCACCAGGCTCTCTGACTATACTAGCTTTATTTTGGTTCTCACGCTGTCCAAGCTTACCCCAAAACTAGGTAATAACAGCTTTCCCTAATTGTCGTAAACCGGGGTTCTTTTTTATCTTCGCTGGATTAAGGTGAACACCTTCGGTTTCAAAACAATCTTTAACATATTTATCCTTCTCCTCGGGGGTGTCACAATAAGACGACCATCCTGAGCTCTGTTGCTTAATACCCAAAAAATTATTTATATATTGGCTGAATAGTCCACCAGTTTTAGCGGTACTGTTGTACTGTTCGGTTTCGTTTCGCCACATTTCATAAGTTTCTAATATAAACCTTTTTCAATTGCTTTATTAATTTCATATATTATCCACGTACGTGTTAACGAGCGTTCTTCATCGTTATGTTCACAACTCCCTTGGTTAAAACTTTCACAGCATGAACGACAAAGAACAAACATTAATTTGCCATTCATTTTTACAGGCAGTACTGGGTGGAATCATAATTAGCCTGTCTGTCGTTTCAATGTTTAATTTTCTACATTCTTCGCCAATATGCACGGGATATTTACCGTACTTATTAACATAAGGGTATAGAGACGTAAAATCTTTATAAAAGGATTTTGCGTTTCCGGTTCGACCACCATAAAGGGCATCTCTTGGATTTAGCGGTAAATATGCAATTATTGGGTGCGTTTCTGTATAATTAAACATTTCACCCGTCTTCAGTCGTCAAAAATCACACTTTACATCTTGATAACTGTGTATCTCAACTCCTTTATTCTATAGTATTACTCTATAGTAGCTCCATAACGATACTCGAGTGTCTCCGGTGTATTATCTGGTAATGGTATGTTTCGCCTATGCTTGAAACACCTAGGGCAGCCATGATAATAACACCCATGGAACTCAAATACCTGATTAGTTTCGACACAGAATCTATCGACTTTTACACCTCCAACTCTGGTCTCTTTCTGTTTAGCCGAATGTATTATATTAATTTGACCATCTCGTTCTTTAACCAACAGCCTCCGTGTAACTCCGATCGATAGGTTGCCACGTTGCCTATAACCACCCTTTGTTATTAGTCCAATCGTGTTTGGTTTTAAAAATGTACGTCGGAATAGTTTATTACATGCTCCCGGTAACGTGACGCTTTCCGTAAACGGGCAGACGTTTCACTCCTTTATCATCAGTTGTCGAAATTTAATGCAAGACTGTGCTAATATGTCAACATCCGATACCCAATATTCTATAAACTCCTTCTGAAAGTCAAATACATAGTTTTCAGATACCTTTCCAGCAGGCACGCTAACAATGCTTCTGTCTCGTTACACCTAAGGTTACATTGGTCGAAAGCTTCTAAGGGTAGAATTGGACCGATATAGTTTTCATTCCCCACCGTGTTAAATAAGTGTGGGAAATAACCTTTCTTTATCCCCGTGAGACCGAACACCTTTGGTAATTTTCTAAGAGCCATCGAAAGTGAGTTTAACCAATCTAGAAACATTACATTGTCTAGATACACACAAATCAATTTTGTACCGCGCATTATTAGTTCAGGAGTGAGATCTGTCTGTGTTAATATATGATTTGAAATAAACTGATGATGGAAACCGCCGCCATTATGAGTCAATACGACAACGTTTTTGAATGTTTTTCTTATATTTAACCCATAAATACCGAAATTACGTTTTTCGTCAGTATTTTTTGCCGAAAACCACACTTTTGAGAAAAATACACTTTTTTCGTCTATAAATTTATCAGAACACTATACAAACACACAGAGCTATACGCATATAACACAAATGATCTCTACCCACATGGGTGTTACACGTTTTACAAAAGATCTCTTTGCAAATATGCTTCCTGGTGTTGCTGTATATAGCAAAACATTTTTCACACCGACTAATTTGATCACAGATATTATATATCTTGTGCTTATCAAAACATTTTTGACCGCGAAAAATTCTTTTACATTATTCACAGTTAACTTTGACTCCTCCCTCTTTTGGGCGTGGGGTTTATTGTTGACACACAGCACACACGCCCCCACAGTAATAACTGCATGAAAATGCTGCAGTTAATGGTGTTATGACATTGTAATGATCGTCATGATACAATAAATTGAGACGCTTCCCAGCACCTTCACCATGATGGAACATAACGTCAGGACCTGCCATAAAGATATACGATTATTTTGTATCCTTCAAGATACCTCTGAAATTGTAGTAGTCTTCTAGTCCACATCCGTTTGTTGGTATCACCGCATTTACTTCTTGGACCAGTTGTATAGCATGTTTTTTGAACACCCTCTCTAGCACAAATGCGATTATAATTAGGGTCCTTGACTACGTGTGCTTTACTGGCAACCAATGCGCGCGGTAAACAAAGATTATCTTTATTGCGTATGGTTACGATGCCATTGCATCTGCCGCACTCCTCGTTATAGCTGGTTGTACAAACAAGGTCTACATTTACCCGTGGGTAATTGTACAGACGTTACACGCAGGCAAAGGGTTTCGGAGTTTAAGCTGGTAGAGTTGGATTGGTAGATGGAGGCTATTGTATTCCAAACATCATCAATAGTAATTTCGCTAGCTGGTTTGAACCGAATCCACCTCTTTCTTTTCCTGAAATCCTTGGAGCAGAACGAGAGGCCCACCATACCTTGAGGTGCCAAATATTACACCCCCTTATCAACAATTTGCGCGAGTGCTTCTTTTATCCACTTTATGGGGTCGGCACCTTAAGGTACCGATTTCAACTTAAACTCCAAAGCGCGCCCGTTTAAATTGTAATACACTTTAGTAGTTATATCTTTTATGACAAGAAAACTTTCCATCTTAAACAGCCGAAGATTATAAACTGTCAGAATAGTCTCTCTTTTTAATAAGCTTCTTGAACAAATTCATTGTGTACACTTAATGCAACCAATACAATATTAATTGTATACAGACCGCCAATAGAACGATTTACAGCTTCTTCTAGACGTTTTCCGTAATGTTTCTACAACAAATCATCAAAATAATTATCGTATTTACGTTTGCTAAGATTTTGAGTAACAAACACACATAAAAGCGTCTGCTTTGAAATATTTCGAAAAACTAACGCACTTTGACATAGATAAACGTCTAGACGGTTATTCATTAGGTTTACATTATGCGTATAAGTAAGTTTTGACTTCATTCACACCTCGACCTATAATATACTTCGATATGTATTTTTGTAGTATATGGTAATGACGTTAATGAAACGGTTTGTCAATACGGCTTATATGTATATACAAATAATACCATTCTCGATTGAATCAACTGACAAATCTTTTGACCAACACTCAAAGTTTGACGTTAAAGCCACTCACCGCTACCTCTGCATAATGAACGTTCTATTCTTAGAAATCTAAATATCGAATCAGTTCATCGAAACAAGAAGAAAATCAAGGTTAGATGGTTCTGGCTAAATTGTTTATAATAATAAAAAGAGTATGCTTACAGTATGTTTGTTTTTATCTTTTACACAATATACACATCCTAACCATGATCTATCCTGTCTCATGATGAGGTAATTTCCATAAAAACAGGGTCTGTTTCCCCAAACAGGTATCTGTTCCTCAAACACAGATATCCGTTTCCCAAAAACAGGAGTACAACTTACCAAAATTGTATTAAAAGAAATAAAATGGAAATGGAAAAAACTGTCGAGGCTCCTATAATTACTAGAATTATTTATAGCTATTAAGTACCACGAAAGTCAAAGACACCACACAGAGGTCCGAGGATAGTAGTGCGGAGCATGGTCGGTCTACCACTAAGTGGCGGCTTTCCATAAAGAGGAAATTCCATAAACTACGCATTAGCCAAGCCCCCAGTGCCGATAGCATCCCTCGGGAGCACTTTGGCGTCGAATGTCACTTTGGACCGAGCGCCACAGACGAAACGCCTGATCAGCACATTTGGGTAAGCCCTAGGATAGGATAGGTATAGGTCGATGTTTAATAATTTCACAGAATGAGGTTTCAAGCAACTTCGCTGCGTAGAAGTGTGTTATTTATTAAACTTGTCGTATAAAACAAAAGAATAATTGATCTACACCTATCAGCGCAAACTATAGTTTTTAAATTCAAGAAAATTAAAACAGATACATAAATAATCTTCAAGTAACTGCACTAATCCCGAATACTACCGAAAAACTTCAGTCACTCATAACAGATGTTAACAACTCTACGCAACAACTAAAATAAAAGTTTCATTGTGCGCTGAGGTTTGTATTTCCAGCTACCCCCACCATTTGTTTTAAATTTCAAGGTCACGCTATATTACAATTATTAGAAATAGAAAAATAAAATTTTCAAGTTCAAAGGCGATAAAGCGCGTGCTAAAAAATAAAAACCGTAAAACAAAAGCTTTTCATGCTCAATATATAATTCTCATATAAGGGTGTATATAGCTTAAAACTATCAGTTTATATTTTAGCATAATATTGTTTGTTTGAGATAAACTGTATATAACATAAGTAGGTAACTAAAGATGTTGGTAATCATACCAAGCTAGAGGCTTACACACACAAAAAAATATTCGATAGGAATCGATATCGTGTGGGTGACAGCACGAATCAGTAAATTTAAAAGTATTTTCGCCAAAGGATACACACCTAATTGTACTAGTGAACTATTTAAGATTGTGAAAGTTCCCATTACTAACCCCATCACCTACCTGTTGTAAGACATGAAAGGAGCACCTGTACTGGGAGGGTTTTATGAACAAGAATTACAGCAAACAAAGTAACCCGATGTGTACCTGGTAGAAAAAGTGCTTCACTCTAAGAATAATAAATTATTCGTAAAGCAGTGGGGATTGGTTGAAAGATCATGTATCAATAAAGACGGTATTGTTTTATTACGTTTAACTTTTACAGTCATGGAAACAGTGTGTATCAAAGGATGTAGCTTTTAGATGAAATAAAACAAAAAATATACGTATTTTATTTTAAATATTACAAACTTTTTTTTACAATCTCATTATCTTATGTAGTATACCTAAACTATGTCTATAATCATTTAAATTGCTGGATGGCCATATTTACATCACTCAAAGTTTTTATTCGGATTGCATATTACTGTAAGAGGTTGATAATCTGACATGAGCGTAAATATACGACCAGAAATGTATTTATGAAACCGTTTGATACCAAATGTAATCGCTAGAGCCTCCCGTTCTAATTAGGACTCTGTTTTTGATAAAGCACCCGACGCAAACAAAATCAGATGTTCAGTAGCATTAATGCCGTGAGCTAATACTGCCCCCACCCCGTAAGAACTAGCGCCACAAGAAATCACTATTTCCTTTTCAGGGTGATAGTGAACCAAAATCTGATTTTGAACCATTAAGTTTTTACTTAATCTAAGGTATCCCCACACTCCTGGTCGAATACAAACTCAGAGTCCTTATTTAACAAATTATACAGGGGTTTTAACTTTGTTGACAAACTTGCTATAGTAATTCAACAAACCCAAACATGAACGCACTTAAGTTATACCATGTAATTCAGGTGCGTGAGAAATGGCGCTGATGATACACCATAGGTTAATCGAGTGTACTGAAACATACCAATGTGTGTGTTAATAGTTAAGTACTTTAGGAAACTCTCTTATACTTTTAACTGTTGATAAGATCCTGTTAAATCTAAAACCATAAATATTTTACCACTCGGTGGTACTTCTCCCGTGAAACCCATAGCTATCTTTCGAATGAGGAAATGGACATCATAGCCACTTAAATTATGGAACACGATAGGCAACCTTGATGTGCCGCAGCCCGAAACTTTCCCGTCAAATGATTATGGTCCTTAACCTTAACATCTGTCGGTTAAAAAGCCTGATTTCAAATATGACAGACAATAGCGCGTTCAAAATTATTAATTTGGTCATAAGTCAGTTGTTTTCCCAGTTTCCAATCTCTCCCCTGTACAAATGAAACTGCTAATGGGTCATCATAAGAGCACTTAAGGTAATGCTAAAGGGTACATGTTTATCACATATACGTGTGTTTTAATCATCTGCAGTTGCACATATCTCTAAAATGCTTTCGAACTCTGCGTATAGGGCAAGTAGGACCTTTTCTTGATATGCTACATGTTTAAATTCTAAATATTTATTACTATCATTTGGTAATCGAGCACAGCATAGATTGAGTTTATTTCAATATGTTAAATGCTTTTCTGAAGCTGCATCTGACCAAAAATGATTCAAACAATGGTTACAAATCACTTTCTTATGGCCAGCCTTTGATATCTTTTTTGAAAATGAAGTTGACCTATTTTTAATCCACGCAAACTGATGATAATTTTCTTCATCGTTAGAAAGCATTAAAATATTTATAGGTTCTCTGTCGCTTTGCTGGTTACTCAGTACAAAGGGTAAATTTATTGCGAAATTATTTAATTTTTCGAATTTTTTTAAATCAGATATTTTAATGAGGAACTCAATGGAATCATAATTTAACACATCCCTAAAATGAGGATAGCTAGAAGTCCGATTTGAATGCTGTGAAGCAGGATATAAAGCCGAAACAAAGGCCCACAAAAAATAATAACCATCGTTACTATTTACATTAACAACAGCTCTTTTGACTGCTATAAAGTTAAGTAAGTTAATATGCATTCCACCTTTTAGAAGCACGTACCTGTTAATGTTTACCTTTAAATGTAAAATTTCATGCAAAGCTCACCCTGAATCCTTTTCCGCAAATTCCCCCAATTTGGTTTGTAGCTTATTATAGACATTAGCTTGATACCATTGCCGCAAATCAGTACCAACATCAATAATTTGATTTTTAGTTAGAAATGTTTTTAAATCAATTTCCAAACTGTAAGGTTGTACAAAATAAGCTACCAAAACCGTGTTGACTTTAAACATGGATTCTTTAAGCATTAAATTAATTTTATCAGCAAAAATGTTGTATAATTGATTTAGAAATGTTACTGGATCTTTGATGTTTACGTTTGCAATAATGCCTGTAAGTATTCTACTTTTGAAACATGAACTAGTTCGTTGCCACATTAAATTTTGTAGATTACCCCGCCTATTTTAAAAGCGTTCCTTGATTGTTTCAGTCTTACGAGATAAATTACTTTCTACCTTGAGAATGTTTTCATTCTTATCAAGTACCTTATTACTAATATACCACTTAACTAACCTAATATTTTTCCTTAATATATGCATGTGTCGAATTAGTTCATCTTTATGTTTAATTAACTTTATGGCTTTCCTGGTTAACTCCACAACTTGAATGCACATTTGTGAAATTGATTCCATCGTGTAGCAAAAATGTTATCCGATTGGGTTTACACACAATATTGCAGTGTAAAAATATGACGCACACACTGGTGATTATGTAATAATGAACCTTTAATTGCTCTTCACAACGCTTTAGACAATTTTTCGTCACGATTGCAATATATCGACTGACATGAAACTGTTCTTTATCTATTTGTATAGATGCATTCAAGGTCAAAATAAGGATAAGACCGGATAATATCGGGTAAGGCCGGATAAGTTCGGATTACCTTTGACCTTTAAAATTGATTTCTCGGAGGTGTAACATTGAAATGGTGAGGTGGCTTATTTTGACCTTGAGTAGCCAATACAGGAACCACTTGACCTACCTTTTAGCACAGACAACAATCTATTTGAATTGTAATACCCCTGCAGGTGATTTCTAGGAATTAACATATGACCCGACCAAATTGCTTGGTGACCTTGAAAATTGAACAGAGGTCAATGAACTTTACTGGGGGCATGACCTTGAAAGCGATGCCCTTGAAAAGGTACTACTAGCATAGATAACAATCTGTAATACAATACCCCTGCAGGTGACCTTGAGAATTCTAAGAATTGTAATAACTAAATTAACAGCTCGACTCAACAAGGAATTGGTGACCTTGAAAATTTGACACTGAAAAGTAGAATCCCCCACACCTTGATCATAACCTCGACTCAACTTGGTGACCTTGATCAACGAAGGCAAACAGTATAAAGCTCGTGACCTTGGAGAGCATCGTCATATTACCCCCAATTGAGTCCCCCTACGTGACCTTGAAGAATATGCGCAGGCAATGTGTACAATGACCTTGAAAACGCGAAATTGGATCCCTATAGTATATGTGACCTTGAATAGCGTCCTCCTATATACTCCCAACTGAGTACCCAACGTGACCTTCAAGAATATATGCAGGCAACGTGTATGGTGGCCACTTTGACCTTGTACTTTGACATAATGTGTACATTGACCTTAAAAAACCATGTACTTAGACGTGGAGAATCTGTACCTTGACCTTGAGGAATATACTTTGATGCAGGCAATGTGTACAATGACCTTGACCTTGAAAACCATTGATCTTGATGTGGACAATCTGTACGGGAAAGTGTATTATTATTATCAAAATTACGTTAGAAGTGGTGTAGTATATCTACTATATATCGCCTTCTACTACATATAAAATCTCAAAATATCAAAAAAAAGGGAAAGACAACTTTTTGTGAAAGCACTTTTGAAACAGGGTAATTTGAATCTAACATAAATTTCAAAATTAGAAAGAAGCACTCTTTGTTATGCCGCCGGCAACGGTGAGAGGTTTTTTAAGTTAAGAAAATTTCTGTGTAATAAAAATGTCTTTTCGCATCGATCAATTAAAAAGTGCCACTTTAGTCTGAATAAATAATAAGTGTTTTATTAAATACTAGCAAAACTGATTTAAGCTTATGTACGACCGATCCATATATTTAACATAGTAATATTATACGTGTTTGTGGTCCTGATAAACTACACCAACATAGATTGTGTCATGTCATAATACCTTAGATGTAAATCGCTAGTTAAGGAAGGAGTCTAACGATGACAAAAGGTGTAGCTTAACGAGGAGCGTTGTATGTAAGAAGCACAGTTAGCAGCTAAATACATACCAACGAATCTTGCTAAAAGAACTTAATGGATCAGCCGGTCAAACACGTTTTTTATTAATATATCGTTGATTAAAGTGATGTATCCGATTTATCTTATACACTGTACCCTCCTTGCCTAATGTGGCCGAGTCGAGCATGAAACATAGGTACGCATTTGTTGCCAAAGGCCTAGCACCGCTACAGTAACCTAGCCGCCAGTTCACCCATGATACATATGTCAAACTACCATTTATATTACAAATAAACGTGCGCAGTGGAGTAATTACAGCGGTGTTGTATCAGGCACCGCCGAAGATTGAACCCCAAATTCAGCGACATCCAAAATAATCCAGCACGTCAACGAACAGAGGTGATAATATAGCGCTTCGAAAGTACCGACCATACTTAGAAGGTCCGCGTTCTAAACTATGAACAGATAGCAAGACCCTTTTATGAGTTGACCTATTCAAAGATTACAGAAGCAAACGCATTGGTCGTTGCTGCTGCACGGATACCTATTTGAGGTGCGAACAACTGCTTAATTTTTTATTCAAAAATGTTATCAGCGTCTTCACCGACGAGACTAAGTCAAATTTGGAGCGCCCTCTACCACAAAAACCACACTAGGATTGACCAGATGACACATTGTTGCCTTTTTGGACGAGGTAAAGGACAACCAGCCGGCAGATAATCACGTTATCAATCCTGGTTATACTAAACCCCGCTCACAGGTGCTTATGCATAACAAAACACATACAGTCAATCGCCCAGGGTCACATGAGCGTAGAAGGACCACTTCTACTACTACTATCTCCGTGCGAGCGTAGACTAACACCTGCTTTAAGGTCTAGAGCAGCAACTCACCACGGAGAAGTATTATCGTCGATAACCAGAGGTCACCGTAACCTACTTGCAATGATCGATATCTCTAACACATAAGTGGAAGCATCCCCTTTTCATGCTAATCACCTGCGAAGTAATCGCAAAAAAACCCAGCTTTTAGGCAATACAACTTTTCAGAGCTTATCATCTCCGACAATAAAACATAGTTTACATTCACCAGCTCGGACGCCCCGACTACGAAATTGGAGACGCTATCCCTGAACAGTCCCATTTTTCTTCGCACCCCAAAATCTGTCGAGCAGCGGAACTAAGGGAAAAAAAGGGTTCCGCATCCACCTAAAAAGACAATCGACTGAGACCTTATACTCTTCAACATATACTACGCTACGAACTTACCATAATGCAGCTGTCAGAACTTAAGCCAGTCACGCACAAGAAATGATTCATTCAGCCACCTGCGAAGTAGTCCCAAAAACGTAGAAATATAACGTTTTTGGGAAATACAACTTTCAGACGCTGATCATCTCCGACAATAAAATACAATTTACATTTATCAACTCGGGTGCCACTTTATGAAATTGGAGATGCTATCATTGAACAATGCCATTTTTCATCGCGCCGCAAAATGCGTTGAACCGCGGAACCAAAATATTAACTAGGCCTCCGATTCATTCAGGGTTACGTATTACTTTTTAATGAGGTCGAAAACTCAGTATCAACGGTTTTCAAGGTTATAACATTTTTGGAACTCCTCCCAGGTGACATCATCTAATTGGTTTTCCCAATAGAACTTGATCTTGGAGTATAAATTGTTACTTTTCCTTTCATTCCTTTTTAGTTACTTGGAATTTCCTTGTGGTTATATAAATAGAAAAAAAAATCATTATTGTAGGAAATAAAAATTTGTCTGTAGATTACGTGAACGATTTTAGCTGCTGAGAAAGGAATTTTCCTTAAGGTATTGTTAATAAAGATTTGTTTATTACTTATTAAAGGGGAGAGTCTGAAAATGATTTTCCGTTCTTATTGATATGTTGTGTATGTAATGTTATGTATTTTTGTCGATCATATGGACTTTGACCAGAGATCTCACAATCGTTATTTATGCAAATATTTCGATCAAAAACATCCAAAGGCATAATCTCCAATGAATGAATATTAAAGAGTTCCTATCACCACATGGTTTGTGAACCCAACTGGCCACCTCCGCGGGGTGAGAAAGTTCGTTTTCACGATTGGTCAAATTTCGAAGAAGGTGTTAGTGAGGATCTTTAAAAGAGTACCATAATGAGAGGAATGATTTTCCAACTTTTCATCCCCCCAAACTCCTACAAGCAAGATAGGCCATAACTAAAGTTAAGTATCTTTTTAAAGTGCTCCTTGATATGCTTTCATGGGCACCGCGAAAGGAATATTTTTCCACAAACTCTCACCACTTCCGGCCTCCTATAAACGGGATCGATCATAATTCTGAAACGATATATACCGGGCTTAACGTGGTTTCTAATCATTTTCTTTTATTGGTTTTTATTATTTATCGTTTTTGATTTATTTCTGTTGATAGTTATTCTTTTTTATGGCCTCTTGCGTGTTTTGCTATAAATTTGAAACGCCTGTTGTTGCTATAGTTGCATGCATTTACATTTTAACGTAACATTAAAATTGCAGCATGCAGTGTTATCATATTTTTTATTCTTAATTTGGAAATAATTCAAAAACTAGAAAGTATAAGAAAAGTAAGTAAAGAAACGCCAAAATCAAATTTTTCTCTTGCACATTTATTCGTTTCCGTAATGGTGCACAACAGGGGCGCCAACTACAGGGGGGTCTTGAGATATTATGAGCTGCGCCCTCCCTAAAATTTCTGTTATTAACATACAATATTAATTCTGTTGGAACGACACAAATTATATTCAAAAATGTAATTTTTGTAGTGAATTTTTTTAATTTTATATTGGTCTCTCTGCCTTAATGTGTAACAAACTTAATGCTTAATGCAAAAACCGGATTTTGATATTTTAAGCCGTTAAGTAGTTAGTCATACGAAAGGGCGGACGGGCGGAAAGTCGGATAAAACGTCCGTAATAGTATATTTTCATGAAAAATTTTCCTAAAAAGTATGAAAAGCTTTATTTAGTTTGTGATACAAAATCATGTATACGAACCGATACACTCAGTATATCCACTATATTTGTATTTTCAAAGTTTGAAAGTAAACAGACGGTGACAGACCGGATTGACTGCGGACATTCATTTCGTAAAAATTAATTTGAGCTTTACTATTAAAGTGTATAAAACATTCTTATTGTTTTCGGTGTTTAAATTGTGAAATCATAATTCTAGATCGGGTATATGGTCCGTGCTCCTACATAAGTAGAAACACGATTAAAAATAATTAGTTAGCTAAAAAGGTGCTAAAAATTGAATAAATATTAAAAAATTAAACGCTAAAAGACGCAAAAAAATTGTTAGTACATGTTAAGGAAATAATAATAATAATAATAATAATAATAATAATAATAATAATAATAATAATAAAAATAATAATAATAATAATAATAATAATAATAAAACAGAAATACTGAAAATGAAAGCTTAGTAAACTTAGTAAACCAATCAGATTATTACATTTAAATAAGCTGAAAAGTCAAGTTCCATGAGAAATTTTCCAACGACATTCAGCAAAATGTACTAAACCTTGAAAATACTCTAAATCCAGATAACTTGCCAGTATGTTTTTATAGGAAATTTAATAATCTTGGGTCTCCAATTTACCAAGAATCCAAGAAAGGAAGTAGTTTGTCACTTGATCTGGTAACTTAAGACTTTAGCAATAATTGACGATTCTCATATAATTTAAATACTCAACTATGCAAAATCTAAAAGATTTGGGAATCTATGAACCTTAGTGCTGAAAAAAAAAAGATTTGCAATATTTCCAAGGATATTATGATATGCAAAAGTAATAATGCATCAACAGAAACAAAAAGGAGTGGTATTAGTGTGAGGAATTTTTTATCACGTGTGAAACTGTGCTATAAATAATTTTATGGTCCAGACTAAATATAATTTCATTTAATTAAGTTTAATGGTGCTATAAATTATTCTGCTTTTTAATGTTGTAATTATGACCTATTACATATAAATTGGCCTTTTGGTTATTAGATATTATAAACCATTAATCCTAAAGTAAGGGATGTTAAATTCGTGAATTCAATATAGTATAAAAATCCATTAATCGATTATAATCGTTTATAATGGATTAATCAAGTTTTGAAAATAATCGATTAATCGATTATTTGATTAATCGATTATTCTATTTGTCGATTATTTGATTAAATGATCATTTGATTAAACGATTATTTGATTATCGGTTAATTAAAGAAATCGATTATTTTCTGTACTAGATAATTATCAAGCGTTCAATCTTGCAATCGTCTACCCTTATTCAACATTAAATTTACTGCCCGTACAGACCTAGTTTACATGTCACATTTCACTATGTTCTATGTATTATTTGAAATAATACTTAAACCATAATAAATTTAACTTTTACACAATTATATCCTTAATGCATGCACTATGTTATTTTTCTCTAGGCTGACGTTTGATTAATGGATTATACGATTAAACGATTGTTTGATTAATCGATTATGAATTGTTCAAATTTATAATCATCCACAGTTAATGTCAAAGTCCCGGCTTTAGTGAGTATACATATTATTTGAGATGACGACTTCCGAATGTTTGAAATGCGTGCCAGAAAGCAACCGTTACTGTCAGAAAAGCAAATATTGATTCGTCTAATATGGGCAAGAAAGTATTGCTACTAGTCATCGAATCATTGGAAAGAGATCTTTGCGGCGATGCAACTAATTTAAACAATCATTGAGGAAATTCAAGTGTGATTTCCGAATAAAAGGAAAAGGCAACGTGTTTCATTCCCTCCCCTTAGAGGAAAGTAGTACCGGGGCACTAGACGCCATCTTGGATTTTGACGTCACAAATGCCCCGGGGTGTGGGACACTTGCGCGGCCATTTTTTATATGCCCACGTGGGTGACTGGATTTTCCACCCTTATTTTTTATACGCTTACGTGAGAGACTGTATTTTTTACCCTTATTTTGAGATGGTGATCTTTTTAATTATTTTTATTAATATAAGATGATGATCTTTAATTATTTTTATTAATTAATTATCCTACGAGAAATTCTCAATCTGATAGTTTATAGGATGATGATGATCTTTAATTATTTTTATTAATTATTTTTATTAATATAAGATGATGATCTTTAATTATTTTTACTCGCTTACGTATAGGACGCGTATTTTCAACCCTCATGGTTTCTTTTCGAGGTCAACCCTAATTAGAGCCTTTTTTGCACATGCTCACGTGAGAGGCAAGTCTTGGTGCGGGGAGCTGGATCTGGACCTAGGTCTTGGACTTGGAGTTGGTCTTAGGGTTATTTTTGATGGTATTAAGGTCCTTCTGGCTATATTAAGAGCAGTGCCCCTGACACACGCATGCTATGTTGGAAATTACATAAATATCATTATTTAGTCTATTGCTTTAAAAGGGTTAAATACTATTGCATGATCTTTTACCTATACGTATTTTCTAATAATGATGTAAAATAGCATCTGTGTTAAGGATTGAGCTTACGTAGGGGAATTTGAATGACAGTAAAATTTAATTATAGAACACTTATTTTTATTGTAAAATGTTATAATTATCCCAGTGAACTATAGAACAATTACTGACATTCCTAAATGAAACAAAATGTTATTAAGTTAATTAATTACATACCAGCTTGTGTTTTCTAAAACGATTATTAAAACATAGTTTACCTGCATTGAAATAATATCCATCCGACCGTTAAAAAATGTTGTACGTCTTAATATTTTTTAAAGAAACTTAATGCTTAGATGTTAACTGTAATTAAAAATCTGTAAAATAAATAAAAGGGTTAACATCACACTTACCAGCGCTGTAACGTTTTCGAGGGACGGATTCACGAGTGATAGTCACTGTTTTGTGTTGCTTGTGTAATTAAATTTTCTAGATTGTGTAAAAACCACCTATTGGTTTCCTCATAGTTTTAAAATATACAAATAACCTTATTATCTTTCTCATACTTACAGCAACATGCATTTACCTTTCTCTTAAAAATAAATCGGTTTGAAAAATGTTCATATATGGACACACAAATTGTTTTTATAAAAACCATATTAAGAGTTTGGAATGTTTAAAATTCCATAACAATATGTAGTAAGAAATCACTGTTCATTATATAACACGATTTTTAAAAACACACATGCGAATTAAAAGAAAAAAACAGTAGGTATTACGCAATTCATAATTAAAACAATTAAGGTACTAAAAAATATCTTTATTTATCAGAATAGAATGGTTGGGTAACAGGCGTTAAACAATATTTTAATTATCTCATCATTTAGAATTAAACATGTACTAAAATAGTTTTTTACAAAATCAATCATTGATAAACTATGTAATCTAAAATATAGAAACACTAAGACATAAAATCCACATACATCCGAATGATAGTCTTGTAGTATTTTTTATTGTATACGAAGCATCGGGAATTCTTCTCTAGAAAACGTAAATGATATCCTAGAGGTGCTCGTCCAAAGGAATCAAAATACTCGCCATTACCATTTTCGTCAATGTAGATAGCGGTCCAATGCTGACCTGGTTTGTTTGCAGGATCCGTGTTTACGATAATTGCACACGGTCGAGGTGCGTGTCTCGGTAGTTGATTAGAAGCACATACAAGCCGAAACACATTCTTCTTTTGGCTGGGGATCGATTTCAAGCATCTCAACACTTGTACCACATACATCTTTGGAATTGGTATGCGTCCAGTCTTGCAGTAGTAATGCGTTTTCCAGTGCACACATAGGCTCAGTGATGTTATGGTTTAAGCAGCTATATGCTTTTGCTTCCTTTTTCAACTGTTTAATCGACGGGCAACCAGTCTCCTCCAGGGTAACGATTGGTTTGTTAAGAAACCTTAAAAACTGTTGTCTTTCACTGCCCTTAACGTGAATTTTGTTAAATGGGCGCAACACTCTCATCAGCTCCTCACGGAAATTGTTGTAATGTACATGACCCCACCACCATTTCAATCCATGATAATTAGCTTCCATAAATTTTATCTGCCGTGACATGGATCCTGATATAAAGTAGCCTCGTGGTGGTTTTATTAGCATCAACGATAAACGACCGTGATCTGTAACCACGGCAATTTCTTTCGGTATGAATTCGTTGTTAACACCACTAAACCCTTGTAAGTCCAGGTATGCGTCCATCTTCTATAGGCTGCAGCTGTACACTGAAGCTTGCAGGTTAGAGCTACCACTTTTAACAGCTAAAATCCACAACGACATTCCGATGTTTATCGATCTCGATCACGTTATCGAATTCTGCATACACTAAGCAGTTAACGGTTACGGTGAGCTCTTCTTCAAACCCGACTTCTAGCCGAAGGGAGCCGTTTCTAACTAAATTCCAGTGCGTGCTAGCGTTTGCCGACAGGTCAGGTGTTAGGTCAAAGGCCATTAAACAGTAGCCGTTGGGATAATCACTTCTTGATATATCGTTACCTTCATTCAAAAAATGAATACCCGTACCAGAGAATAAGGTGTGGTACGCTCTTACGTATAAACCATTAGCCGTAAAGTTTGGTTGTAAGGCCTTCGAAGGAATTTGTTGTCCGTCAATATATAATGACATGTAGTTAATATTGCAGTGATGAAAATTGAACGGATTTGAGGAGTAGTCACCGTTGAAGGCTTTATTTGCTACAAAGCCTACGATGCATCGTTTAGGTAACTGACCTAGGAAAACATTATCCAATGATTTTCGCTGTATGCCTTCAGGTATAGTTAACACTTTTACGTCGGTCCTAGTAACAGGGTATTTTGCGGCTGTTGTTTCTAAAGCTTTAGCGTGTGCAATTAGAACAGTTGGATTGATTCGCATACGTCTCACCAGTAAACTAGCGTCTATAATTCGCGTCTTGTAATTTGAAGCGTGTGCCGCCATTAGGCTAAAGGTATCTCTTGATCGTACAAATTTAGTCTTTAATTCAACACCACTTATGAGAAACTTTTCTTGATTAAACAAATCCGAGTGCACGTGACCAATCATCTCTATCTGTTTCCCGGTAACCGCAAGTGTTTGACGTTTTGAGAAACCGTTATTAGCGTTTCCCAGTGGATTCATCTGTCCAGCTGTATCATTGTGCCATAAGGTACATGCTAGATGTGAACTCTTGGCATCCTTTCCATAATTTAGCAGCGTTTCGATGTATGAGCGGTAGGCGTAGGTGTTGTTTGGTTGTGATACCATTTTCTGATTTAAGTAAACCTCCACCTGTGAGAAAAGCGAATGCATCCAATTGTTCACCGGTGCTACAACATCAGCGTCTGTAAGTGCTGAATCATCATGCTTTAGAACTTTAGCTGTAATGTACATCATGGTCTGGCTTAAATCTATATAATCGTTTCCATTTCCGGGGACTACAAATTCTATTGGGGCGTCATCACTCAGAGCTGATAAGGGCTTGTAAAATATCCATTCACCGCTCTCGATACTTGTCTGCGTCGATGGTAAAGCGAACAAATCCAATTCGGACTTGACGTATTCACACGATTGTGCATGTAGAAAAGCCATTATCTTGAAAATATATCGTCGTAAGCAGACTTCTTCTTAGCAACAGCTCTCAGTGGAGACTGATTATTATCGGTCAGACGTACTCTTTTATAACCCGAACCCTCCATCATTTTATCGATTTTCTCGTCGGCTTTACGCTTAAGGTTTCTATCTGCCTCGTGAAATCTTTCTTGAAACGAATCCTTAATAGGTCGATCCTCTATGACGTCACCAAGAATATTAGCACCCGTTCTAAGAGCTTCTTTACCAATAGCCTTTGCGCCAGACTTAAATAACGGTATTATACTTCTAAATATACCACCTAACCAGCTCCCTATTCGATGACCGCGTTGATAGGGCGCACCTCTGTAAATAGAGCCGATACCGTTACCGGCCTGATTCATGTAATATTGCTGATAAGGGCAAACCATTATTGTACTTTCTTAAAGTGTAGCTTCAGGCACGACGTTCCAAACTCGAATGGCATTGCTGCACCCGTATCTGTTTTTATATTAATCTCGATGTTTTCAAATTCCCGCGTCATTACCGGTATGTAGTGTGCAGGCGAAAAAACCACATCTTTATGACCCCCGTAAGCATAGTTTTCTGAAGTAATATTTATTATACGCATAAGCAGAGATAAAACATCACCCACAATTTGCGGTTCAACGATGTCGCAATAAACAAACATCTGAGTTGGTAGGCCTATCCATATACTTGCGGGGCGAGGGGTATTGGTTCCATGGCCATGTTCTGATACGGTCGATAACCCAATTGTAAGGCTAGACGTTGTGAGAATCCGAATAGCGAGAGCTGAGTTTTTAATTTCGTAGTGACGCGCTTAGTTAGATTATGATATTCGATTGTTAGCAATTTACTTATTAGTACATGGTTATTTAGCTCGCTGATAATTTCTTCTATGCTGGCGTAATTTCCCGAAGCGAATCGTATCACGTACCAGCCATCTTCAATATAAATGATCTTCTCGTTGTCGAGTTGAAAATATTCTGCGGCCTTTTTTAATATCGTTTCCAACACGTTCTCGCCAGGTGGCTCCGTTCTATAATAAATTAAATTATCTGTTGCACTTACAGCGGCAAAAGAACATGGGTACTGAATTTCCGATATCCCTACAACCCACGAGCCCGTTAATCTTATTCGTTTTGGCAGTTGCGTAATAAAACTTGACGTCATATTACCCGGAAAATACGTCATAGAGCTACTACTCAATAAGGTAAGATAAAACTCCATTTTTTATATATCTCTCAGCTGCGAAGCTAACACCCAGCTATTAAATTTGTCACTGTATCCACGCCACTTGACCAGGTATTGTTTATTTCGCCCACGGCCCTTCTCAGCTAGAATCTTATCGACTTTGAATAGAGTATCTTTATCAACCGTAACAACTTGCAATTCTTCTTGGTAAAAGGTGCCCTCAACAGGATCGTTATTAAGATCGATTATTCGATAAACTGGTGGTCTTCTTTTTATCACCGTACTAATTGTAAAAACTTCATCGCTCCAATTCTTTTCATATCCCGTCTCAAAGGTGTACTTACTTCTGGCGATTCTGACATGATCACCGACTTTATATTTAGGATGGCGTACTGGACCTAAACCTCTCGCGTACAGGTTATTCCACACTTCCAAAATGTTTTTATCGTTTACAGCCGCGGGGGCCATCTTTATACTTGAATGAGGGCTATTGTTGTAGGCAGACACAAGTCTTTCGAGTACATCAATATATCTGTCGGAATTTTTGTAAGTGAAATAACGCCACATCTTTGTTTTCAATGTTTTATTAAATCTTTCAACTACAGATGCTTTTTCATCAGGGTTATTTGTTACATAGAAATTGATATTTTGTTTCTTGAAAAAGCCTTGTACACTACTCGCCACAAACTCTTTGCCTTTATCCGTCTGTAGATTTGCTGGGGTATTGTCGCAATCCTTAAGAATATCAGCGAATGCTTCAATTACAGCTGGGGCTGTCTTCGTTTTAAGTGCTCTCGTCTATGCCCTCCTGCTAAATACATCAATTACCGTTAGTATGTAGTTGTATCCGCTATTGTGTTTACTTACAGTTCGCATATCACAAAGATCCGCTTGCCACAATTCGTAGAGGTTACTCACAATATATTTATTTCGTGGAAACTTTTTTCTGACCGGTTTATGTACCGTATAAGCTTCCTGTGTCTGTAGCCAGTTTTTTACTTCACCATGTCTACCCTTTACAGCATTAGTTAAAGGTGTTATACCAGCGAACCCTGCTGGGTGGGAGGGGTCATAGTATACAGCATCCATGTTATGGCCGCCACGAATCCCAATCTAGTGAAAGTCCTCTTCTTCTTTAAGAGATTCTTCTCGGTGTTTCCAGCGTTTCACTATCAGCATAGTAATTCTCACCTATAGTTGTGAGGGTCCGTTCCACACTGTGTGATACAGAAACATCATACCTTTGCGTATCTCCTATAAACGCTCGTGGTATATTTATTTCTTTAATGTACGTCGCAAACTGACGCCAACCGCGCGGATTTGTGGTTTTTCGTTTTCTTAACGTCTCGTGAACCAGACCGATAATGTTGGAATGTGGTATGATCTCGCCTTTTATTATGACAGTACCCCTTTTGTCCCAAAAAACATCGCTGTTCGTATTCAGTATATGTAACAAATTCGCGCCTTTTCTCTTATATGAAGGCGGAAGCGTTGATACTATCTCGTCGTCTGTCAGACCTTTGCGTTGCGGTAAATCTCTAATATCATCAGCAGCAGCGTCACCGCTTATTGTTATACTGGTGGGCTGACGTAACTGATTGGAAAAGTGTAGATACCTTTGAAGAACTTGGTTGTACTGCTGCCATTTGTCATGATCGGTCATTTTAGTTTTTAAAACTTTATCCATATCGTTACCCAGCTGCGTTAAAATGTTGTTTTGTGTAACATCCGGTGCCTGTAAGCGCTGTATAAAGTCCATCGGTAGAATAATCATCTTCTTCAGAGTGTGGTCCATGGTTATTGAAACAGATTACCCAGAATTCCGCCGAGTAATGGTCCTAACAGGAATGGTAGAAATGTGCCACCTTTCTGTACAAGAAACTGTTTCTTCTTTTTTATAGATTCGCCTCTCTGTGCCAAGCGTCTTAAAGTGTGCTTAGGTTGAGAGAGTCGCTGCTTCTGATCAGTTGACAGAGGTACACGACCTTTTAAAATGTTATGTGCACACTCGCAAATACACTCTACCTGCTTACTATCCAAACATTTCAATAAAGCGTCACGTTGACTTTTACTTAATCTGGCTAATGCATGTAGGATATCAGTGTTCTCGCTTAAAACGTCAACCATCATATATGATGTAATCTTTATGACTGTGAGCCTTAAACCCTTTTTTCGCTATATATACCTGGCAGATACCTCGAGGTCCGAATATGTTTGTTCTATAACGTAGCACACCGGATGTGCTGCGTTATAGAACAAACATTCTGTTTTAAATCGAACAATAAATACCCGTGTGGGCTTGAAGTAGCATCTTGGTATGCGGATTCTAAAAATTTTGGATTGTCAGGCGAAATCTGTCTTGCTAAATGCTGTATCTGTGCTCTGTCACGTGGATTCTTAAACAAAATTATGTAATGTGCGTTGAGAGAAATATCCCGCTGTCCACGTCCTTGATGAAATATGTTCTGCGTTAAGAAAAACACACTTAGATTTCGATGATGACAGCCCTTTGTAAAAATATCAACCACAGAGCCGTTAGTTTCGCGCATTAGATCGTCAATTATTATTAAGACAGGTTTTTCCCCGTCAAACTGTTCCATATCAGGTAAACCCTTTTGAAACTCCACAGAGAGATCTTTGAATAAAGGCTGCCACTCACTGTAAAACCAAATAATTTTTTCAAAAGCTGTATCGCAAGCGGTTTCGATATTTTTTAGAAAATCAACGATAAAATACGATTTCCTACATCCCGACGGACCCGCAACTATCGCCGAAAAGGGATGCTTAAACTGACCTTCCATCTTGAATCGCTAAACGATACTAACAGATACTCCATCAGCAGCTTCGTTTAAATAGACTAAAATCTTTATGCAATTTCCAACACTGTATGCGTGTGCAACCTACAGGGCTAAACTACCAAAAGGGCCTTAATTAAGGCTGAAGATAATTACCAGAAAAACAACCCTACCCCTAGACCAGCCCTAAGACTTATCCCTAGACCAGCCCCCAGCCCCTAATAAAACATATTACAAATTACATTGTAAAGTCCCTGTTATACTCCATTTATTATGGTTTAATTATGAGTTCTTGAAAAATCGTATTAAAATGTAAAATAAAATAAACGTAATATTCATTCCTTTTATGTTTACTATCACTGTAAAACTAGTTAATTGAATAGTTATTTACACGTTTAAAGCAGTTTAATTTAAAACTATGTATAAATAAAATGTTCACATAGATAAAAGATCTCAATCTGTAAAATGAGAATTAAAAAGAAATCTAATAATTTAATAACAACAATTATGCTATCTCCTTTGATAAAAATTCAATATGGAATCCTACCAAATTTTAATAATAAATACATATTAAAATAGTCGCTAAACAGTACATTCACACTGTATGACAACAACAGGGTAATTAACTGATTATGCAAATACCATTAACTGTTTTATTGTCATTATAGAATTTAATAGTGTATTTTAAAATCAAAACGTATACGTTACCTTTACCTTGATTAGCTTCTTTTAATATCAGAAAAATATAAAATATACCCTACATGCGTCATAAAATAGGAGGGTGAACATGCACTTCCTATACGTAAGTGAGTAAAAAATATAAGGACTGAAAGTACACGCCCTATACGTAAGCGAGTAAAAATAATTAAAGATCATCATCTTATATTAATAAAAATAATTAATACAAATAATTAAAGATCATCATCATCTTATAAACTATCAGATTGAGAATTTCCCCTAGGATAATTAATTAATAAAAATAATTAAAGATCATCATCTCAAAATAAGGGTAAAAAATACGGTCTCATACGTAATCGTATAAAAAATAAGGGTGGAAAATCCAGTCACCCACGTGGGCATATAAAAAATGGCCGCGCAAGTGTCCCACACCCCGGGGCATTTGTGACGTCAAAATCCAAGATGGCGTCTAGTGCCCCGGTACTACTGAGGAAAGCGGCTTGCTTGAGCTTTTCAAACTCTTTAAGCCACAGCCATTGATTCCTAACATACGTACATTAAGTATATATGCATGGTGGGATTAAAGCAGGAACTGAGCTAGAGTTCTGGGCGAGAAGATACTAACCCATCATTCGCCTAAATAGACGCACATGATGTACGTATACACAGTGATCATGTCGCTATATGTGTATGTGGAAAAACCCCTGAAAATCCTCACACAGACTGGACGGTAACGGGGATCGAACTCACTGCCTCCCGAACGCTAAGCAGGTCGTATTACCATAAACCCAGTAGCTCCGCTTCCGAAGAAGTTATGATATGAAACTGTATGTCTACCGTAGTAATTGGTAGGCTACACATTGTTTCAAAAACCTACGACAAAGACTCAACGGAACGAATCTTTGATCAACGTATAATTCCATTACATTTCACAAGAAGAACTGGAGAAGCAGATGTATTTCATGCCAAAGAGGTGCAAACTAGTTCTCAAAAGTAAAGGTTAGCCAATTAAAAATTAATCCAATGTAGAATTAGGGTGTAGCTTAAGTTAAAACATATGTTACTGATTCAGATTAACCCAACTTGCAATATCCCCAATACAATCTTCACTCTTACTTTCGATCTAAAGAAGGCGTTTGTGTATATCGAGTATATCAAGGACAGCGTTGCTTGCATGAGGATTTCTTTTTTGGAAAATAAAAATTTCGACGTAATTTGGTTTAAACATTCTGGTCGTAAATTTGTGAAATTTTACTGTTGAATTTATAGGTCTCCTAATGGCAGTAACTTTCAAGACTTCTTCGATTACCTTAGTTTGAAAGTTGACTATCTCCTGTCTCAGTTTCCATCTTGCTATTTCGCAATTGTAGGAGATTTCAATGTTCATAACTCTAATTGGCTTCAATTCTCATCTACTACTAGTCCAGCTAGTCATGGTGCAGGAACATTTGCTATTGCTTATGATCGCGCACTAATGATTTCTGAACCCACAAGAATCCCCGATAACCCTTGCCATACTCCACATCTTCTAGATCTCTTTCTTACATCAAACCCACTTGTTCATAAAACTTCCGTTCTTCCCCTCTAGGTCAATCTGGTCATTATCTAATAGAGTTAATTTCTACTGTCCCTAATTCCGTTGTTGTTCGCAACACTAATAGAACCTCGTGGTGTTTTAAGTCAGCTAGATGGAGTGATTTACGAGACTTCTTTGCAACCTTTCCATGACGTGAATATTGTTTTAAGTCGTCCTCTTCTTCGGATATTGCTCTTTCAGTATCTGAAGTCATCCTTATGGGCATGGAGTTACACATTCCCATAAAACAGAATCGTGTAAGTCATTCACGTTCCAAACTCTGGTTCAGTAAGGCTTGTGCTGATGCAACACCTTTGAAAAATAAATCTTACATTAAGTGGAAATCTAATAAAACAGTCTCGAGTCATGCAGAATACGTAGGTGGTAGAAATATCTGCAAAAGTGTCATCATTAAAGCTAAAAATTGTTTGAACAACGAAAATGCAATGAACTAAGTAGCTACATCTCCTTTGGGCAGTCGTAAATTATGGTCTATAGCTAAATCCATTAGTAAAAACTTTGGTACATCTTTATTTCCCACCTGACATATTTTGACAGATTTGTAGTTGCTGATTCTGTAGACAAAGCCAATGTTTTTGTGGATTTATTTGCATCAAAATCGTGTTTCAATGATTTTGGAAAATATGTGCCCCTAGTCAACTCTGGTTCATCGCTTTGAAACCGATTCATTTTTGGTACAAGCCCCTATAATCGATTATCAGTAGACTTGATCTCACTAACGCGACTGGCCCCGGCGGTATCCCAGCTATTGTTTAAAAAAATGTTGTTCTGAACTAGTATCAGTCCTATCTAAGCTCTGTTCGAACCCTATGTCTTCTGGGGAATTTCTTTCAAGTTCGGAAATGTTCAACCTATTCCCAAAAAAAGGCGATAAGACCGGTCCCTCAAACTACTGACCAATTGCCATCACTTCCATTTTGTCTAAAATCATGGAAAAAGCCATCAATCAGCAACTGCTCTCGTTCGTTGAAACTAACAAACTCCTTAGTGACCACAAATACGGGATTAGGTAGAGTAGTTCAACAGGTGATCTTCTTTCATATGTGACACAAGTTTAGAATAAGACATTAGAAAAAACCGGTGAAACGGTTGTAGTCGATTTAGATATCTCAAAGGCGTTTGACCAAGTTTGGCATAAGTGTTTGCTAGCCAAATTCACCTCGTTTGGGTTAATTGGGTCTCTGGTTTCCTTGATAAAAAACGAATACGTGTCGTAGTTGATGGCTGTTTTTCAAAAGAAGTAAGCACTAACGCGGGCGTGTCACAGGGATCAGTTTGGAGCCTACACTTTTCCTGCTATACATAAATGGCCTTATTTCTTCAACAGTTAATCCGATCCATTGCTTTGCTGACGACAGCACTCTTCATTGTAGTTCATCTCAGTCTACTCATAATGCTAATCTACCTTTTATATTTCAAGACATTAAAGCTAAAATGGTAAATTCAATCAACAAAGACATTCAACGTATTCCCGAATGGAGAAGCAATACTCTAGTTAAATTTAATGCTAACAAAACTCAGTGTTGCATTGTGTCCGCCAAAAAGTTCATGTTGTAGGTATAAATGGCTCAGATCATAAGTTTTCAGACTCTATTACTCTATTGGGAATGACTGTATCTTCAAATCTATCATGGATTGACCATCTTCTGTCAGCTACCAAAACAGCTACTCGTAAAATACGCTTTTTGTACAGATCTACGTAGTACTTTACCTTCCGACAACTCATTTTGTTGTATAATGCCCAAACTCGACCTCATCTAGAATATAATTCTCACTTGTAGGTTGGTGCTCCCCAATACACTCTCAATATTGTTAATCGATTAGGCTTATAAATGACCCGTCCTTAACTTCTGACATACAGTCCCTTGAGCATAGAAGAATCGTTTCAGTTCTTTATTTGTATTATCGGTATTACACTGGCTATTCCGCTGCTGAATTGCACTCTTTGATACCATCCCAGGGTACCTTTGCTAGGAATACTAGGTTCGCTCATTGACATCATCAGTACGCAGTACAAATCTCCACTTGTCGTACCAAACGAGCGCACAATCCACATTCTTCTACACGGCTTCTAAACTCTGAAATGATCTCCCTAGTTCCTGTTTTCTTCTCACTTATGATATGAAAAAATGTAGCTGTTCATAGGCATTTGTTGGCAATTCAATGTCCCTCTATCCATCCTCCCAAGTATTCCTGAGTACTTTAGCACGATAGATCAAATTTAGCCTGTTCAAGTCCACAATTATTAAAAAAAAACTTGGGTAACCTTTCTTAATGTATTTCTGCTCATATTCCTTAAAACATCTTGCACCTGGCGATTTTCAGGCGTAGAATATTCACACCTCATTGTCTAAAATACTAATGTGTAGATTTCATTTTATTTGTCAGACGTAACTAGCGTGGTCACAACACACCCTGATAACCGTTGACGATATTTGCTTAAAAGTCAAATTTTATTAAAAAATGCTAAAATTATGCTTTTTTTTTGTTAATAATATATTTCCGGTTTAACCGGAAATACCCTCAACTTTTTTAATTGAAATAGGACACCCTGTATATTTTTGCAATTTTTGAAAGATCTTGTTATTTCGAATTCATACATACTGGGTTTAGTGGAAATAATTTGTAAGAACAAGAAATAACTCACTTTTAGTTGTAGAATAACTAAATTTATTTACTTTAGACTAATGAAAATAATAATTTAAACAAAATTATTTCAAAGTTCAAAATGCTTGCCCGGTCATCTGACAATATGCCAGCCTATTAACAAACTCTTGCGGCACTGTTTTCAAGACTTCTCCACGTATTGGTTCACATTCATCAATAATTCTTTGTCTCAATTCCTGCAAGCATGTTGGTCGTTTAACGTAAATACGTGATTTTAGATAACCTCAAAGAAAAAAATCTAATGGGCTAAGATCCGGAGAACGAGTATGCCACCCTATGAATCCTCTACGTGCAATCCATCGATTTGGAAAATTCGCATCCAGAAAATCCCTAACCTGTCTATCATAGTGGGGAGGTGCTCCATCTCGTTGAAACCAAACATTTTGTGGTAACTGCCCATCCTGTTGAAGTGCAGGAATAATTTGGTTATTCAGTAAATCTAAATACTTGTCACATTCAAGTTTCCATCTTTAAAAATGAGCCTATAAGCCTATTTTCGACAGTTCCCATCCAAACATTCAAGTTCTGTGGATGCTGGTATGTGCTTCATGAATCCAATGAGGATTCTCATTTGACTAATACTTTGAGTTATGGTGGTTAACTTTTCCATTTAAACAAAAAGATGCCTCATCGGAAAACACTACATAACATGCAAAATGTTCGTCGACATTACAGATGTATGCACAACAAAATGTACATCAGATGCATTTTGCCCCCTTGCACTTACCTGCAAAATTTCAAAGATATCGTCCGTTTCGTTTTAAAGATATTTACTTGGTTCCATACTTTAGCCCAACCCTGTATATCCAAAAGAATAACACATCGTTTCACATCAATATACATTAAAATCAGTCAAATCGACATTAAACTTAAACTTTTGGAGACTCGTTCAGTGTCCCTGATATTTCAGGTTTAGGTAGTTTCATTACTATATCTTGTCTCTCTTTTACATCATCTTTCTTTCCTGGATATGTTAAAGTCCATCCAAATCCTTTTGTGAGATAGGTTAGATAGTAGTCAACATTTTCAATCTTTTCAATTTCTTCTGTAATATTATCGTCTGTTGAATCATTGCAGATTTTCTGTAGTTCCACGTCACTTTCCGAACTTGAAGAGTCTGTAAATCACTTTCTCTTTAGATCGTTTTTAATTCGTTGCCGATTTTTATTTGGTTAGGCGTTTTTTCAGTTCTCTTAATCGAATCTTTTGCAGTTTCTGTTCGTCTGCCAACTCTATTTCTTCTTTATTTGGGATATCGGTTATAACAGTAGATTTCGCCTTTTTCTTTCCCTTTCTGGTGCCCTTTCTTGCCTCTGCCTTAACGTGTGGTCCAACTGTTTCAGGAGTTACTATATTCTTACTTGCTTTAGTACTATGTGGCGTCAGTACATTGGTGCTACCAGTGACAATTTCATTACTAGCTGAAGGTCCTGGCACGTCGAAAGGTCCTTCTGGTTTTTGTGCCCTGTCCGTTAAGTATGATGACAAAAACTCAGATTCATCGAGAATATCGGAGTTAAATGGATAAATTCCAGTTTCTTCAAACCCCTTCATGATATTAGATTGTGTCAAAGCTAATAGAAATGCCTTCCCCACAACTCCTGCAATATCGTAGATCGTCATAGGGACCCCCGGATGGTTCAACATCCATTCATCAACCGATTTGTTGTAGTAACATTTAAAGGGGACAAAACAGCTTATGTTCAACGGTTGCAGCTTATGGCTGCAATGAGGCGGAAGTGTTAAAAGTATAATACCATTTGTTTTGCAGAGATTTAATACTTTGCTATCAACATGACTCTCATGATTATCTAAAATTAAGAGTATTTTATTTTCAATCGAACACCGCACGTTTTTAATCAAAGGTTATATGAACAACACAAAATTGTCGAAGGTCATCCATCCTGATGGATAAGCCGCGCCACTAGAACCGTATGGAGCTCCGTTCAGCATGTGTGGCTTAAACTTTTTTCTTGAAAATGAAAAATCGATGAACAAATGTTCCATTAACACATATAGTAGTGCACACTGTGACTAGTGTACCCCTGTCTCCACTTGTAACCTTTCCTACTTATTTTTCCTTTTTACCTGCCAGTATTTTTGGTGGTTTGTGGACATTGCTTACGGCGGTTTCGTCGCGATTATATATTTGAAACCCTTCACCTGGTGCTTTTCTACCACATCAAATAAGGTGGTAAGCATGTATACACCGTACCAGCCGGGGAGGTACCACCGCCCTTACCATGGGCTCCTTAATATTGGGTCTCCGATTTTCTGAGCTCGGTAAGGGCTGCCGGTTACCTTTTCCTTCATCCTTAATCTATTCTCATCCTTATTCTTCGTTCTCGCCCTCACTGTCTTCCTATAGGATTAAAAGTCCCAAATTAAAAAATAAGATGGCTTTAGTTTCTAGGGTAATAAATTTCGGACGTAAAATCCTGCCCCATTCGAATGTCCTGGAGGGCAGGGCCTAAGCGATCACGGTCATCGAAAGTATCAACTTTCTGATTCACTACTGCAACATCCACGGTATCAGGTCTAATCTTGAACAATTACAACTTGATATTTTGTTTCTATCTGAAACACAAGTCTCCTCTGAAAGCACCGAGTCACCCGACTTGCAATTTCCTCAATAAGGGTTTCTTCCTTAGAAAATAAAAATTATGACGTGATTTTATTTAAACATTCTGGTCCTAATTTTGTGAAATTCTATTGTTGCATTTATAGGTCTCCTAATGGCAGTGACTTTCAAGACTTCTTCGATTACCTTAGTATGAAAGTTGACTATCTCCTGCCTCAGTTTCCATCTTGCGATATCTCAATTGTAGGCGATTTCAATGTTCATAACTCTAATTGGCTTATTTTCATTCTACAAATGCTGGTCATAGTGCAGGAACATTTGCTATCTCATGTGATCTCACACAAATGATTTCTGAACCCACAAGAATTCCTGATAACCCTAACCATACTCCACATCTTCTAGATCTCTTTCTTACATCAAACCCTCTTGTTTATTAAACTTCCGTTCTTTCGCCTTTAGGTCTTTCCGACCATTGTCTAATAGAAATCATTTCTACTGTACTTAATTCCACTGTTGTTCGCAAAACCGATAGAACCTTGTGGTGTTTTAAGTCAGCTCGATTGAGTAATTTACGGGATTTCTTTTCAACCTTTCCATAGCGTGAATATTGTTTTAAGTCAACCTCTTCTTCGGACATCGCTCTTTCAGTATCTGAAGTCCTCCTCATGGGAATGGAGTTATACATTCCCAAAAAACAGTACCGTATAGGTCATTCACGTTCCCAACCCTGGTTCAATAAGGCTTGTGCTGATGCAATATCTTTAAAAAATAAATATCACATTAAATGGAAATCTAATAAATCGGTCGACAGTCATGTAGAATACGTTGGTGCTAGAAATATCTGCAAAAGTGTCATCACTAAAACTAAAAAGTTGTTCGAACAACGAAAATGCAATGAACTAGCTATATCTCCTTTAGGCAGTCGTAAATTTTGGTCTTTAGCTAAAGCCATTAGTTAAAACTTTGGAACATGTTCATTTCCCCTCCTGACATCTATTGACAGATCCGTAGTGGCTGATTCTGTAGACAAAGCCAATGTTTTTGTGGATTTGTTTGCATCAAACTCGTGTCTCAATGATTCTGGAGAAGATATGTCTCTAGTTAACTCTTCTTCATACGCTATGAAACCAATTCATTTTCGGTACAAGCTCTTGGAATCGATCATCAGTAGGCTTGATCTCAATAAGGCGACTGGCCCAGACGGTATCCCAGCTATTGTCTTAAAGAAATGTTCCCCCGAACTAGTACCAGTCCTATCTAAGCTCTATACGATCTCTATGTTTTCTGGGAATTCCTTCATCATGGAAGTTAGCAAATGTTCAACCTATTCCCAAAAAAGACGATAAAACCGATCCCTCAAACTACTGACCAATTGCCATCACTTCCATTTTGTCTAAAATCATGGAAAGAGCCATAAATCAGCAACTGCTTACGTTCCTTGAAACTAACAAACTCCTTAGTGACCACCAATATGGGTTTAGATAAAGTCGTTCAACAGGTGATCTTCTTTCATATGTGACCCAAGTTTGGAACAATACAGTAGAGCAGTCCGGTGAAACAGTTGTAGTCGCTTTAGATATCTCAAAGGCATTTGACCAAGTTTGGGATAAGTGTTTACTTGTCAAACTCACCTCGTTTGGGTTATATGATACGCTCATCATCTGGGTTTCTAGTTTCCTCGATAAAAGACGAATACGTGTCGTAGTTGATGGCTTTTTTTCAAAAGAAGTTAGCATTAACGCGGGCGTACCACAGGGATCCGTTATAGCGCCTACACTTTTTCTGCTGTACATAAATAACCTTATTTCTTCAACAACTAATCCCATCCATTGCTTTGCTGACGATACCACTTTTCACTGTAGTTCATCTCAGTCTACTCAGTGATAATCCACCTTCTATGTCAAATCAAGAAATTAAAGCTGAAATGGCAAATTCAATCAACAAAGACATTCAACGTATTGTCGAATGGGGAAGTAATAATCTAGTTAAATTTACTGCTAACAAAACTCAGTGTTGCCTTGTGTTCGCCAAAAAAGATCGATCATTTCCTGTTGTCAGTATGAATGGCTCAGTTCTTAAGTCAGATGTCAGTTTCCAAAACAGCTGCTCGTAAAATAGGCTTTTTGTACAGATCTAAGCAGTATTTTACTTCTCCTTCTGCTGTATAAGGCTCAAATTCGGCCTCATCTGGAATATAATTCTCACCTCTGGGTTAGTGCTCCCCAATACGCTCTCGATATTGTTGATCGTATTCAAAAGAAAGCGATTAGGCTTATAAATGACCCGTCCTTAACTTCTCACATACAGTCTCTTGAGCATAGAAGTATGGTTTCAGTTCTTTCTTTGTATTATCGTTATTACAACGGCTATTGTGCTGCTGAATTATATTCTTTGATACCATCTCGGGCTATCTTTGCGAGAAACACCCGGTTCGCTCATTCACATCATCAGTATGCAGTACACTTGTACCAAACGGGCGCAATCCACATTTTTCTACACGGCTTCTAAACTCTGGAATGATCTCCCTAGTTCCTGCTTTCCTCTCACTTATGATATGAGAAAATTTAAGGTAGCTGTTCATAGGCATCTGTTGGCAATTCATTATCCCTATATCCGTCCTACTAAGTGTTCCTGAGTGTTTTAGCACGATAGGCCAAATTTAGCCTGTTCAGGTCCACAATCATTAAAAAAAACTTCTTTTATCAGTTCTTATAAAAAAGTCTTACACTGAATTTATTAAAACTTGTAGGCCCTACTTAAGCTTGTGGCTTCGGGAAGGCTTAAGTTAGGATGTCGCTTTCTAAATAAATGAACCCACACAATTCCTGCCATTTTGTTTGCTGTCCATGATTGAGGAATATCTTTCTCTTTAGCTATTGCATAACGGTAGGCTAATTCTTGTATGTCTTTTAATGTCAATCCATAGCACATTCTAGAAGCCTGTAAGAAGCCTTAAAAGATTTTCTTCCTCTATTGTAAATACAGATTTAAAACAGTGTTGCCGTGTGAAATTAAAGTTTTGGGGTTCACCGTTAAATGTTTTATATTGCAAAAGTTTTACGATGAAGGGCGGATTTGCTAACACCAACTTTGATCGCTGCTAATCGTATTGCGAGTCCATTCTTTGTAACATCATTAACGGCATTTTTCATAGCTATCTCATTTTCTATATGGGCTAACTGACTATTTTCCATTGTTTCCGTAAGATTGTTTCTTGACTCTTTTGGCATCTGCAAAATAAACAATAAAATTATTATGCTGGTACATAGTGGGACAACTTAAAAACACGTCACACTATACACCACAACGAGTACTTTGAAATTTAAATTTTTTTAATTTCTCGCTTCTGTGTTGGTGTGTTTCTGAGGCTAACAACATAAACCTTATGCGTTTGTGAGGTTATGATAAAAAATATAGCTAATACATTACGAAAAAGCCAAACATCATACAGAAACAAACAAAATACACCCACGTGGTATATACAGGGTGGCGCATTAGTGTGACAAAGTCCCATATCTCCTTTATTTAAAGAGATACAAAAAAAATTAAATACAAAAATTGTAAAATATGTTCTGGTGCATATTCCAAAAATATTTTTAATTATACAGGGTAGATCATAGAAGCTTAGAAGTAATTTTAAATTTTTTTTTAAATGGAAAACCCTATATATTATTACATATTTAGATTCTAGATACAATTTTAGACACATTTTACGTGTAATGTCCTATACCTAAGTCTAACCGTTTTTGTCAAATTTCAAATTTTTTGTCAAAAATGACGTTTGCAGGCCAAAAGATAGGTGGAAATCTTTTCTAAACGAAGCCTTTATCAATTAGTTATGGGTAGTTTCCTTAAAAATGGGGACCTACTCTAATGGGCTGTATTGATATTTTTGTAATACATTCATACAGGGTGATCAAAAATGGACAACAAAAAGTAGATTCAAAAAAACCTATAAAGTCATTTTTTTAATTCTATCTTATTTAGCATTAAAAATAAGGGCGACTTTGTATAAGAGTGCATATTCCAAAAAATTGTAGTTTTTGAAATAATGACAATTTAACATTTTTTTATTGTAAAAAGGCTATACGGCTTTCAAGTTTTGTTGTTAGTTGGCCGTGATGGCGGGGCGCGGCGAAACAAAAAAAAATCGAGCACTTCACATCGAAATATTACAATTTATTGAACCCCATATAAATAATTATTTTATTAAACGAACTTAAAGTAAAGACAATATTTTTTTGATTCAACAAATTATGTCCTAATCCTAATCATAAACTTAACACCTCTAATGTAACTAAACCTGTAACTAATTATACAGATAAAAGTACTAGAAACACGTCAAATAGGTACTACCTAATAAGTTGTTCGAAATGTCCGCCTCTTTCTTAAATACACAATGCAATACGTCTCTCAAATTCGCTGCTTAAATTTCTACACATTTCAACACTAATGTTTTGAAAACAGTTTCTAATCCTAATCTTCATGTCTTCCTTTGTTGTAGGCGGTATTTTATAAACCTGCTCTTTGACGTACCCCCATATTCTAAAGTCCATTTTAGTAAGATCTGGGGATCTAGCAGGCCAAGCAACAGGTCCTCCCCTCCCAATCCAACATTCTGGATATCTAGCATTTAAAAAAGTTATTATCGGACCTGTATGATGTACTGGGGCCCCATCATGAAGAAACCACATTTTTTGTTGCGTATCCTGTGGGACTTGACGCAACAAATTAGGTAGATGGTTTTCAGAAAGTCTAAGCAGTTGAATGTGATAGGGGTGCATTTTTTGAGACTTCAATATCCGCTGTACCGTACGTCGTTCAACACCAACCTGCTGAGAAATGGGTCGTTGTCCAATATATGGATTTTCGGTAACAGTTAATAGTACATTTAATTGATTTTCCTTAGCCTGTGCACGTTTTTCCCTAGTATTTTTTTCATATAACACATTGCCAGTTCTTCCAAAACGCTCCAAAAGCTTTTCAAACGCCCTTCTTTCAGGTTGCCGTCTTTCTGGAAACCGTTGTTGATACAGTCTTCTTGCTAAGAGCGTATTCTTATCACTAGCTCCCAAAACAAAAATCATATCAACCATCTTGGCTTGCGAAAAATTCATTATTTACAATTTTAATTCAAGTTTTAAATCAATTTGCTATAAAATACACTAATGCATCACACAAATTATCAACTGACAATAAATAATGACGTTTCTGATGATCTCTATTATTTTTATATGCCACGCCTCGCCGTCACGGCCAACTAACAACAAAACTTGAAAGCCGTATAGCCTTTTTACAATAAAAAAATGTAAAATTGTCATTATTTCAAAAACTACAATTTTTTGGAATATACACTCTTATACAAAGTCACCCTTATTTTTAATGCTAAATAAGATTAAAAAAATAGGGGGTTTCCATTTAAAAAGAATGACTTTATAGATTTTTTTAATCTACTTTTTATTGTCCATTTTTGATCACCCTGTATGAATGTATTACAAAAATATCAATACAGCCCATTAGAGTAGGTCCCCATTTCCAAGGAAACCAACCATAATTAATTGATAAAGGCTTCATTTAGAAAAGATTTCCACCTATGTTTTGGCCTACAAACGTCATTTTTGACAAAGAATTTGAAATTTGTCAAGAATGGTTAGACTTAGGTATAGGACATTATACATAAAATGTGTCTAAAATTGTATGTAGAATCTAAATATGTAATAATATATAGGGTTTTCTATTTTTGTATTTCTTTAAATAAAGGAGATATGGGACTTTGTCACACTAATGTGCCACCCTGTATGTTAGAAATTTTCTTTAGTCCGCCCTAGTCGACCGCTGATGATGATAGCGTAGCTATTGAAACACGTTCGTTGTTGTTTTAATTATGTGTGGTACGTGGGTGTATTTTGTTTGTTACAGATCCTGCCACAGTTCCAGTGCTCCAGATTTTTCAAATCATACAGAAAAATTACAGTGCTATCTTATCTTGAATTTCTTAATTCTCCAAAACTGTACAATATTTAATTTATTTTTTACAACTGTTGCACCTCTAACACACCCAAGGTCTCACACTCAACTGGCGGTAGTGATAGATAAATATTTGGTAATTTTTGAAAAATGCAATGTCCCACTATATACCGTGTCCTACTATATTCAGCATACCCTTACTCATGTACGAGCTGCACCATTTCTTTTTTTTTTCCCCATTCTCTCAAAAATCACAAAAGGTTTGTATAAAGATTCTCGAAAACTTAACCAACCCTGTAGCTAAAGCCAAATTTGGGACACAGTGTATACAAGATATTTTGAATAACAGCATTTCATTACCAAAGCACCTATATTTTTAAGGTGACGCAAGACTTTTTTACTCCACTGTAAAATTAAACTGTTTTACTTGGGAATTTATCTTAACCAAAATTTAATAGGACCGAGATATTTTAAAATTAACTTTAAATATAAAACTTACATTAAGAGCAGTGACCTATTCTGATCAGGAAAAAAAATAGCGTATGTACCACTGCACTAACGTGGTTGGTAATCCCTCGGGTTCTTTTTTCCCTAAAATTGTTCGTGAAAAACCAATCTCACTGCTTACTGCCAAACTCCCCTAATACATTTGTTCAGAGCATAAGCTATTTCCTTTCTCTCGAAAAAATAGCGCAACTGCACATTTTTAAAAGAATGCCCTAACAGTTTATGTTAGGTTAGGGTTATGTTAAAGTTTCACTTAGAAATATATTTTTTCCCAACTATTATTCTGCATTTTTCCAAAAATGGCCATGCAGACTAACACTAAATCACCCTGTATAAACGGCGACAAGAAAGATTACAAAACTTGTATAATTTATCTTGCAAACTACTTTAACAATAAATACTGAACAAAATTAATTTATTAATCAACGCAATATCTTATACCATGAAATCCTTGAATGTGTACATAACACTATAAGGATGATAATAACTTAAGTAATTTTTCATTTATGCACAATTAAGAATTTCAAAATTATATCGCAGTAATTTTCCTGTAATTATGACTTGCAGTTGGGAATTTTTAATTAACAATTTTATTTTTGTAACGTATGATCAATTTTAAAACAAGATTATTCATATACTTCAATAAAAAATCTTTTATATACCTAGAGACTACGCAATAAATCCAGTTAATAAATAAATCATGAACGTTAGTTAAACCGTTATATATTTATTGTTACATACAATTATCCATATATTTATTAACTGTATTATTTTATATTATTAATTAGTCACGAACTACAAGACATTCTTCTTGCATTACAATGTAACAATTTTACGTCAGTTAAAAATATGGTTGCTTTTTATAATGACGTCAGCAGAACAAAAAGTATGTGAAAGTTGAGCCCTCTGTCATTAATCTGGTTGAAAACTCTCACTTTTTGTTGTATTTTATTTCAGTTTGTATAACATGCCTAAAGTATATAGAAAGTAATTGACTTTTTTAACTTCCGCACCGATATAATAAGCGGATAAACAAAAAATATACAATATTTTATATAAAAATTTATTTCTCAACGCGTTTCATTGCATGCATCATTAAAAACATATAAGTAAAATTATAAGTAATTATGGTAACAAATCATTAAGGTAAAGAAACCAAACTTGATGTAAATTATAATTGTATATTTAAAACGTCTGTGAAAGATCAATCTATAAGATCAACCTGTTCATTTGTTAAAAGTACTTTTGTTTGCATTTATAAACTTCGCATGCTGCCAAAACATCTGATTTGCCATTTTTATTACAAAACGTAAAAATGTAATATTGTTTTTGAAGTCATAAGGTGATTATTTACTAATAGAGTAGAGGCACCTACCGCCGCATTTTGTTTTTTATGATGTCACATTTGGGCACCTTTGGTGGCCATTTTTTAGCCCACGTGAGGATCGTATTTTTTTCACCTGAGAATAAAAAGATTTTATTTAATCTGTTATTAATATTTATTAGGGCCCGTTTATCAAAGGAGATTGCATAATTGATATTAAAATTATTATTACATTTCTTTTAATCCCATCTACAGATTGTGGCCTAATTTATTTATGCATTGGGGTTGCATTCTAATAAGGAGCCCTAGTCTTGTAAGACGGGAATCTGTTCGCGGGCTTCTTAATCTGTATTTATTATTATTAAACAGTTATACAACTTCATTTATATGAATGGGAAAGTAGCTATCAGCCCTTGACATAGTGTTAATTAATGTGTTTACAAAATTTTGCTGCTGCAAAAATACATTAAGTTTAACTTTTAATAACTCTCTTTTTCTCCCATTTTATTTTCCATACGAATGTTTTATAGATTCTAAGAAAACCATAGACAAATCTCAAACAAATTCACCGTGAGATTAAAGTCTGGCCTTTTGGGGTCATTTTCACAGTTCACTCATAATTTTCCATCCAGTGGTTCCAGAGTAATCTTCAAGTCTTTGAGAATCTCTGATGAAAATTTTTTTTTTTTAATGTCTCATCCGTAATGTTTTATAGTTTCTGAGAAAACAAGAGCCAAATCTCAAACAAACTCAACGTGAGATAAAATCCTGGCGTTTTGGGGTTATTTTCACACTTCACTAGTAATTTTCCACCCAGTGGTTCTAGAGTAATCTTCAAGTCTTTGAGAGTCTCTGATGAAATTTTTTTTTTTTAATATCACATCCCTAATGTTTTATAGTTTCTGAGAAAACGAAAGGCAAATCTCAAACAAGCTCACCGTGAGATTAAATTCTGACCTTTTGGGGTTATTTTCACACTTCACTCATAATCTTCCATCCAGTGGTTCCAGAGTAATCTTCAAGTCTTTGAGAATCTCTGTTTTAATCTGTAATCTAATGTTTTATAGTTTCTCAGAAAACGAAAGACAAATCTCAAGCAAACTCACCGATAGATTAAAGTCTGACCTTTTGGAGTCATTTTCATACTTCAGTCATAATTTTCCATTCAGTGGTTCCAGGGTAATGTTCAAGTCTTTGAGAGTCTCTGATGAAAAAGAATTTTTTTTTAATATCACATCCCAAATGTTTTATAGTTTCTGAGAAAACGATAGCCAAATCTCAAACATACTCACCGTGAGATTAAATTTTGACCTTTTGGGGTCATTTTCACACTTCACTCATTATTTTCCATCCAGTGGTTCCAGAGTAATCTTCAAGTCTTTGAGAATCTCTGATGAAAATTTTTTTTTTTTTAATATCGCATCCCAAATGTTTTATAGCTTCTGAGAAAACGAAAGCCAAATCTCAAACAAACTCACCGTGAGATAAAATTCTGGCGTTTTGGGGTAATTTTCACACTTCACTCATAATTTTCCATTCAATGGTTCCAGAGAAATCTTCAAGTCTTTGAGAATCTCTGATGAAAAATTTTTTTTTAATATCACATCACTAATGTGTTATAGTTTCTGAGAAAACGAAAGCCAAATCTCAAACAAACTCACAGTGAGATTAGAGTCTGATCTTTTGGGGTCATTTTCACACTTCACTCATAATTATCTATCCAGTGGTTCCAGAGTAATCTTCATGTGTTTGAGAGTCTCTGATGAAAATTAGTATTTTTTTAACAACACATCCATAATGTTTTATAGTTTCTGAGTAAACGAAAGACAAATCTCAAGCAAACTCACCGTGAGATTAAGTTCTGACCTTTTGGGGTCATTTTCACACTTCACTCATAATTTTCCATCGAGTGGTTCCAAAGTAATCTTCAAGTCTTTGAGAGTCTCCGATGAAACATTTTTTTTTAATATTAAATCCCTAATGTTTAATGGTTTCTGAGAAAACGAAAGCCAAATCTCAAACAGACTCACTGTTAGGTTAAAGTCTGAGCTTTTGGGATCATTTTCACACTTCACTCATAATTTTCCATGCAGTGGTTCCAGAGTAATCTTTAAGTCTTTGAGAATCTCTGAAGAAAATTTTTTTGTTTGAATATCACATCCCTAATGTCATTTTCGCACTTGACTCATAATTTTCCATCGAGTGATTCCAGAGTAATCTTCAAGTCTTTGTGAGTCTCTGATGAAATTTTTTTTTGTTTGAATATCACATCCCTAATGTTTAATAGTTTCTGAGAAAACGAAAGGCAAATCTCAAACAAACTCACCGTGAAATTAAAGTCTGACCTTTTGGGGTCATTTTCACACTTCACTCATAATTTTCCATGCAGTGGTTCCAGAGTAATCTTCAAGTTTTTGAGAATCTCTGATGAAAATTATTTTTTTTTAATGTCACATCTCTAATGTTTTATAGTTTCTGAGTAAACGAAAGACAAATCTCAAACAAACTCACCGTGAGATTAAAGTCTGACCTTTTGGGGTCATTTTCATACTTTACTCATAATTTTCCATTCAGTGGTTCCAGGGTAATGTTCAAGTCTTTGAGAGTCTCTGATGAAAATTATTTTTTTTTTAATGTCACATCCCTAATGTTTTATAGTTTCTAAGAAAACGAAAGCCAAGTCTCAAACATACTCACCGTGAGATTAAATTCTGCCCTTTTGGGGTCATTTTCACACTTCACTCATAATTTTCCATCCAGTGTTTCTAGAGTAGTCTTCAAGTCTTGGAGAATCTCTGATGAAATTTTTTTTTTTTTTTTAATATCACATCCCTCGTGTTTTATAGTTTCTGAGAAAACGAAAGCCAAATCTCAAACAAACTCACCGTGAGATAAAATTCTGGCGTTTTTGGGGTTATTTTCACACTTCACCCATAATTTTCCATCCAGTGGTTCCAGAGTAATCTTCAAGTCTTTGAGAGTCTCTGATAAAAAAAAATTTTTTTTTGAATATCACATCCCTAATGTTTTATAGTTTCTGAGAAAACGAAAGGCAAATCTCCAACAAACTCACCGTGCAATTAAAGTCTAACTTTTTGGGGTCATTTTTACACTTCACTCATAATTTTCCATTCACTGGTTCTAGAGTAATCTTCAAGTCTTTGAGAATCTCTGATGAAAATTATTTTTTTTGAATATCACATCCCTAATGTTTTATAGTTTCTGAGAAAACGAAAGCCAAATATCAAACAAACTCACAGTGAGATTAGAGTCTGACCTTTTGGTGTCATTTTCACACTTCACTCATAATTTTCTATTCAGTGGTTCCAGAGTAATCTTCACGTCTTTGAGAGCCTCTGATAAAAATTATTATTTTTTTAATATCACATCCCTAATGTTTTATAGTTTCTAAGTAAACGAAAGCCAAATCTCAAACAAACTCACCGTGAGATGAAGTTCTGTCCTTTTGGGGTCATTTTCCCACTTGACTCATAATTTTCCATCGAGTGGTTCTAAAGTAATCTTCAAGTCTTTGAGAGTCTCCGATGAAAAATTTTTTTTTGAATATCACATCCCTAATGTTTAATAGTTTCTGAGAAAACGAAAGCCAAATCCCAAACAAACTCACCGTTAGGTTAAAGTCTGAGCTTTTGGGGTTATTCTCACACTTCACTCTAATTTTCCATTCAGTGGTTCCAAAGCAATCTTCAAGTGTTTGAGAATCTCTGATGAAATTTTTTCTTTTTTAATATCACATCCCCAATGTTTTATAGATTTTGAGAAAACGAAAGCCAAATCTCAAACAAACTCACCGTGAGATTAAATTCTGGCGTTTTGGAGTTATTTTCACACTTCACTCATAATTTCCTTCCAGTGGTTCCAGAGTAATCTTCAAGTCTTTGAGTCTCTGATGAATTTTTTTTTTTTTAATATCACATCCCTAATGTTTAATAGTTTCTGAGAAAACGAAAGCCAAATCTCACACATACTCACCGTGAGATTGAATTGTGACCTTTTGGGATCATTTTCACACTTCACTCATAATTTTCCATCCAGTGGTTCCAGAGTAATCTTCAAGTCTCTGATTAAATTTTTTTTTTGAGTGTCACATCCCTAATGTTTTATAGCTTCTAAGAAAACGAAAGGCAAATCTCAAACAAACTCACCGTGAAATTAAAGTCTGACCTTTTGGGGCCATTTTTACACTTCACTCATAATTTTCCATTGAGTGGTTTCAGAGAAATTTTCAAGTCTTTGAGAATCTCTGATGAAAATTATTTTTTTTGAATATCACATCCCTAATGTTTTATAGTTTCTAAGAAAACGAAAGCCAAATCTCAAACATACTCACCGTGAGATTGAATTCTGACCTTTTGGGGTCATTTTCACACTTCACTCATAATTTTCCATCCAGTGGTTCCAGAGTAATCTTCAAGTATCTGAGAGTCTCTGATTAAATTTATCTTTTTTTGAATATCACATCCCTAATGTTTTATAGTTTCTGAGAAAACGAAAGACAAATCTCAAACAAACTCACCGTGAGATTAAAGTCTGACCTTTTGGGGTTATTTTCACACTTCACTTTTCATTATTTTCCATCCAGTGGCTCCAGAGTAATCTTCAAGTCTTTGAGAGTCTCTGATGAAAATTATTATTTTGAATTCTTTTTCTATAATTTTGAACTGTTATTCGGAATTTTATGACGTTTTAGTTGTCATTATTGAGTTTTAGTTGTCATTATTGAATTGTATTCCACTAATTCGTATCATTTTTTTGCAGTTTTAGGCTAAAATCATGCCACTAAGAAAATTTTTCGTGAGGAAGCAGCGTTCAGAGGCTCTGAACCAGGCCACGAGACTCAAACGAGAATCAGCTGGCTTGAATCTACGTAACGACACGAGTGAAAATCCAATTTTGTATACTGTTGTGTAGTGAAAGATTGTTTTTCCTAAAATAGAGGCGATTACTAGTATTGTTATTTTAATTAGATTACAAGGACAACCAATGCTAATTACTACTTTTTTATACCGCTACCATTACCGTACCAATACCGTGCCATTACCGTACCATTACCGTACCATTACCGTACCATTACCGTACCATTACCGTACCATTACCGTACCATTACCGTACCATTACCGTACCGTTTCCGTACCATTACCGTACCATTACCGTACCATTACCATACCATTACCGTACTATTACCGTACCATTACCGTACCATTACCGTACCGTTACCGTTAAGGTACTGTTTGAGTGCCGTTACGTACCGTTACCGTACCATTAAGGTACCAAGTACAATGTTGCGGTTAAACCAAACCGTTCTTATATAACACTTACTCGTATTGTATAGAGATAATAATGACGATCATTTTCTAGATTATCATTACTTTTCCAACGCCTGACTAAAATTGTCATATTTTACTTTTTTAAATTGTTAATGTTAAATGTTTGAAGTCCACCTGTACTAAAAAAATACGTAATAACTAAAGCGGTGGGATTTATATTTCAAACAGTTAAAGTAATTAAGTGGATGTTCCAATATTAACAATCTTTTTTTTATTCACAACTAATCTATCGTAAATGTTATTGTTATACTGTAGCCGATCTGCTTTATAATTTGTAATACAATAGAAAAAGGTTTTTAAATTGCTTATTAACTTTAGCATTAATATTCATTAACACAGACAAACTTTAATTACTTGATCAAATTTAACTTGCAAATTTTATAGTTCTCGTATACAACATTCTTTGTCTTTATAAAATTTATTCCATTTACAAACCTTATTTTTATTCTGTAATATCGACCAACATTAGTCACTTAAGCGTAATTTGTTACAAAGACGCTAACTTGACTTGCTTTGAGTGCAACTTTTACAAAAACCATTACTTATTTAAAGTCATATTAATAATAATTACTCCACGAACAGTCATCTTTTGAAATGGTTGCTTTAAATTTATTACTCTTATGAAAACATAATTCTGTAATTTAAATATTTAATTAAAATTTCTTTAAAAGAAGGAAATTTTATCTAAGCTATTTGGAGGGTCTTAAATTGGCCAAGCTCTCACTAAATTTAAACTAAGCAGTCTTTTCCTTGCTTATCCTTCTCACAATGATTTACCATATTTCCTTCATGATCTCTATCGCCACATATCTATTTATCGATTTATCGTTCATTTATTCTTTTAGTTTTTTTCACGCAATTTTATTTCCATGTCTAACTGTTCTAACCATTGTTGTCTACTCTCTTGTATAACCTCTAAAATACTACTTGTTTGTAAATCTTGATAACTTGTTTATCATTTACACTTTCCCATTAATGATGTTGCTATTGTATGTATCCCTTTCCGTTTTCTATCCTGACCTTAACCGAGCTAGTTGGACATGTGGTAACCCAATCTGCTTAACAATTAGGAGGTAATATGTTTGATCCCCCTTATCGTCTACCTTGTATCAGGTTTTTCGGGGGACCATCTTGACGAATGCTGTAGTAGTATCTTCCCTCTCAGGACTCTAACTCCATTCTTGCCGATCCTGTCCTGACCACACCCATTTTAATCCCATCATGCATCCATACGTATACTGGAAATGCGTAGCTGAAGAAGCATGGAAGGCTGGAACAGCCCACCTTCCCCTTTAGGGAGAAAATGAAACGCGTTGCTTTCCTCTTACCACCTGGCATTTTCCTTGGTTGACACGTAATATGATATCTAGAGCTATCCCAGTATTTTGGTTTCTCGCTATAAGTGTTCTTACGTAAAAAATAATGTACATTCAGGACCTCTTCAGTTCACCTGACATTTTCTGATAATCTGGTAAGCTACTTAACACTTATTTTCAAATTCTGAATCTACATAACCTTCCACGGTAATAAGTCTTCTGTCTTTCCTTACCTTCTTCATCCGAATGTATGTATTTCTAGCTTTATTTCTGTCAGGTATACATTCCGTTAACTTCATATCATGGTCTTCTCTTGTTTTTTCTTTTTACGGACCAAATGTGTGCTAGCACACTAGCCCACGCAGGTCTCAAACTGACTCAGTTAAAAATGGGGGAGGGGGGGTTACTTACCAACTACTACTACTACTAAAGCGTCTGATGTTGCTCAACGAAACGTTACAATTGGTGTCTATAATGTTAATTTGGCGCCACTTGCTTTAAAATTCCCTCAACTTAATCTGTAAAATTTTTCTAAAAAAGTTTCTCTTAAATTCATGAAAACCTTAATCTTTCCTAATAAATTGGTATTATTACTCTATTTACATTTGAATCTTGCTAAAATAAGTACACTTTTAGTTGCCCAATTTCAAAATAGCCATTTTTGTTAAAATCAATACCTCAAAAATAATCTAGAAATTTAGTGTTACTAACATGACATAGTAATGCTCACAATAACTGGTTACGGTCTTTATACGACATGTTAAGTAATTATTAATCGCTACACTGCAAAATTTTGGCTCAAAATATGTACCTAATTGCAAAACTGATTTGGAACTGGCCACTAAAATTACCTGACGATTAGTCCACATCCTTAGCATTTAGTGATTACATGTAACGTCATATATTACGTAAAAAACTCTCATATTAAATATACAGAACAAGTAATAAGAATAAAAAACTAACAACGCATAATGAACGAATGTGCAGACTAACTTGTGCCGATTCAAAGCAGATAAGATGGCCAACAAAATGCCAACCGGATACATTTATTAAACGCATATATGTCTTGCTACACAATATTACAAGCATACGCAACAATACTACAGGGTAGAGCACCTCCTACCTCTCGATTTTCCACAAATACAAAAACAAGCAAAAAAATCGGAAATGAAAAATCATAATTCAAATTAGTCTCAAATTGGCATCTTAATTTTATCAAAACATTGAATTTCACAACAGAACCGAAATTATACTCTAAATTGTTATTTCTTTTTATAACAAGATTCGCAGACAAACAAATATAAATTTCATGTGGAGAGCATCAGTGTCTTGGTATGTTAGAAAATAGGGACAAGAGTTACTCAGACGGGATACAGATATTTTTACATATTCATATTTACTCTTATATTAAATGTATAAAGCACGTAATCAATTACACATGTACATGAACGCAAACTTTTGTTTTGTATAAAGGTTATAAATATTGTATATACCATGCCTGGCAAAATCTATTCTTTTATTAAACACATTTCTCTTGCTATAATAATAAAACTATAATCTGAAGTGACATTCAATTCAGTACGGAATACCAATTCAATTTCAATTTTAAAACGAATATGCAAATCAAGGCTATCAGAGCCGTATTACAAGTTAATTTTTGTTTACGTTTGAGTATTACTACTTACATATAACGCTTAAGTTAAAAATTATTTAGTTTCGTATTAGTAATATTTGTACAGAGACTTATCTAAATTTGAATTGCCCCTTCAATGTTCATCAAAAGAACTACACAATTAAATTTAATGAAAGTCTAACTGCACATTTCAGTACAGCTAGCAGTTTGCAAATATTTCACAAATTGTAGTTTAGTGCTTTATATAAACTACAATTATATATAAGTGGACTTCAACTACACTTTGGAAGAACCAAAATACTTAAAAAGCAACATTAAACAAACGTATTTATCAATTCAAGACAAGGACGAGACGCACACGAAGACGCAGACGCAGGAGCAGAAGCAGACGCAGACGCAGACCCAGTGGCAGACGCAGAGCGCAGGCGCAGGCGCAGACGCAGGCGAAGGCGCAGACGCAGGCGCACAAGCAGGAGCAGGCGCAGGCGCAGACGCAGACGTTGACGCAGACGCAGACGCAAACGCAGACGAAGACGCAGACGCTGACGCAGAAGCAGACGCAGACGCAGAAGCAGGCGCAGACGTAGACGCAGACGCAGACACAGACACAGACACAGACACAGACACATACACAGACACAGACACAGACACAGACACAGACACAGACACAGACACAGACACAGACACAGACACAGACACAGACACAGACACAGACACACAGACACAGACAGACAAGACACAGACACAGGCACAGACACAGACACAGACACAGACACAGACACAGACACAGACACAGACACAGACACAGGCACAGACACAGGCACAGCCACAGATACACACAGACACAGGCAAAGACACAGACACAGACACAGACACAGACACAGACACAGACACGAGACAGCAGACACAGACCAGACACAGACACAGACACAGACAGCAGACAACAGACACAGACACAGACACAGACCAGACACAGACACAGACACAGACACAGACGACAGACACAGACACAGACACAGACACAGACACAGACACAGACACAGACACAGACACAGACACAGACACAGACACAGACACAGACACAGACACAGACACAGACACAGACGACAGACCAGACACAGACGGAGACACAGCAGACAACGCAGACACAGACACAGACACAGACACAAGACGCAGACGCAGACGGAGACCCAGAACGCAGACGCAGACGCAGACGCAGACGCAGAAGCAGACGCAGACGCAAGCAGAGCAGAGCAGAACAGGCACAGACGCAGCGCAGACCAGACAGACAACGACGAGACGCAGACAGACACAGACACAGACGACAGACACAGACACAGACACAGACAGACACAGACAGACACAGACGCAGACCAGACAGACACAGACGACAGGACCAGACACAGACGCAGACGCAGACGAGCCAGGCGCAGACAGGCAGACGCAGACGTAGACGCAGGCACACACAAACGCAGGCGCAGCGCAGACAAACGCAGAGACAGACAGCAGACGCAGACGCAGAAGCAGACCAGACGCAGAAGCAGGACAGACGCAGAAGCAGGCAGACAGACAGACACAGACAGACACACAACACAGACACAGACACAGACAGACAGACACAGACACAGACACAGACACAGACACAGGACACAGACAGCACGACACAGACACAGACACAGACACAGACACAGACACAGACACAGACACAGGACACAGACAGACAGACACAGACACACGGACACAGACACAGACAGACACAGACACAGACACAGAACAGACACAGACACAGACACAGACACAGACACAGACACAGACACAGACACAGACACAGACACAGACACAGACACAGACACAGAGACACAGACAGACACAGACACAGACACAGACACAGACCCTGTACAAATGAAAATTCCCAAATCGTAAAACGTTGATTTGAATACTTTTTAAGCATCCCTCGTATACATGTAAATTTATATTTCTAACTGTTATAAAACCTTGAATTAGGTAAATATTCCCAATTTAGAAAATTCTAAACAAAATAAACAAGTCGGTTTAACAATAAATTGTTATCGCAACAAAATGTTTGTTGATTGATGAATGATCCAAATATAGAGCGGTTAGTGCTTGTATCATCAATGATATCGTTATATTTTATTAATACTTTATCTTTAAAATCGTATTTAGACATTTTTAATAGGTTTAAGCTTTAATACTTCAAAACTGTAATTTATGATGAATAAAAAGCATAATAAGTGCTAGTAGTGTTCTACATTAATATTTCAAAGCTAAAATGAAACTTTGTAATCGATCTGGCTCATTACACAATTTCCTATCGATCCTTAAATTCGAAAATATGCAAAAACTAATTTCACTTATCAGAAGATGTAACTAGTTAGCCACACAATTGACACAAATAAACGACAAAATAAATTAAACAGTGTGTATATATATATATATATATGTATATATATATATATATATATATAGACAAATTCGCATGTAAATATATACGAAGCGGTTTAAAGGAACCACCATACACATCAATACGTTAAAACTAAAATTTCCCAATTCCTAACGCTAAAAGCAACAAAACAGCTAAAGTTCGATTACCTTTTTCCTTTGGATGAACCGTAATTAACGCACCAATAACAAAAAAATGTACTTAAAAGATACTGGTACTTGTTTTGGATTAATAAAATTTAAATCTAATTCTTACGTATTACATTAATTAATCCTTTTTCGGTGCGGTAGTTGTCAATATGATCTGCTTTCAGGCGCACTATGCACAAAACTCAATAGGTAGCCTTATACTGTGATGTTTGCCCTTCAAAACGCTTACTACAATGGAAAATGATTACTTCCATATACACATTATGTACTTATTTGCGTTTATACAATCAATTTGTTATTGCTAACGATTGTACGCATTCAATGTCAATGATGATCACCAGCATCTTAACTAAATTTTACAAACTTTTATTTCGGTCACTTAAATGGTTACCTTTAGTTTTCTTTATAATAATGTTAGGTCACGCGTCTTACAATTGAACATTAATAACAAAATATTTGTTGTGTAAACTTCTAATCTGCCTAAGCACTTCTTATTTCTTGAAGAAAATCACTGTTTTCCTTCAACTCACAATATATTAAATTATTTATCTGTGAATGTCTATACGATTTATACCCTTATGGGTTAATGCAGACGATATACATGCTCTGCTAAACTATAATTCTCACAAATCAACTCCTACACTAACCATTCTAATGGTTATCACGCACGCGCGACCTTTACTCAAGCTCTGCTCGAACTATCTAAAACCTCTAACCAAATAAACTAAAATTTGACACTCGATTATATACCTTCTGCCCGCCATATTGCCAATACGTCACAATAAATTCGCGCTAAAATCAAAATTCACCCATCACACTTGAGTATTCCACGCGTTTCTTTGCCGCCTCGTAGGCTCCAACGTGGAAGAAGACGCTAGTGATGCGAAACAAACGTAGCCATCTTGAATTACTTTGTAAATTCAGTAGAAACTTTTCGAAGAAATCATCAATTGCAATTACATTAACTTTGTAAATTGACCAGATTGTATCTCAACCTCCTATGTAAATTTCACAAGTACGCGAATTCTATTTCTGTACAATCTAACGAACTCCCTCACATTCTGTCAACTTCATTCTTGAACATGCATTAAATTTTCCTATTGCACGATATTACAAAAATTTCTACAAACAAAAATGTGCATCCATATTCCTTACTGCACGTTAATAAAATGTCAATATATCTTAAGCTCACTCACTCATACGTCTACACCCATTTTTTTAGTCCATATTCCTTTATACTCCGCAGCAAAAAGACCAGTAGTTTTACCAGTGCCGTATCAATCAAAATTTATTCAAAATATTATTTCTCAACCAAATTTAACCCTTTCAACACAAAAATCTTTCTACAGCATTCAAATATTCCTTCACACGATAACCAATACCTCACTAAATTCCAGCTGCGTATCAATTGCAAAAAAAAATTCTTTTCATGCAAACTCACTTCAGCTACATTCAAAACACGTTACATACGTTATCAAAATACTACACATATACGGTGCATCAAAATAAAATCAAATTTTTCGAGAAAACTACTTATGCTGCTTCGCGCAAAAGTAAAAGCGTTCTTACGAAAATTTGCTTTAATCATTATAATTCGACGATGGTTACAATAATTCTAATTCCATCTAGATACCAACTTTCACTTCTATTAACATTCTTATTTTTCTATATTCATTAAATTGCCCTTTTACTGCCACCAATACAAAATAAAACACAAAAAGTTATTTACACTTCTTCATTATATCCCAGCACGTGGTTATTATTATACCTACCCACAGTTAGTGATACAGACGAAATGCACTTTCAATAACAACCCAGCACTTTTGTTTTTTTTTAAACATGCAATAACACTTAAAATATGCAGTGAGGTGGCGTAAATGGGCTCCATAATATCGAGAACGAATTGAAGAGCGCCAACCCGGATGTAATTATCTTTTAGATGAACTTGAATTTAGGACTTATGCTTACATATCTGTACCATAAGCGAAATTTAACAGCAGCAACTTCAGTAGACATGAAGTGAATTGGGGTAAAGTGAGGTAAAGCAAAGCAACGTGACGTTCTCAGGTGAATTAAGGTAAAGTCAGTTAAAGTGAGGTAAGTGACGTGCAGTGGGGTACAGTGAGGTAAACTGAGGTGAAGTGAGATGAAGTGAGGTGAAGTGAGGTGAAGTGAGGTAAAGTGAGGTGAAGTGAGGTGAAGTGAGGTGAAGTGAGGTGAAGTGAGGTGAAGTGAGGTGAAGTGAGGTGAAGTGAGGTGAAGTGAGGTGAAGTGAGGTGAAGTGAGGTGAAGTGAGGTGAAGTGAGGTGAAGTTAGGTAAAGTGAGGTGAAGTGAGGTGAAGTGGGGTGAAGTGAGGTGAAGTAAGGTGAAGTGAGGTGAAGTGAGGTAAAGTGAGGTGAAGTGAGATGAAGTTGGGTGAAGTGGGGTGAAGTGAGGTGAAGTGCGGTGAAGTGAGATGAAGTGAGGTGAAGTGAGGTGAAGTGAGGTGAAGTGAGGTGCAGTGGGGTTATATGAGGTGAAGTGAGGTTACATGAGCTAAGGTGGGGAAAAGTGAGTAAACCAGTCAAATAAGGTGTGGTAAAGTGAGGTAACGTGAGGTGAAGTGAAGTAAAGTGAGAAGACGTAAAGTGGGGTAAAGTAAAGTGAGGTGAAGTTAGTTGAAGTGGAGTAACCTGTAGTAAAGTGAAGTGCGATAAGGTAAGGTAGTGTGAGTGAAGTGAAATGAAGCGCTATGTTAGATAAGATATGGTAATGTGCAGTCAGTTAAGTGCGACGCAGTGAGATAAAGTAAAGCAGAGTGGGATGCAGTAAAATAAAATGAAGTGTGATAAAGTGGGGTAAGGTTATGTGTAATTTTATTTGTTAGTATAAAAGGCTAGTTAAATTTGTGTTAAGTGATGTGAAGTAAAGAAAAGTGACATGACATGGAATGAAGTAAAATAGAGTGAAATAAAGTAAAGACATTGAGAATAAAGTAAAGCGATGCAAATTGAGGTAACGCAAAATTAATTTGGATGACCTGAAGTAAAGTACACTGAAATAGTGTGAAAAGAATCGGTATAAAATGATAATACTGTAGCTATTCGTATTTGTCACCTGTGTAACTTCAATTTTTAGGAACAGTAATTATGTAAGTATTCCATAAATATTAATATATAATTAAAACTACACCATTCTAATAATTCCCTTGCTCCATGAAACAGCACAAGAACTATTTAAACATTGCAAAGGAAATTAACATTGTAGTAATGTGAAATATTTTCGTTGAAACCAAACGATACATTAAACATGCTTAAAATATATATTAAATACTACTTCTTTCAAATTATCTTTATTTTGTCACAGTGAATACATTGACTTCTTAACGCGTCTAACTGCGTAATACTGAGATGGTATACCTCTATCATTATTGTGTTATACTTATTACTATGCAATTAATACCTACATATTCTGTTAGTACAAACTTTATTATCAAATTATGCAAAATGGTTTGTACAGACTCTTTGACCACCTTAATGAATCTGTATTTAAATTATTTTTTTGATTTTCTGAATGTGCATTGCCCTTACAAAATAAATGGTAAATAAACAACTAATCAGCCACTCTGCAGCTACTCTGAAGCCTGCTGTGATTTGCAATATCACTAAAGCATCAAATTTATGCAAATAGAAATGTCTACATAAATGATTGTAACCAAAACGTTATACCGCATCACGTTTTCTTTGGCGTCTAAAATAAGTAAAAAACTGAACATTCGGACTTGTCTTACTAGTTTTAAACGCCTTACAAAAAGAAGGGGCAAATAACTTTATTTGAATCTTTTTTTTTACTTATTTAATCAGGTTTTTGAAGAAATATTTACGCCTAACAATGAAAACCAAAAAGGAAGACTTACTTGTATGGCATGATTAAAGTAATTTCTAAAATTTGGCAGTGTTTGTTTTAAGAACGCAAAATTATCTACTAATTCCGTGCAGGATAAAGAATATCAGCATAACTATTTGAGATGGATAACACTGCCCGATAACACATTTCTGCCACACATCTTTTACTGCCTTACTTAGATGAGTGACGAATGTCACATGGTAAGACATAGAATCACCTTTCTCCGACGGATAGACCAGAATGGCGAGCACTCGTAGTTTTTGTCCATTAATTCTTATAAAAGAACATCATTGCTACCATAGAATGGAGGGCCTGTACCTTTGAATACTTCTAGAACAACAGCACAACCTTAAAAAATTTCATCCTCTCTAGCTGATAGGTCACCACGTTTTCTTTCTCTTCGGGTTCGTCTACCTAACTGGTTCCGGAGGCACTGCAGCCTATAAGGCTGGTGGTTTGTTACACCCAGTCCGTGATGTAGATACCCTGTATCAAAGCGCACATGTCACTCGGGGAATGTGTTTAAGTCTTCCGGTTCTATTTATGGATACCCGAAAATCCTCAGCAAGCGAGTCACAGTCACGCATAATGTGTAGTTGTTTTTGGTTCCTCGCCGTAGAATGTACATGTGGGGTCTCCATAAAATTTCTTTAATCTTCCTTAAATGGCCGTTAACAGGTGCATGTCCTCTCAAGAGACCGGTAGGATCCTAATCTGTTCCCCGCTTATCGTGAATAGTTCTGTGGTTCTTGTTATTTTGGGTACATTTACAAATGCCCTGTTGTGTGTTAACCCTGGTCTGTTTATCCACTATGTTTGCTGTTGATCGAAAATCCATTCGCTGATATAGCTACGTATTGCGTTTCTTGGTACTCTAATATGGTCCCGCTCATCCCTGTCTTGCGAGTTTATCTACCTTTTCGTTTCCTTCGATCCCACAATGGCCGGGGACCCAGAGCAGAATTGCCGTTATGCCAGGCCATTGAGTTATTCACAACATTCCCAAACCAGTTTAGATGAAACCTTAAAGCTTGATAGTGCTTTCAGGGCCGCGTAGCTGTCAGATAAAATGTAGATACGCCTTCCACTGTAGGCTCTTCTATTATTTTCCCGCGCACATTGAAGTATCGCTTATATCTCCATTTGGAAAACGGTAGCGAACCTACCAATAGGGATGGTACGGTCTTACCTTGGTTTCACGACATGTACACCGCTTCAGCACCCGTGTCGGTTATTGAGCCGTCCGTGTACCAGATTAAACTACTAGGAGGGAATTTGTATTCCTGTTCATTCTACTCTGTACGGTCCTGAATTATTACCTTGAAGAGTGTAGCAGTGAGACGTTTTGGCGTCATATGGTCCGCTCGCATATAAAATATGGGCCTCCAAGTAAATTGTACTGTGAATTCTGCAATTTATATAAACCCAATCTATCCTCCCCCCTAATCACCAGATCAATGGGAGGGAGATATAGTAAGGTCTCCATTGTAGCGGTAGGCGTAGTTCTAATTGCCCCCGTAATGCCTAAACAGGCAAGTATTTCTATCTTGCCTTTGACGGTTTCCTGCTTCACCTTTGGCCACCACACCAAAGCCTTGTATATAGCCAGTGCACCATCCTTCGTCTCAGACCCTATGATTTGTCATAGGTGCACCTAACTACCGCAAAGGTAATTTCCACTTTTCTGATAACTCTTCAATGTATTGATTCCAGGTAAGATCGGAATCTAAAATAACTCCCAAATACTTTACCTCCCCCGACGTATTGATTATTTCGCCGTCGAGAAGTAGAGGGCTTAGGTCCTCTAGATTCCTCCTTTATATAAAAGGTACAATGGAGGTTTTCTGGGGACTGACTTTAAGGCCTTTCCTCTCTATCCATCTAGTTGTTACATTCAGGGCCATTTGCATGCGCTCTCTGACTATACTGGTAAATCTCCATTATACTAGGATGACTAGGTCATCCGCGTATCCCAGAAATGAAAAGCATTCGTTGTTGAGGTCCACTAGTAACCCGTCCATGCCAAGGTTCCGCAGTAGGGGAGATAAAACTCCCCCCGTTGGACATCCTCTTGCCACCCGGACTGCCAGAGTCTCATCCAGCAGCGACGTGCACACCCTGCCTCTTAGCATGCGGTCTATCCACCTGCAGCACGTTTCCTCCAGACCTAGATTTTTCATGGTTACAGGAATAGAGTTGAATGATGTATTATCGAAGGCTCATTCCATGTCCAGGAATGCCCCCAGAATGGATATCATTATTTTCCAGCGTTTTTTTTCCACTCTCCTAATCAGGTGGTGGAGAGCTGTTTCTGTTGATAAGTCTGCTCTGAAGGCGAAGTCGTCTCGGTAGAGTGGTCTCAAAAGCCATCAGGCCCTTGGTTATGTCGGTCAATCGATGATTGAACTAATATAGCCGAACCAGGAATGTGTACACGAAATAGTTCGGTCGTGGTGCCCTTTCCAGTCTTCGTATATCGTCCGATGTCTTTTACCAGGTTACTTATTGAGCACTGAGTGTCCTTAGAAAGTATCTTGTGGATCCTGGCACATTCTGGAGTCCTTTATTTTAGCTCTTCTCAGTGATTTGTTGTACTCAGTTAGGGCTGCATCCGAGATACGTAATGCTTTTGGCCTATTAAATAGTTTTCTAGTGTTTACCCTCATTTCAGTAAGTTCTTGAGTCCACCAAGGGACTTTCCTGTTGAAAACTCTCACGGTTGAAGGACCGTTTTCTTACATGTAGAGATAATCGTGCCTGTTAATTGCTCCACGGCTATCTCTACGTCTAGGATGTTATCTATGGAAAACTGAAACCCCACCAGTTTACGATCTAGTTCCTCCTTATAGAACTCCCAGGTGGATTTAAAGGGGTTGAGACAACTTTTTACCACGCGGTTTATTCCGGTGATTTCGAAACGTATGTATCTGTGATCCGAACACCTCACCTCATCAGAAACGTATCAGTTCTTAATAAGCTTATTTTCATGAGAAGTACCGAATGTTGTATCAATTACCCCCTTCCTTCGCCTTGTTACGAAGGTAGGTTTGCTTCCCCTATTCAATATGCCTTAGCCTCGACAACAGTCAAGTCTAAACCCTTTCCAAAGTTTATCCATGCTTTTCGCTGACTGCTTTAGCCAGTTCTCGGTATTTTCGTTGGCACACGTGATCCATATGATACCTCCCGTGTACCTAATTCCCTAAAACTGTGGAGGAATCTCACCAATGGAACGTGTCTCGTCTACCGCCTCTCCTAGTGACCAGATCCACCCTCTGATCTAGTAGAGTATCAGGATGGCATCTGTCTACCACCGCCATTCTGAGTCCCTTGACTGCCTCACTGTAAAACCCAGTATGCACATGGCTTCTGGGTCTTTTTAGAGGATTGTTTCTGAAAGGAGAGAGTAAAGGAGTCTGAGCAGGGTCTCTTAGCTTCCCGGCTCTTCTCCTTTTCCACTTTGTTCTTCTGGGTCGGTTTGTCTTTGGTCCCAGCCTTGATCTTTTCTGCATTCCGGCGATTCTACATTTGTGCTCGGAAAGCTTCTTTGTCTGCAGTACCAGGTTAGCAACCCCTGCTGCTATTACCCCAATATCTGACGGTCTCTCAGCTATCAGCTAATAGTTTCGGAGATAGAGAGATTAGAGAGGTATAGAACATATTTAATAGAAATAAAAGCCGAGTAATAGACGAACACAAGGCATTAAAAAAATACAAGGTATGCCATTTAAAAAAATGAAGATATAGTATTTTCAAATTTATGATATTGAATTAATTTTTGTGATCACCGTGTATATTGAAATCCAATTTTGACAACAGATTAAAGTAAGCTCATGTATGATAAATTCTTATCATAGTTTGTGTCTTAGTCTGTGAATACTGAGTACTGCTTCTGTGAATTACTCTAAAATGTCAGTAAGATTTAGTCTTAAAGTATTCTAAAAGTGTAAAATGATAAGGAATCGAAAATAAGTGTATAGGGTGTCTTTAAAATCTAAAGTGTCTTCATTGTACTGCTTGTTCATGTTACACCCTGTAGAATACCAATTTTCTGTGTCTATGCAGTCTGTATAAAATGCAACTGTCCGTATGTTAACTGTATCTTCTAAGTTGGTCAATGGCTAGTGTGCTTGACCATCGCTCTATTGCCTTATGTCTGTATCTATGATGTGTCTGTCAGTGATCATATATATTACGTATTATGTTATAAGTTCTTGATCTGTGTCTAGTGCTAGTGTTCACCATTGGTCTATTGTTCTAATTAGCTCTTGTGTTTGTCACGTGTGTATTATTTAGCGTGTGCGTGTGTCGTATGTGCGTGTGATCGTGTGTGCGTGTGCGTGTGTGTCGTGTGCGTGTGTCGTGTGTGCGTGTGTGCGTGTTGCTGTGTCGTGTCTGTGCTGTGTCGAGTGTGCTGTGTGCTGTGTGCAGTGTGCAGTGAGCGTGTGTGCGTGTGCACGTGAGCGTGTGTGCGTGTGTCGTGTGCGTTACGTGTGTGTCGTGTCTGTGTCTGTGTCTGCGACCTTTGTCTGTCCTGTGTCTGTACTGTGTCTGTGATCTGTGTCTGTGTCTGTGTCTGGTCTGTCTGTGTCTGTGTCTGTGTCTGTCTGTGCTGTGTCTGTGTCTGTGTCTCGTTCGTCTGGTCTGGTCTGTGTCTGCTGTCTGTCTGTGTGCTGTGTCTGTGTCTGTGTCTGGTTGTGTCTGTGTCTAGTGTCTGTGTCTGTCGTCGTGTGCTGTTCTGTGTCTGTCTGTGTCTGTGTGTGTACTGTGTCTGTGTCTGTGTCTGTGTCTGTGTCTGTTCTGTGCTGTGTCTGTGTCTGTGTCTGTTCTGTGTCTGTGTCTGTGTGCTTCTGTGTCTGCGTTGTCTGTGTCTGCTGTCTGTGTCTGTGTCTGTGTCTGTGTCTGTGTCTGTTGGTCTGTGTCTGTGTCGTGTCTGTGTCTGTGTCTGTGTCTGGCTGTGTCTGTGTCTGTGTGGTCTGTGTCTGTCTGTGTCGTCGTGTCTGTGTCTGTGTCTGTGTCTGTGTCTGTGTCTGGTCGTGCGTGTCTGTGCGTGTGTCTGTGTCTGTCGTCGTGTTGTTTGTGTCTGTGTCGTGTGTCTGTGTCTGTGCTGTCGTGTCTGTGTCTGTGTCTGCTGTCTGTTGTCTGTCGT
>JARFJB010001906.1:600000-850000 GCA_036346205.1 Vesta saturnalis | reverse complement strand
TAGGTGGGACATACCTCTGAGGAGTGTCCGACCCGATCGATCCAGTGTCCCAACCTGGCGGAAACCACAGATCCACATCCTGCAAGTCCGCGGCAAACCCAAAGTGTAGCAACTGTGGGGATGCCCACCCCATGTACTCCTTCAAGTGCCGGATGCGGCGGGAACCTCCCAGTTCTCCGTCACAGATGTAAATCCATGATCCGATCATGTCTGACTCTGAAGACATCGTTCACCTTAAACCTATTCCCGACACAGATCCCGTCACTATCAAATCCTTTGTACAAGTCCTTACACACTCTCTCCTAGACCTGTTCCCCAACCACCAACGCCGAGTTATCCGAATCATCCCTATCCCTCAACTTTTTCCAACGGCGTATCAACGTCTGCGTAGCCGGTACGCGTAGGAAGGTCGCCGTAGTCCGCCAACACTATCCTTAAACGCCTTTGTTCCCAATGGATATCGTAACAGGGACCATCAATGCTAGGGGAGTTCGTCGGAAACGCTCCCTAATTAAACACATCCTACACGAACACAATGTACAGGTCCTTTCAATCACAGAAATGCACGATACAATTTAACACTTATAATTCCTGCCTCAACAATAGCGCACACGGAACCGCTTTCCTAATTAAAAACTGTTTCCCTTCAACTCCATTTCAATTACCTGCGTACCTGCAGCAACTCGAACGCGTTGCTGCAACGGTGCACCTCCTTACTCCTATAGTATTCATATCTTACTACAATCCACCCGGGCACAATACACTTTCCGATGATCTGTTAGTATATGCCTCCAGCCTCCCAAGTTGCAGTTGCCTATGTTGAGGATCGCCAATACACAACCTACGTATTTGGACCACTTAGGAGCCTCAATAATAGATCACATAATAGTTTCCAAATCAATAGTACACTACTTCGATCGTGAGTGCTTTCTAGGCACCACGATCACTTCAGATGATATTCCACTTCTGGTCAAAACTTCATTTTGTCCAGCTCCCCCAGCACCCCCTCAAAACACAATCATTAAAGATTTTTCGAATGCAGACTGGAATGTGTTCGCCGAACACATCTCCAACAACCTTCCTACGCCCGATCTTCAAACCACCCAAGATCTCGAGAGAGCCATTAGAGACCTAACTTCCGTAATTACGGAAGCGGTCGACACCTCAGTCCCGCTTAAAAATATCGACATTTCCAAAAAGCCGCTCCCACGACACATAGTGAACTGGATCAAAGAGAAGAGACGAATTTATTGTCAATTGTTGAGATCCAGGGATCCGGCTCTCAAGACGGAATACAATCGCCTTGACGCCTTAATCAGGCGAGAAGCCAATAAACACACAGAAGACTCCTGGGCTAAAGCCACTTCCCAGTTGGATTATCGAGACGGTAAACGCTTCTGGCAACGGTTTGATAGACTGACCAGAAGAAAAGTTGACCCCAAATCCCATCTAATCTAATCTCCCCCGACCAAGGAAAGGCCGATTTCTTTGGTCACCACCTCCAATTCATATTCCAATCCCTCAATGATCCACAATTCGATCCTGTTATCAAGGGATTCCTCCACAAGCGCCTGGGGAAATCCCGAACCCCAACTCGATAAAGAGAATCCTTTCTATGCCAATTACGCCCGACCAGGTCAATGTCTATTTTAAAAAAGGGAGAAGCTCAGCCCCAGGCCGCGACGGCCTCAATAGTAGAATCCTACGTCACCTACCCGGCCCATGCCTCCAACTACTCGCAAACATTTACAATAAGTGCCTAACTCTCTCTTACTTCCTGACGGATTGGAAATCGGCCTCCACCGTCATGATACCAAAACCCCACGCATGCCTAACTTCACCTAATTCCTACAGACCCATATCCCTCCTGAGTTGCTTCGGAAAATGCTTGAAGCAAATTCTAGCCAGGCGGCTCAAAGAACACCTAGAGTTTAACGACCTCCTTCCCAACAGCCAATTCGGCTTCCGTCCAAACCGAACGTGTCACGATCCCTTGTTGAAGCTGCTTACCGAGATCACCAGAGCATTCAACCACAAGCAATGCAATCTGGCTGTGTTTTTGGATATTAAGCAAGCATTTGACAGGGTCCCGACTCCTTCTCCAAACTCCTGCTTTCGTACCTGACCAATCGATCGGTCAGGGTGAAAGTAGGGAAAAACCTCTCAGATCCTTTCCAACCCACAGCAGGCGTTCCGCAAGGTTCTGCCTTAGCCCCCATCCCTTACACCATCTTTGCTTCAGATATCCCTCAAGTCACCCAATCCGGAGTAGTCGTTGCGCAGTTTGCAGATGACACCGCCTTCTGGTCGGTTAATCGGAACAGCGAAACGGCCTCCAAGCGCATATCCAAAACCCTTCGGACTTTTCCAACTGGGCCAACCGGTGGAGAGTCTCCATTAACCCCTCAAAAACCCAAGCAATTCTTTTCCGCCACCCTAGTTACGCCTAAGACAAATTCCCAAACTTATCCTCCAGAAACGTCTCCCTCACCATTAACCAAGAGAGAATCCCCCTTCAAGACCAAATCACATACCTAGGTATCCTATTCACCAGAACACTTAATTAGAAACCGTGCAAACCTACTGGGCGCCCTCCCGGGTCGAATCAGAGGTTGCTACCCCAAAACACTCCAACGCACACATAAAACTTACATCCGCCCTGTTATGGATTTCCGAGCACCAATATACACAAACATTAACCCTAACCACCTTTCCTCTACAGCATCTTTTGAACGCCGGATATTTAGACGTATACACGGGCTACCCTTCAGGTACCCCAGAAACCTCACAACACAACACGGAAAAACTTTGCACACAAAAGGATTTTCGGCTATACCATCCCAACCAAAGAAATCATCACAACTTCCTACACCTACCAACCTCCCAAATTCCCACGAAAAAAACCCAAACGTAAATTTAAACACCCTCCCGCGATCTTAACCCAATTATTAGACGATATCCCAGAGGAGATAAAAGAGACCCTTGATAACATCCCATATGCACTCCGCATCCCACCGTCTACTGGATAACGACCACGCAAGGATACCGGCTAACGAATCGATCAACACCCTATAAATCAAACCTTTAACCTTTTTTTTTCTTTAACACCAGATAATAAATTCTCAACAAATTGTCTTTTTTTCTTTTTTTATACCAAACATAATAAACTCATGATTGTAAACCACACAATTACAAAAAACATTGCAATACCAACAATAATGGAATAATCAGGGCTGAAGAGGAGGAATCCTGAACAGTCTACGAATAATCATATAAACATAAGATATAAGCATACTAACCAAAAGGATGAGCATACTAACCTAAAAGAAAAGATGCAAGAATTCTGGGAATTAAATGAGGAGGAGAGGACGGTGGAAGAGATACTAGAAGAAGAAGGAAAGGAAGCAGAGTTGATGCAATAAAAAGGGAATAGAAGGAGACAGTTAATGGGAGAAGAGAAAAGAGAAAAGAAGTTAGTGTAAGTGAAGTAAAGAAAGAGAGACTGTAAAGTGTGTAAACAATCCAAATGTAAATAGTAACACGCAAGCACTTTGCAAAATTGTTGTAAATTAAGCAAATAAAGTATATTAGTAGTAGTAACTAAACTTCTTCAAAGGAGTTTTGTACATTTAATATAAGGGGAGATGTGAATAAATTAAAAATACACCTCTCGCGAGTAATGAATTTTTGCTTCTATTTCGTAATTTACTACGATACAGACAACTATATCAAATGTCAAGGTTTTACGTCAAAATGGACAGTCAGGACGAAATCGTAAAAAAGTTAGGTATTGTTAGAATTTCACTGGATTCATAATTTAAATCTACTACTGAATAAAATTGTTCTCTGGGATAACTAATTTTCTATGTTAAATTTGAATTTTGAGGTTGAGAATTATAAACCACAAAGTTCGAAAAGTATGAGTGATCCCTACGCTATAAAAAAGTAAGGACTTCTATTAATAAACGTGTATTACGATGGATTACATCAAATTCTAGTAATTAAAAAATAATCCGGATAACAATTACAAAATAGTGATAAACAAAGAACGCCGACTTTGAATATAACCAATTTTTTGTGCAATAGAGAAAAAAAAAGAAAAATTTTTAAACCCAGTACAATTTGTCTGCTTGACTGCACGTAAATCTTTTATTATTTCTTGGTTCTTGGGTGCGAGTGTTGTAGTAAAGTAGGCCGTGACTTATAAAGAGGAATTATAGTAGCATTAAGTTGAAAGCAGTCGAAGAGCGTGGTACACGCCGCCGCTCAAATTTTATAAATTCTTTCCAAAACGGGTTTTATTAACTATAATTAATGTAAAAAGTAATTAAGTGATTTTTTAAGTGGTTCGCGACGGTTTTTCTTTTTAATTAATTAATTAAAGAAAAAGGTTTTCTCACAATGGTTTTAAGCAGGAGTACAGCTTCTGAAGACACGGTAAGAATATTCACTTTTTTTACTTTCAAAAAAGTTCTTTTGTTAATAATTAAAATACCTGACGACGTAGTTACAAGGTTTCATGCTGAAAACAAAAAGCAACTTTTTTGAATTTATAATTTATAATTAATTAGGTGTAACTAAATTAATAAAACTTGAAAACTCATCTATACCGAAGTCCATAACGATAATAAGGTCAAATGTTGTTTATACAGAGTAGTACATAATAATTATTTTTGGATGTTTTAACTTTTTGCGTTGTTTTAAAATACAAAACCACAAACGTGCACATTAAAGTTTTTTTTTTCTAATTGCGTTAGTTCTTTAAGTAAAAACTAAAAATCCTTCGCAAATTATTAATAAATAAAAAATATATAATACAATCAATTTCTTCTATTGGAAAGAAAGAGTGTTTGACATACTCTTGGTGATGAACGGCGTAATTCAGTTCTTGAAATATATTGCGCACCAAAAAATATACATTATACATTAATATTAACGAAATTAAATCGAAATATATGATACTAACTAAACCAATTGATTGATTCAATTTTCACCAAAAATTCAGTATAATTCTCACAAGTGACTCCGGTTTGAAGAAGAAGCGACACGCATGATCAATCACAAATAAGAAATCTAAAACACATTGTTCATCAATCTTCGCTAATAGTTAGTAGCCTATATACAGGGTCATGATAAAGTGACTCCAATTTTTTTCAATTTTTAATCAATTTAATTATTACGATTAAGATGAAAAAGTTGCTAGCGTCGGCCATGATCTCCACGAAATATGATTGTTGTATGATTGATCTCTCGGACCCAATACTCGGAAAGAGTAATTCTTCGTGTGATTTAAACCAACAAACGACATTAAGCTACGAACAACGAACGATAAACGACGAGCAGCGACCATCGAACAAAAATATTGTGTTTTCCTTTTTCTGCTCTTACTATCATTTTTATCTCTACCTTTATCTATTTTTTTCCATTATGTTTATACCCTGTCATTATTTTATCTCTGTTTACTCTATCGAACACAATAATAGGTGAGGATTTTCTTCAAACACATGCGGGCATAACAACTACCAATATAACATTGAGCCAAATGCTGCAGGTATTAATTTACCCCTCATATCCGATACCGAGCGCATCAATTTTTAATTATACATGCATATGCATAATTGTGTTCATAAGCTCAAGCAGTGCACCTTTATTGAACGAGAAAATAAATTTGCCTATAATCTGGCTTTCACTTTTCTTTGCCAGTGATGACCTTGACTTATTTTGTTAAGGGCGCAGCAAAATGTATTCGCTCGATTATCATTTATACACCAACTTCGTTGGAATCTCAGTAAATTGGATTGCCTCGAAGACCAAGAACTAAATTCTATGTCTCACTGTGATGGATGTGGTCGAAGAATATACCACATTCGTAGATCCCGCGGCATAATAATATACTTGGATACCCAAGAGTTAAATTGAACATTTGGGTTGAATTTGCCCCACAACTATGATACTACATCAATTCCGTTATGAGCGACACAAAATGGATTGGCACGATTATCATGGGCTAAATTATGTACTGCATGAGTGTTTGGTAGCATGTGGACCGATTGCTGCTCAAAATCTATAATTTCGCGACACAATGGATTGCCTCGATGACCAAAACCTAATTTTATAACTCACGAGGGTTGGCTAACATTTGAGAAGAATTTGGTCTATATTACCACCAAATTCGTTGAGCTCGAGTCAATATTTAACACTTCGATGACCAAGAATTAAATTCAGCATGAATTTAGCCCAAAACTGTAATGCTACAATTCCGTTATAGACGCGACTAAAAGGGACTAAATTCTGTACCACATGAGTGTTTGTCAACATTTGGGACTATTGCTGCCCAAAATCTATATTTATACACCAATTTCGTTGGCATTACGACAAAACGGATTGTCTTGATGAACAAGACACACGACTGTTGGCTAACATTTGGGATGAATTTGGTCTAAAAATATACCAAAAATTTTAAGGTCCCGGTACTTTGATGCCCAAGAGTTAAATTCAGTATTTGGGCTGATTTTGGCCTAAAACAATGATGCTACACCGATTCCGGTGTAGACGCGGCAAAATAGATTCACGCCTAACATCTGACAAACAGTTAAATATTTTTTTTTTGGGCTGAATTTGGTACAAAAATGGATACTTCATCAATCCCGCAAAATCGATTCGCACGATTATCATGTGCAAAATTATGTGCCGCATGAGTATTGGTCAGAATTTGGACAGATTAGTGCTCAAAATCTAGATTTACACACCAATTTTGTTGGAATCGGCAAAATTAATTGCATCCATGATCAAAAGCTAAATTCTGGGACCCATGAGTATTGGTCAACACTTGGGATGAATTTAATCCAAAAATATACCAAATTTGTTGAGGTCACGGAAAATGTGATACCAAGCGCTAAATTTGGCATTTGGGCTGAATTTGGCCCAAACACTATGATACTACACCAATTCAGTTAAAACGCGGTAATATGGATTCCCTCGATGATTAAGAGCTAAATTCTGTGCGCCCATGGTTTAGAATGAATTTGGCCCAAAAATATTGGGTCAAACGTTGCTCAAAAACCCTTTTATACAATTAATCAATATATTGATTAATTATATTCCGTTACCCATGAGCATTGGTGATCATTTGGGATGAATGTAGCCCAAACGTATTTGGGCCTATTTATATACCATATTCTTTAAGCTTGCGGCAAAATAGTATACTTGGTAACCAAAATCTAAATTCTGTGACCTATGACTGTTGGTTAGCACTTAAATTAAATTGGGCCCAAAAACTATAATTCTACATCAATTCCGTTATAGATGCAACAAGATGGCTTCCTCGATGAAGGGTTTATGAATGAGGGTCAGCATTTGGGATAAATTTTTCCCAAAGATATCTGGCCCAAATGTTGGTCAAAAACCTTTTTATGCACCAAACTCTTTGAGCTCGCGGCGAAATGGAATATATTGATGAGTAAGATTCTGTAACCCATGAGTTTTTAGCATTTAGGATAAATTTGAGTAAAAATATTTAGGTCAAATGTTGTCCAAAAACCTATTTATACAACAAATTCCTTGAGCTCTCGGAAAAATAGAATACTTTGTTGACCAAAAGCTAAATTCTGTGACACGGTGAGATAGATTCCCTGGATGATCAAGAGTTAACTTCTGTGGTTCTGATCAGCATTTGGGATCAATTTGGCCCAAAAATATTTGCACTATTTTTTGCTCAAAAATCTATTTATACTCTAATGGAATACATTAATGAGTGCTGGTTATCATTTGGGATAAATTTGGTTCCAAAATCTTTGGGCCAAATGTTGCTCAATAACTTTTTTATACACCAAAACACTATTACTACACCAAATTCCTTGATTTTGCTACAAAATAGAATACTTTGATAACCAAAACCTAAATTCTGTGACCATTTGAGCTGATTTGGTCCAAAAAAGTATAATGCTACTCTAATTCAGTTAGAGACGCGGCCAGATCGATTTCCTCGATGATCACGAACTAAGTCCTGCCTATCTATGAGTGTTGGTCATTTTTTTGGGAAAAATTTGGCCTAAAAATATTTGAGCCAATCGTACAGAAACTCATTTATACTCAATTCTTTGAGCTAACGGTAAAATGAAACACTTTGATAACCAAAAGCTAATTATGCAATCTATCACAGCATTTGGGTTGAATTTGACCGAAAAATATTTGGGCCAAATGTTCAAAAATCTCTTTATACACCAAATTTCATTAGCCCGCGGCAAAATGAGGTACATTCTCTGACCCATGAGTGTTCATCCTTTGGGCCTGAAACATTTGTGGCAAATGTTGCCCAAAAAATATACACCAAATTCCTTGAGCTCGCGACTAAATAGAATATTTTGGTGACCAAAAGGTAATTATGCAATCTATGACAGCATTTGAGCTGAATTTGGCCCAAAAATATTTGAGTCAAATGTTGCCCAAAAATCTTCAACTCCAAGTTTTGCGAGCTCGTGCTAAGTTGAATCAATTGATGAGTTAAATTATGTATCCCATGAGTATTCATCATTTGGTATAAATTTGGCACACAAATATTAGGACCAAATGTTGCCCACAAACCTATTTATACACCAAATTCCTTGAACTTACGTCAAAATACAATATTTTAATGCCCAAAAGCTAAACTCTGTGACCTATGACTGTTCGTCCGCATTTGCGCTGAACTTGGACCAAAAACTATGATTCTACACCAATTCCGTAGATTCGACAAGAAGATTCCTTCGATGACGGAAAGGTAAATTCTGTGCGTCTATTTCGGATGAATTTGGCCCAAAAATATGTGGGTCAAATGTTGCACAAAAACCTACACTACATTAGTTTCAGTTCACGGCAAAATAGAATACTTTGATCAAAAAGCTAAATCCATGACTGTTGGTCAGCAGTTGGACTGAAATTGACCCAAAAACTATAATGCTATACCAAGTCCGTTATGGACAAGACAAAATGGATTTTCTTGATGATCAAGAGGTAAATTCTGTGATCCAAGAGTGTTGGTCAGCATTTGGGATTAATTTGGCCCAAATATTCGGACTACCGTTTATATGAGTGCATCACACAACGTTATACATGTAATAAATTCGTTCGTTAACTTTTGAAAAAAGTTGGTTGGATGGGTGGGTGTGTGGATGTGTGGATGAGTGAGTGAGTGAGTGAGTGAGTGAGGGAGGGAGGGAGGGAGCGAGCGAGCGACTGAGTGAGTGAGTGAGTGAGTGAATGAGTGGGTGGGTGGAAGAGTGAGTGAGCGTATTTGTGTATGAGTTTGTAATGAATTTTTCGGACACGTCAAAAACTTGAAAAGCGACTGCATTCAAATATCATATACGTATTTGTGGCGCAACATGTCTAGACCCCAATGACTTTTGGAGGGGATAGTTCTGTGGGGTAAGGAGTAAGTAAAAATTAAAAAGCGATTGTATTAAAATTTAGCATCTAAATATCTAGATCCCAATGATTTCTGTATCGATGACTTTGCGTAGAAACGCGCATGACAGTATATTTGATTTCTTTTTTAGCCACAATAACTCATAAGCTTAAATAGCGATTGCTCTTAAATTTTATATACGCGTTTATGATCTAAATATTTTAAGTAGTGGACCTACTTTGAAATCCAATAACCGTAATGAATTCCTTAACAAGATCGGTTTAACTCTTGAATATAAACTTGCATTCAAAGGAAAGGGATAAGAAAATAAATAGAAAATGAGACCTTTTTACAAATTTGAGTAATTTTTTTATGCAATCGACGTTTGTATATAAGAAAATTCGATTACGTATGTCCAAATAGCCTGGAAAAGGTTTCTTTAGTAATTTTTCTCGACGAATCGAAGTGGCTCTAAAACGGCCCATACTGTTTTATTTATTTGGATTCGCCCGGAAATTCTACGCCATAAAACGTTTTTAAATGAAAAACCTAAATTTGATCAAATGAAAAATTCTACAATTTAGCCCCTTATAGGGCCCTAGGGCACCTATTAGAGCCATAGAGCCCTTTGTAGAGTTTAAGAGGATCCTGTGTAGCAAATACCTAAATTTTAAGTTTGTACTTTATTTTTACCTTGAGCATTTGACCCAATAAAGATATTTACTGCTTTCTTATAAGGCTTTAGGAGCCTTAAAATTTTCTATAACCTTCTTGTGTAGCAGAAATCTCAATCTGATTGTTGATTATCCAGTGAAATTTAGCCCTTAAGCGGCTCAAAGTCAACTGAATGGCGCTTTTGAGGACATTATTAGAGGATAAAATCTAAAATTTTCTACTAAATCAAATATTCAAGATAAAAAATGTACATTCTTCAAATTTCGATTGTTACTATACAAGATCCTTTCAGAACTTTTTAACTTTACTACAAAAGGGCCCTTAAAAAAGTAAAAACGTTTTCTGACGTAAAAATTCCCCCTGAATTCAAATATGAAATAAAAAAGTATGGTTCCCATTTGAAATTTGGGCCCTGTAGGGCCCTAAATTTGATATTACCATTCGAAAAAAATTACTAAAGAAACCTTTTTGAACACCCGATATATGTATTATTATAATTTAAATTTAATAAATCTATGTGTTTCATATTGCATTTTTCAGTTTTTAAATAATTTACTCTGCGTCGGAAAATGTTTTGAACTAATTCGTTCAAATTTTTTAATTAGTTTTGTATCTCAGATGAGCAAGTACCTACATGTAGGATGCATTGTCCATTTCGTTAAATTTAATTGGTTTATTCTTTTTAACTGAAATATTCGCCATTTTGTATTATTCTTATTAAATAAATTCAAGACACGCACTATCTGTCTATCTTTTCTTCCACATCCTTTTTAATAAAACAAGGAAGAAATGCCAACAGCCTTAATTTGTTTAAATACTAAACCAGAAAAAAGTTGAACACTAACCTATAATTACATGAAACATTCTGTAATGTATATTAAATGTAACCAAGTTAAACAAAAAAGCAGGAAAGGTGCAAGGTCTCTCTCTCTTAACTAGATTAATTTTTTTACAGTTGGTATGCAGAATAAAGGTGTGGATTTAACGCATATCTTTGCATTTATTGGTTAGATATATTTTTAAAAAATCATACTAACTTTATGTAATTTGTAAGATCAGATTGCACAAGAATTTCACGTTACTTTCGGGAATTTCCAATTTCTCTATTTCGCGTTTGGTGAAATCGCTAAAATCAGAAAAACGAAAGTGTCTTCCTGTTAATTACAATTAACACCTACACAAAACGTATAATTTACGGAATTTTTGCAAATGACAGTACTTTTTTTAAAGTTGTAAAAAGATGTAAAAGTGGTCATGTCATTACACTTAACTTTCTCTTCTTATTCTAAGAAATGCGTTTACAAACTCCACGCCTTAATAACAGGTAGGTATATTAATATAGGCAGGTACGTCATGTCTTTTAGTACCTGGTACCAACTCAAATGAATTATGAACAAAAAATTAATCATAAAAAATATTTTGAATAATCCAAAATTATGTTTGTGTTTATTTAAGAATAATATTTTATTGGAATGTTTAAGATCGTCGCCTCGGCGTCACATACCTATTTGCGTTATTAAAATCAGATAAGCATATTATTACAAAGAATCATAAACCTGTTGTTAATTTAAATATTACAACAGTTTTATGAGGTTTTTAGATTCTTATACGAGAATAACGTCCTTGCTGTCATTAATTCAAAATTAATAATAATGGTAAAAATATTATTCAAGGGTACTTTAAAAAATACATTGAAAATAGAAGTACTTATTAGTACCAGATCAACGTAGGCCAAAGTTTGAGTGTAATTAAATTGCAATTATAATTGTGCTTATAAGTTTCGTTTTATTGATCATAATTATAGTGGTAAGATTCTAATTAACGGGAAATAGCAATTAGTGTGAACAGTAAAAGGTAACGCTTTGGATATGCAGCGCGAGGCCAAAGGTCAAATCTTGTGTGTGATGGAATTATCTGAAATTTACTTAATTATGCTTGGAATTTAATATACTTTTCTATTCAACATAAATTTAATTCTCTTAACCTTTAAAGTATATTGAAATATCTCCATTTTATCAATCAATATTATCCAAACGGAAAAGGCTCTTACTGTACAGGGTGAGTCTACGATAGAGTAAAGTGAAGGTGAACTGGTGCTTTGTGGGTAAACTTCGCCAATAAAATGTATTTATCATAAGTGTGCGCGTTTTAAAATTATTCTTGACTATACAGAGTGTTCCATAAATGCAGGGCAAGACAAAGTTAATATTTTTCTAATGGAGCGCCCTGTATATCATTCGATTTTTGGATACCACGTGCAATTATAAAACTTATGGGCTTTTGAAATAATTCGAATTTTATCCAAAAAATCGCATTTTATAACTTTATTATTATGTACCATCTTGTATTATGTTAGGAAAATTTTTATATTTGGACCAAGTTTAAGCCTATGTTCTGAAAAAGAAATAATAGAGATAAATGCTACAGGGTATCCAAAATATATGTTCAAACCTGCGAAACTTAAAATTAAAAATATCACTTTTCTCAAATAGAACTGTAGCGTCCCCAGGTACCCTAAACGTGTAATTTGAACTTATTTGCAAGAATCTAAATTCAAGAACAAAACAGTCAAATTGATTGCTTGCCTTACATGGACATTCCTGACAATAATTAAAAGATTAGAATTTATTTAAAAGTCTGATATTTAATTACTCGCAAACCTCAAATCTGATCAAACGAAGTGGCTGTCTAGTGGTAGGTACGTGGTACTATCTGAATTGAGCGCACTCGAAGTCCCGTCTAATCGGTAGAGTAACGTCACAGTCTACAATCCCTCACACGATCCCCCGCCCAAGTCCTTATCAGTATGTTTGATTATTCAATCGCGCACATTAACTCCCGTTTGTATGTAACTATTGAGGGTGAAAGTGCACAACCACGTTAATATAATGGAAAAAAGAAAATCTTGCAAAAAAGATATAATATATGCAAACATAAATAATGAAACTTAGCCAGTATTACAAAAACTCCACTTATAAGCTACACATTATGGAGCTAGTAGATAAGCATATAACACGTTAATTACATTTTTCCGTCGGACGGGACTTCATATCTGGGATTAGCGCCTCCCTATAGTGTAACTTTCTCCACGGACGGGAGATCGTGCGAAGGATTAAAGTTACACTGGAGATCGTGTGCACTGTCTGAATTAGGCTGGGTGAAGTAGGTGTTGCATCATGAGGGGCAGGTAAAAAATGAAACTACTCAACTTAAAATCAACGAGCTTTGCGCAATGGTGGTTTAGCCTGTTAATGTACTATTGTGGGAAAGAGCCACCAAAAAACACTCTTTATTCATAAATAAGTAATTGCACAAGTACATTAATAAATCAAATAACACAAAAAAAAAACAATGAAAGGGTTAAATATATAACAAAACACCATTAAAGTGCGTAAAAAATTATAACATTAAGAGAAAATGAATAAAAAGCAGTATAGTTACATAGAAACACAATAAAAAAAGAAACCCCATGTAGTCACACCCACAATTGAGTCATAAATAATCAAAATAAAAATCATAATACCGAACAAAACCAATCATGCCGGTCTTTAAGTAGATAAGCGCATTAAACAATAAAGCAAATTACAGTACATATAAAATACAACAACACTAAAATTGCACAGGTGATAATAAAGTAAACGCAAGGACAAAAGAAAATAGACAAGAAATTTACACGCACACAATTGTTTAGTGACCACTAAAGCACAAAATACATAAGTCAAATTACAATAAATCACATACAAAGGAAAATCAGCTTCCAGGCAAATAATTCTACCTAACAACTGACAAAAAAAACTCATTAAAACAAAGCCTTACAAGGGTAAGTTATTAATAGATCACAACATCGTGACCGATATATAAATTGGAGGTCGTTAGAAAAATACAGCGCTCCCTTCTCAGGTTACACATTCATGTATACAATAATAAAAACAATAAAAATAAAATTCAAGGTGTTTAATGGTTATCTGGTTTCGGCAATTGCCTTTTACAATTAATAACCAAAGCGGTATCATGTACCCGTTCACCAGCCCACCTCTACACAAATATAAATATAAACAATAAACAACTATGCTAATTCACACCAATACTAGAGTGAGGGATCCCTGTAGTCTTTTATTTTAGCAGATTTTAGCTTAATGAACCCGCATGCGAATAAGATACATTTCAACGCAATGTTTGATTTTTAATACTTGAAAAATTATTTATAGATTAATATCACAAGAATTATTTTAAAGACAAACTGTTTAAAATGAAGGTATTTAATTAACCCTCTCGATCTGGCTCCGTCGACACTCTGTCACTCCTTTTTCCCTGATTGCAAAACTAACTACATTTCTTCCGGAATCAAACCCCATTTTCCAAAGTAATAAAAAACCAAAAAACATTAATTTACGTTGAATCAGTTTCATATTAACTATTGCACGACATCTTAATTTTAAAATATGAATTCGTCCATAACAAACCCTACATTTAGGTCTCGAGTTTCCAAGTAACAAACAAAGATATCTTTTGATCGCAATCTGTACCGACACAATTACTTACTAAATTAGTGACATTTTTAAGCGGGTTTTAAGCATACACCTGCTACTCAAACCCCAACATGTGTTTTTCAACCCTAGCCAAATATCAGTTACATATATTCTCACTTTTCTTACATAAAAATATATAAATAAAATAATTTGAAAACATTAGCAAATTACGACGTATTATCAAGATATTAAAAATCCACAAATTATCTATTCTATCGCGGTAACAATGGCGATTTGATAAACGATCACTATAATAATAAAATTTTTGCGGTCCGCTACCTACAGTACAGCCTGTATATTTTTACGCTGTGTTAAAGAGAAAACCACAAAATTCTTTATAAGTATGTCCTATATCTATGTCTCACTATTTTTGAGTTATTTTTTACTTTCTGAAGACATTGGATAATTCAACAGTTACTAATGAGTTCTTCTTAAAATATGTTTAAAAAGGTGTCCCTCCTGCTGTATGCATACATTTGGTCCTTTTATTACGTTTTGTCTCACGTTTCCCAGCATATCTTCTTTTGTAAGGAGAGATGTGACATATACACGTTCTTTAATATATCCCCATAAGAAGAATTCTAATGCGGAAAGATAACACGACTTTGAGGACCACTGGGCAAAACCTATACGGCCAGTCCACTTTTGAAGATAATTATCATCTAAAAATTGACATACCTCGCGGTGATAATGTGGAGGAGCACCACATATTTTGTCGTTCATTATTGACAACTGATTTGTCGTATTCAGGTTGTCCAAAATATTTTTTTATCAAAATCCGATGAAACTCCAAAAGTCCTTGGAATAAGTCGGCCTTCCGTGTGGATATTATGTTGTCCTGTGGGTCTGTGAAATGGAGTTTGGGGGTTGTTTTTCTTCGGGTCAGTCTATTGAACTGTTGCCAGAAAGAGTATTACGGTAATCTAACTCGGAAAGGACTGTCATCCAGGAGTCTTCGGCTTTGTCGAGATCTTGGGTGGTTAGAAGATTGGGTGTAGGAATGTTTTTGGAAATGTATTCATAGAACACCATCCAATCTGCCTTAGAAAAATCTGTTATTACAATATGTACCAGAGGTGCTGGGGAACTAGACAAATTGAAATTTTGTCCAGTAGTGGTAATTGTTCTGAAGTGACGGTAAAGACTCTCGATTGAAATAATGATCTACGGGCTCCAAAACGAGAATGTGAGGTACCGAGATGATCATAAAGTATGTGTTTCTTTGGAAGACAGGATTGGGTAGCAGATTTCCATTTTCGAAGATGAACTGGAAATCGTGCAGAGATTTGAGAACGCTCACGTGGGTAATGTTTCCCGAACATAGTGACTCCCGTGAGAGATGGAAATCAAGAGTGATTTGGAAGTAGGTGATAGGCGGACTAAGGACGCTGGGGGTTCGGGTGGTCCATATAGCTTTACTGACCAATGGCAGAGCAATCGAATCTAGGATCTCATTTAGCGAGGATATCCTTGGCTACGTGACGGATCACGCAGGAAAAGGAGGGTGGTTGGGGTGTTGTGGTGTAAGGACAGGGACCGGATAACTGTTGGAGGGTTACAGAATGATCACCAAAATGGTGCCGCAACCTAAGTTGCGTACAATTTGGTAAGGAAAAAGAACTCTAGGAGACAGGTGCGGTTGTACTTGAACGTGATATTCTTGTAAGGAAAGTTTAAGGATATTATAGATGTGAACAAGAATTTTTGTGATATTATGGATTTCGGACGGCTGGGAGTGGTGGTGTGGGTAGGAAAGGTGGTCGTGTTGAAATGCTTGGCTGTTGAGATGTGCGTGCGTGTAGATGTTAAAGTTTGTTCGTGTTCGTGTAGGTATGTGTGGATGATCAGCGGAGGAGAGCAAGGGTTGGGGAAGCACCGTGGCGGTAGTGCCTGACCATTTCGCTTGATGTTAGTTTAACTGCAGGAGTTGGGGTACTCAGAAATAATTAGTGTAGCAAAAAGCCGCGTCTCCGACGAAGTGCAATCCTACATCCCGAGGAAAAAGGCTTGAAAATCAAAAAATAGAAAGGTGAAGAACCGAGTTAAAAATAAAATCCTTTTGTGCCTTTTAGTAATGATGGTCCTCTGAATATTTTCCTTTGTAGTGGTGGTCCTCTGAATCCTCGGCTGTTTGTGCGTTTGTTGTCCTCGTCCTCGTCAAGTTGATCCGGTCCTCCTGATCTTGACTGTCGGAGCCGTTGCTTTGGCTTGTCTGTATGCAATGTGTAATAACCTACTTTGAGGAAGCGAAGTTATCCGACAAGTCGTTAAGACGAGAGGTTTAAGTTCTTTTTAGTTTATTTTGTTTTTTAGTTGGGGGGGAGGGGGGGTATAAGAATTTAATGATTAAGAAGTTGTGAACTGTATGCATATAAATGTTCGTTTTATAACTGGCCTGAGTGTTTTTTAAGGTTTCTAATAAATCTAATTTTTGAACTTTTGTTCTGAACGAGTAAAATTTAAAAATTACTATTAAAATTATGGTTTTCTATATTTAAGTAATGAAGCACAGTTTGATTTATAATTATTATACTGAGAAAATCTAAAATGCTCAGGTATTCGAGTTTTAAAACTTGTTCCTGTTTGACCGATATAACGTTTATTACAATCACCACAATTCAACTTATAAACTCCTGAGTTATCTCCCCTATCAATTTTTATTTTTTGCACATTTATCTAGTGTATTGTAACATTTAACATTCAAATCAAGTTTTCTTAATTCATTTGGAATTATTTGTGTAGGACTTCTTATGCAGGGTGATTCACGTACACCATTTGTTAGAATATTACGAAAACTATAATACTTTTAATACAACAGTTATTCATATGCATAAATGCAAGTTTCTGAAAATATTTGCATTTATACAGGGTATGCGGGAACTGCAAGGACCAACCAACCTACATCGTTATTTTAAATGGAACATCCTGTATATTGTTCAATTTTTGGATTCTACTCAAAATTCTGAGTATTTTTCATGTAGCATACCTTCTGTTAATATTTAGCCGTTTAAGCGCAAATGACAGTTGAAAATTGCCATTTTAGGAGTGTGAAGGCCCGCAATTCTGAGACAGTTGACATCTGTGAAAAACGACTTACATGTCCGTATCTTAAATTTTAATAGTTTAACGACTTACACTATTCCAAATTTGACAAATGTCGAAGAAATTACACATGTGAATTTAAAATAATAAAAGACTCTTTAAAATATATCAATTACTGCAGTATTTATTCTGTAACTTGTTAGTTATTGCAAATTATTAGATTTTTTAAAAGTACAAATAGGAAATGAATGGTACCAATTAAAAGAAAGCAAGACCCTTGCATTAAAGGATAGCAAACAGATTGGCACTAAAATTGGTCGCGTTTACCTAGTTATACCAATAACTCGTTTTCTATAGGAGTGTAAAATTTTATCTTAATGGCGCATATTTAGGGTTTATTTTAGAACAAAAAAATTACACATAAGCTTACTGCAGCAAAATTAGTCATGTATACGAAATTTTTTCAATAACTCATTTCCCGTAATGATGGAAAATTTTATTTTATGGGCGCATAATGGCGCATAATTGGCGTTCGTTACTGTGCTATATTTATGTGGTTTTATTAATAACTTGTTTTCTATAGGAGCGCAAAATTTAATTTATTATTAATTTAATTATCAACCAAAAAAAATTAATCTATGTAGTTTTAACAATCTATTTCCTATAGGAGCGTATAATTTAGATCCAATGGTGCATAATTCACACCTAATTTTCACGCAAAAACTTTTAAGTTTTGTAAGTGATGTAGAAATTATTATACATTAGTTCAGGACCGTGAAATTAGCTGCGTCACTGGGGTGACTTGATACCTACGGGTATCAAGTCACCCCAGTAGAAGTTGATAGTTAATGTTTTGAAAAATCTGGACCTCTAGACTACTCTGAACTCATTAAACTTTCATAACTTCCACTTTCACTTTCACCAGATTAGCAACGAAGCGTTACTCGCTGATGGTATATATGTTAGAAATTTTCTTTAGTCCTCCCTAGTCGATCGCTGATGATGATAGCGTAGCTATCGAAACGGTATTTTTTAATTTTGTGTGGTACGTGGGTGTATTTTGTTTGTTACTAGTTAATATTAAGGGCGACTAATTACTACTCAAGATAATGTTATTACACAAGTTATTGGTGATATATTGGTATATACACACACACACACACACACACACACACACTATATATATATATATATATATATATATATATATATATATATATATATAAAGTGGGCCAAAATTTAATTTCAACGGTGCCTAATCGGTACCTAATTTTCGCGCGAGAAAAAAATTATTTGATATGTAAATCTACAGTTGCAAAATGTGCCGTATCAATGGAATTCTTGTAATAACATTTCTACATGGGGACATAAAATTTAATTTAAAAAAATTATGCATAATTGTGCTTAATAACTGCATAAGAAACAATTGTAGAAAAATGACGTTTATTGCCTAAAAACGGTACGATCCATTTTATTTTCTTATTCTTCCGTTTTTTAAAAGGAATTCAGATGAAACTTAAAACTGTTTTTGAGCTGTTTAGGTTTTAATCATTTCATAAAAACTCAAACAGAACATTTAGTTTTAGAAAAACATGACACACGGCTGCGCCTAATTACTGCATAAGAAAAAATTGAAACAAGGAGCCAAAGTTGAAGAAAAAAGAAACGGTACTTTTTAACCGACAGGTTAAGCGTGAACTTATTATTTTCGTCACCTGATTTCTTACTCGCTCTCTAACCCGTTCGTGATATTCTTGTTCACGCTCTAACTTTTGATCGAATACGTGGCTGGAATTTTCACAGTATATTTCTTATTACATAATGAAGCTTGGGATTGATAGTCAGCCAGATTCTCCCATAAACACCTGTGGTATGGGCATAAAGGTCTCTAGGCAAGCTCGTCCGCACGATGACTATTCGGCAATAGCGTTCCCTTTATACTCTTTACTACTACAAAATTACTACTACTCCTAAAAAAATTTAAAAAACGACGCATAATTGCGGCTAATTACTGCATAAAAAATGATACAAAGAGCCAAAGTTTTAGAAAGCTGTAGTTTATTACCTAAAAACGGTACTTTTGTAGCTTATTATTTTCGTCACTGGATTTCTTGCACGCTTGCTCACTCGTTCGTCCATCCATGATATACTTGTTCACGCTTTAGCTTTTGATGAAATTGAAACTTGAGGTCGATATTTCCACAGTATACTCGTCAATACGATGAGTATTCGGGAATACTGAACCCTCTACACTCAAAGCGCCGTTTACAACAACAACGGCGGTATTTTCTGCTATAAAATTTTATTTTTTACTCAATTTTTTAAAAAGAATTCAGATCAATCGGTATTTCAAAACTCAAACACAAGAAATTAAAATAAATGATGCATAATTGCGACTAATTATTGCAAAAGAAAAAAATTGGGACAAAATGTCAAAAAAATAAGGTTTATTACCTAAAAACAGTACTTTTTAAGCGAACACTGTAGTGGAAGCTTATTATTTTCGTCACTGGGTCTTACTCGCTCGCTCGCCCATTCATCCATAATATTCTTGCTCGCGCCTTTGATGGAATTGAAACTCAAGGCTGAAATTTTGACAGTATATTTCTTATTACTTAATGGCATGGGCTTGAAAAACTTCGGAAAATTTTAACAACCAGAACCTATAATTGCGCCTACTTACTGCATAAGTAAAAAATACTCAACTTTTTTAACATCAATTCAGAGCAAAGGGTATTTCAAATCTAAAAACAGATTTTGAGCTGTTTAGTTTTAAAAACTTCAAATGTCAAACACATTTAATTTTAAAGACGAATAAATGCTGCATGAGAAAAATTTGAGGTAGACCCAAAGACAGGTATGTAATGTAAAACAGGTATCTTCAAACTTCGTTTTCTTGTTATTCAATTTTTCAGCAGTTTGTCAGACCAAACGATATTTCCAAGCTTAAACCCGTTTTTGAGCTGCTTAGGTTTTAAAGACTTCGGAAAAACTCATACAGAAAATTTTATTTAATTTTAAAAGAAATGGCGCATGATTGCGCCTGGTTACTGTATACAAAGTAAAGCGGGTACTTTCAAATTTTGTTTTTTATTAGTCATTTGAAAACTAACAACAGTTTGTGATCTATTTAAGTTTTAATTTAATTAAAAAGGATGACGCATAATTGCGCCTAATTACTGCATAACAAAGAAAAAAGTAAAATGGGTACTTTCAAATTTTGTTTTCTTATTACTTAAAAAAAATTAATAAAAAAATGCTCCATTGCGCCTAATTACTGCATCAGCAAAAACTGAGACAAAGACTCAAGGGTAAAGCAAAACGAGTACTTTCAAATTTTAGTATCTTATTAGTCATTTTTTAACACGAATTGAGATTAAACGTATTTCCAAACTAAACATTCTTTGAGCTGTTTAGGTTTTAAAAACTTCAAAAGTCAAACGCAGAAAATTTAATTTCAATGAAGCGATTGCATAATTGCGCCCAATTACTGCATAAGAAAAAATTGAGACAAAGAGTCAAAATAAAGTAGAATGAGTATTTATCATTTGTTATTTTGTTTTCTTGTTAGTCAATTTTTTACCACGAATTGAGAACAAAACTGTACTTCAAAACTTGATACAGTGTTTGACCTGCTTAGGATCTAAAAACTTCAAACAGAAAATTTAATTTAAGACAAAGAGGCATAATTGCGCCTAATTATTACATAAAAAATGAGATACATAGCTAAAGTAAGGTAAAACTAAGCACAGTTTTTGAGTTGTTTAGGTTTTTAAAGCTTTAAAAGTCAAACAGACAATTTAATTTAAAAAACACATAATTGCGCCAAGTATTGCACAAGAAAACATTGAGACAGAGACAAAAACAGGTAAAGTAAACTAGGTACTTGAAACCTATGTTTTCTTATTATTGAATTTTTCGACACGAATTCAGTTCAATCGTAATTACAAGCTTAAAACCGTTTTTGAACTGTTTATGTTTTAAAAACTTGAAAAGTTAAATGCAGAAAATTTACAAGACAGTGACGCATAATTGCGCCTAATTTCTGTATAAAGAAATTGAGACAAAGAGTCAAAGGTAAAGTAAACCTGGTACTTAAAAATGTTTTTTATTAGTTATTTTTGACACGAATTGAGATGAACCATATTTTACAACTAAAATCAGTTTTTGAGCTGTTTAGGTTTTAACATCATAGGTCAAACAGAAAATTTTATTTAATAAAACAATGCATAATTGCGCCTAATTATCTTATAAATAATAATTGAGACAAAGGGCCAAAGGTAAAGTAAAACACCTGCGTTTAGATTTTATTTTCTGATTGGTCATTTTTTAATATGAATTGAGACAAAATTGTATTTCAAAACAAAACACAGTTTTTGAGCTGTTTCGGCTTTTAAAACTTCGGAAAAACTCAAACAGAAAATTTTATTTTAAAAAAAATAATGCATAATTGCGCCTAATTACAGCACAAGAAAAAATTGAGACAAAGAACCAAAGGTATAGTAAAATGGATACTTTTAGACTTTGTTTTCTTATTATTCATTTTAGAACTCGAATTGAGATGAAACGGTATTTGTAAACTAAAAACAATTTTTCAGATGTTTAGGTTTTAAAAACTTCAAAAGTCAAACTCAGAAAGTTTAATTGCGCCTAATTACTACATGAAGTAATTGAAATCATACTAAAAACAATTTTAGAAAAACTTTGGAAAAACTCAAACAGAAAATTTAATTGTAAAGGAAATGACGCATAATTGCGCCTAATTACTGTATAAGAAAAAATTGAAACAAACAACCAAAGGAAAAGCAAAATGGGTTCTTCCAAATTTCTCTATCGTATTACTTACTTAAAAAAATTTAATTTAAAAAATGCTTAATTGCACCTAATTAAAAGACTCAAAGGTAAATCAAAACGAGTACTTCCAAATTTTGTTTTCTTGTTAGTCATTTTTTTAACACGAATTAGTATCAAACCGTATTTCCAAACTAAAAACATTTTTTGAGCTGTTTAGGTTTTAAAAACGTCGGAAAAAGTTACAAATAAATTAATTTCAAAAAATGTCCCATAATTACGCACAATTACTTTGCAAGAAAAAATAGAGATCAAGTTATATTTCAAAACTAAAAACAGCTTTTCAGCTGTTTAGGTTTTGAAAAATTCCAAAGTCAAATGCAAAAAATTAAACTTAAAAAAGCGCCTAATTACTGTATAAAGAAATTGAGATAAAGACCAAATGTAAACCAAAACTGGTACTTTCAAATGTTTTCTTATTAGTCATTTTTTTAACATGAATTGACACTTCGGAAAAAGTCACAAAAAATTTAATTTAGAAAGAATGGTGCTTAAATGCGCCTATTTACTACTGTTCAAGAAAAATAGAGACCAAATTATATTTCAAAACTAAAAACAGTTTTTGAGCCGTTTATGTTTTAAAAACTTCAACGCAGAAAATTTAATTTACAAAATAGCGACGCATAATTGCGCCTAATTACTATATAAAGAAATTGAGACAGAGCCAAAGGCAAAGTTAACCTGGTACTTTACAATTTTTTATTAGTTATTTTTTAACACGAATTGAGATAAAATTGTATATTAAAATCAAAAACAGTTGTAGATCTGTTTAGGTATTAAAAATTTAAACAGAAAATTAAATTTAAAAAAACGATGCATAATGTGCCTAATTACTGCATAAGAAAAAATTGAAATACAGAGTCAAACGCAAAATAAAACGGGTACTTTAAAATTTTGTTTTCTTATTAGTCATTTTTTAACACGAATTGAGATCCAATTTAAAACTGAAACCACTTTTTGCGCTGTTTTGGTTTTAAAAACTTCGGAAAAAGTCACAAAGAATTTAATTTAAAAAGAATGACGGATAATTGCGCCAAATTACTGTGCAAGAAGAAATAGAGATCAAATTATATTTCAATACTAAAAACAGTTTTTAAGCTGTTCAGGTTTAAAAAACTTTAAAATTCAAACGAAGATAATTGAATTTAAAAAAGTGATCCATAATTGCGCCTAATTACTGCATAAAGAAATTTAGACAAACGGCCAAGGGTAAAGTAAAACATGTACTTCCAAATTTTGTTTTTTTTTTTGTTAGCCTTTTTTTAACACGAATTGGGATCAGACTAGAAACAGTTCTTGATTTGTTTAAGTTTAAAGACTTTGGAAAAACTCAAACAGAAAATTTTAAAAGAAATGGCACGTAATGGTGCCTGATTACTGCATAAGAAAAGATTGAAACAAAGACTCAAAGGTAAAGCAAGACAGGTACTTTCAAATTTCGTTTTTTTGTTAGTCATTTCTTTAACACGAATTGAGATCAAATTCAAAACTGAAACCACTTTTTGAGCTGTTTAGGTTTTAAAAACTTCGGCAAAAGTCACAAAGAATTTAATTTAAAAAAAATGACGCATAATTGCGTTTAATTACTGTGCAAGAAGGAATAGAGATCAAATTATATTTTAAAACTAAAAACAGTTTTTGAGCTCTTTGGGTTTTACAAACTTTAAAAATAAAACGCAGAGAAATTAATTTTAAAAAAAGTGATGCATAATTGCGCCTAATTACTGTATACAAAAAATTGAGCCAAAAGGCCAAGGGTAAAGTGAAACATGAGGGGTAAATATCGTTGAAAATAATTGTACGAAACACTCCACTTCCAAAAAAACACTTCCATCACACTTCGAACATTTTGAAAGTTCACTTCCACCAAATTGGAAGTGTACTTCCATGCACTTCCATCGAATTGGAAGTGCACTTCCATTAAATTGGAAATACACTTCCATTAAGTTGGAAATACACTTCCAATACACTTCCATTATGTTGGAACTTAACTTCCAAGAAAAGTTCTATGAAGTTGGTAACCATTGGCAATCGTTTTCTGTAATAAGTGAGGTTAAAAATCAGAATCACCTGTTACTCATTTTTTGTATCAAGTGCAAATACTTGTGTAAATATCAGGTTTTGTTCCTATACAAAGTCAAGCCGTTAGGAAACTGCCAGTAGTATGTACCAAGTACGTATAATAAGGAGGTGAACCGGCGATGTATGATTCTAGTGCATCTAAAGAGGCCACGAACGTCGGCAGAACGGAGAGAGAAAAACGAATGGTCAAATTTTACACTTTTCAGTTCAACTTATAATGCAAAATTTATGAATTTGGTTCAAAGCAATCCAAGTTCTGTAAATAATTGTTGGTTAATGATTGTATAATTATTTTAGATAATGGCAGTATTAGCTGATTATATTCATAGATCGATGTTAACTGAACTTCTATATTAAAACGTTTTATAGGATCAATAATTAAATTTACTTTTACAAATCATTTTAAATTGTATAATAATGTACAATTGCACCGTGATTGAGCCCAAACGGTTGTCTGTCCTTGTCTACCATACCTGCCGACGCTCACAACACGTGTGTTAAGCAACCGCTCGTGCACCTCTCTTATTATACATCCGTGGTAGTACTTTATGCTGCTGTTAAAATTAACTTTCAGAACTCCAGTTAAATTGATATAGATTTCTAATATACTTCATGATATTACTTCCACAAGATTGATAATGCACTTCCAATACACTTCCACGAAATTGGTAGGACACTTCCATGAAGTTGGAAGTGCACTTCCATAAAATTGGAAGTGGCACTTCCAATAATGGTGTACAAAACACTTCCATTGATTAAATACTTATCTTTTTTGGGTTTTTTTAATGGTGTATTTTAAATTATACAGTCTAAACGTTTCGATAACAATTTTTAACAGATATTACTACTGACGAAGATAACTGTAAGTGTTATCGAAACGTTTAGATTGTATAATTTAAAGTACACCATTTAAAAAACCCAAAAAAGATAAGTATTTCATTATGTGTGATAATGGTGAAAGTTTGTATTTTCATACTTCCATTGATTATTTATCCCTCAGTGAAACATGTACTTCCAAACCTTGTTTTCTTGTTAGCCTTTTTTTAACACGAATTTGGATCAAACTAGAAACAGTTCTTGATTTGTTTAAGTTTAAAGACTTTGGAAAAACTCAAAAAGAAAATTTTAAAAGAAGTGGCGCGTAATGGTGCCTAATTACTGCATAAGAAAAGATTGAGACGAAGACTCAAAGGTAACGTGAAACGTTTTTTATTACTCATTTTTTAAAATATCAAATTCAAAACTAAAAACTTTTTGAGCTGTTTAGGTTTTAAATTGTGAAATTTTAATAGAAATTGTCCATAATAGTGCCTAATTACTATGCAAGAAAAAATAGAGATTAAATTATATTTCTAAACAAAAAAACAGTTTTTGAGCTGTTTAGGTTTTACAAACATTAAAAGTCAAACGCAGTGAAGTTAAATACAAAAAAAAATGCATAATTGCGCTTAATTAACGTATAAAGAAATTTAGGCAAAGAGCCAAGGGTAAAGTAAAACATGTACTTCCAAACCTTGCGTTCTTGTTAGCCTTTTTTTAAGACGAATTAAGATCAAACTGAAAACTGTTTTTGATCTGTTTAGGTTTTAAAGACTTCGGAAGAACTCAAACAGTCAATTTTAATAGAAATTGTGCATAATAGTGCCTAATTACTGTGCAAGAAAAAATAAAGATAAAATTATATTTCTAAACTAAAAAACAGTTTTTGAGCTGTTTAGGTTTTACAAACACTAAAAGTCAAACGCAGTGAAGTTAAATTACAAATAAATGCATAATTGCGCTTAATTAACGTATAAAGAAATTTAGGCAAAGAGCCAAGGGTAAAGTAAAACATGTACCTCCAAACCTTGCTTTCTTGTTAGCCTTTTTTTAACACGAATTGAGATCAAACTGAAAACTGTTTTTGATCTGTTAAGGTTTTAAAGACTTCGGAAGAACTCAAACAGAAAATTTTAATAGAAATTGTGCATAATAGTGCTTAATTACAGTGCATAAAAAATAGAGATTAAATTATATTTTTAAACTAAAAAACAGTGTTTGAACTGTTTAGGTTTTACAAACATTAAAACTCAAACGCAGTGAAGTTAAATACAAAAAAAATGCATAATTGCACTTAATTAACGTATAAAGAAATTTAGGCAAAGATCCAAGGGTAAAGTAAAACATGTACTTCCAAACTTTGCTTTCTTGTTAGCTTTTTTTTAACACGAATTGAGATCAAACTAAAAACAGTTTTTGATCTGTTTAGGTTTTAAAGACTTCGGAAGAACTCAAACAGAAAATTTTAATAGAAATTGTGCATAATAGTGCTTAATTACTGTGCATAAAAAAATAGAGATTAAATTATATTTTTAAACTAAAAAACAGTGTTTGAACTGTTTAGGTTTTACAAACATTAAAAGTCAAACACAGTGAAGTTAAATACAAAAGAATGCATAATTGCGCTTAATTAACGTATAAAGAAATTTAGGCAAAGAGCCAAGGGTATTGTAGAACATGTACTTCCAAACCGTGCTTTCTTGTTAGCCTTTTTTTAACACGAATTGAGATCAAACTAAAAACAGTTTTTGATCTGTTTAGGTTTTAAAGACTTCGGAAGAACTCAAACAGAAAATTTTAATTGAAATTGTGCATAATAGTGCTTAATTACTGTGCATAAAAAAATAGAGATTAAATTATATTTTTAAACTAAAAAACAGTGTTTGAACTGTTTAGGTTTTACAAACATTAAAAGTCAAACACAGTGAAGTTAAATACAAAAGAATGCATAATTGCGCTTAATTAACGTATAAAGAAATTTAGGCAAAGAGCCAAGGGTATTGTAGAACATGTACTTCCAAACCGTGCTTTCTTGTTAGCCTTTTTAACACGAATTGAGATCAAACTAAAACAGTTTTTGATCTGTTTAGGTTTTAAAGACTTCGGAAGAACTCAAACAGAAAATTTTAATAGAAATTGTGCATAATAGTGCTTAATTACTGTGCATAAAAAATAGAGATTAAATTATATTTTTAAACTAAAAACAGTGTTTGAACTGTTTAGGTTTTACAAACATTAAAAGTCAAACACAGTGAAGTTAAATACAAAAGAATGCATAATTGCGCTTAATTAACGTATAAAGAAATTTAGGCAAAGAGCCAAGGGTATTGTAGAACATGTACTTCCAAACCGTGCTTTCTTGTTAGCCTTTTTAACACGAATTGAGATCAAACTAAAAACAGTTTTTGATCTGTTTAGGTTTTAAAGACTTCGGAAGAACTCAAACAGAAAATTTTAATAGAAATTGTGCATAATAGTGCTTAATTACTGTGCATAAAAAAATAGAGATTAAATTATATTTTTAAACTAAAAAACAGTGTTTGAACTGTTTAGGTTTTACAAACATTAAAAGTCAAACGCAGTGAAGTTAAATACAAAAGAATGCATAATTGCGCTTAATTAACGTATAAAGAAATTTAGGCAAAGAGCCAAGGGTATTGTAGAACATGTACTTCCAAACCGTGCTTTCTTGTTAGCCTTTTTTTAACACGAATTGAGATCAAACTAAAAACAGTTTTTGATCTGTTTAGGTTTTAAAGACTTTGGAAGAACTCAAACAGAAAATTTTAATAGAAATTGTGCATAATAGTGCTTAATTACTGTGCATAAAAAAATAGAGATTAAATTATATTTTTAAACTAAAAAACAGTGTTTGAACTGTTTAGGTTTTACAAACATTAAAAGTCAAACACAGTGAAGTTAAATACAAAAGAATGCATAATTGCGCTTAATTAACGTATAAAGAAATTTAGGCAAAGAGCCAAGGGTATTGTAGAACATGTACTTCCAAACCGTGCTTTCTTGTTAGCCTTTTTTTAACACGAATTGAGATCAAACTAAAAACAGTTTTTGATCTGTTTAGGTTTTAAAGACTTCGGAAGAACTCAAACAGAAAATTTTAATAGAAATTGTGCATAATAGTGCTTAATTACTGTGCATAAAAAAATAGAGATTAAATTATATTTTTAAACTAAAAAACAGTGTTTGAACTGTTTAGGTTTTACAAACATTAAAAGTCAAACGCAGTGAAGTTAAATACAAAAGAATGCATAATTGCGCTTAATTAACGTATAAAGAAATTTAGGCAAAGAGCCAAGGGTATTGTAGAACATGTACTTCCAAACCGTGCTTTCTTGTTAGCCTTTTTTTAACACGAATTGAGATCAAACTAAAACAGTTTTTGATCTGTTTAGGTTTTAAAGACTTTGGAAGAACTCAAACAGAAAATTTTAATAGAAATTGTGCATAATAGTGCTTAATTACTGTGCATAAAAAAATAGAGATTAAATTATATTTTTAAACTAAAAAACAGTGTTTGAACTGTTTAGGTTTTACAAACATTAAAAGTCAAACACAGTGAAGTTAAATACAAAAGAATGCATAATTGCGCTTAATTAACGTATAAAGAAATTTAGGCAAAGAGCCAAGGGTATTGTAGAACATGTACTTCCAAACCGTGCTTTCTTGTTAGCCTTTTTTTAACACGAATTGAGATCAAACTAAAAACAGTTTTTGATCTGTTTAGGTTTTAAAGACTTCGGAAGAACTCAAACAGAAAATTTTAATAGAAATTGTGCATAATAGTGCTTAATTACTGTGCATAAAAAAATAGAGATTAAATTATATTTTTAAACTAAAAAACAGTGTTTGAACTGTTTAGGTTTTACAAACATTAAAAGTCAAACGCAGTGAAGTTAAATACAAAAGAATGCATAATTGCGCTTAATTAACGTATAAAGAAATTTAGGCAAAGAGCCAAGGGTATTGTAGAACATGTACTTCCAAACCGTGCTTTCTTGTTAGCCTTTTTTTAACACGAATTGAGATCAAACTAAAAACAGTTTTTGATCTGTTTAGGTTTTAAAGACTTTGGAAGAACTCAAACAGAAAATTTTAATAGAAATTGTGCATAATAGTGCTTAATTACTGTGCATAAAAAAATAGAGATTAAATTATATTTTTAAACTAAAAAACAGTGTTTGAATTGTTTAGGTTTTACAAACATTAAAAGTCAAACGCAGTGAATTTAAATTAAAAAAAAAATGCATAATTGCGCTTGGTTAACGTATAAAGAAATTTAGGCAAACAGCCAAGGGTAAAGTAAAACATGTACTTCCAAACCTTGCTTTCTTGTTAGCCTTTTTTTAACACGAATTGAGATCAAACTGAAAACTGTTTTTGATCTGTTTAGGTTTTAAAGACTTCGGAAGAACTCAAACAGAAAATTTTAATAGAAATTGTGCATAATAGTGCCTAATTACTGTGCAAGAAAAAATAGAGATTAAATTATATTTTTAAACTAAAAAACAGTTTTTGAGCTGTTTAGGTTTTACAAACATTAAAAGTCAAACGCAGTGAAGTTAAATACAAAAGAATGCATAATTGCGCTTAATTAACGTATAAAGAAATTTAGGCAAAAATCCAAGGGTAAAGTAAAACCTGCACTTCCAAACCTTGCTTTCTTGTTAGCCTTTTTTTAACACGAATGAGATCAAACTAAAAACAGTTTTTGATCTGTTTGGGTTTTAAAAACTTCAGAGATACTCAAACAGAAAATTCAGTTTAAAAAAGAATGGCGCATAATTACATCTGTCTAAATTTTGTATTCAAGATTCTATTAAAATGTTTGCTAATTATGTAACTCTTTGAATATAATACTTCCTTTGAATAAAAACTCCCACCTTCTTTTATCGAATAATATTATTTTGTTTAATTTTTCTTTAATTCATAGTAATAGTCATTATCTTCCTTATTACCTGATTTGTTCCAATAAGTCTGCCATTTTTGGATTAATATGATTATAATAATGCGTTTAGGAATCGGGTTTTACATCATATTTTGATCGTGGCATTTTCCGCTGTTTGGCCTTGTTGTAGTGGAGGGTGTTCTGGAGTGTCATTTTCTAAACGGTTTAATAATATTAAAAAACTAGTTATAGCTCGTGATTGGGTGATATGTAGGAGATATCGAAAATCAGTTAAAGCATAAATATAAATAATAATTGTAGAAAATCGTTTAGTTTATTAATTTATAATCGAATGTTGCAAAGTTTATATATTCATAATGCAACCTTTTAGTAGGATAAACTAAAATAGATCTATAAAACCAACCTTCTCCTACACTATGTTTAATGATTTTCTCTTTTTCAATGTCATTTCTGAAGATGAAAATAAGTAATAAAAACTTATTTGAAGCGTAGTATTTGATTAACGCATCTAAAATTAATGACTACTTTAGATACATGTTAAGATCTTCCGTAATATTAAACAATAAACTGATCAGATTATCTTAACACGTCATCTTTCAAGGTAGCTTGGTTTTTCCGAAACTAATCTTTGTAACAAAACTTACCTCTCACTCTTTATTATTACAACACAGATTTCATAATACCAATTTAATACAATTTATTGATAAAGAAAGTAAAATTCTGCTAATTTTATTTTATACCTAATGATGAAAGAATGCGGGAAAAATTTTAATAAATTTTTGTTACTGACGTAACTTGCGTACCTTGACAGTGCAAAATATAATTTGGCAATCAAGGTGAACTAAAACAGAAAGAGAGGGAATAATTCGAAAAGTTTGTGTAATAAAAAAAGATGGACTATTTTAGTCATACACGCGATTTTGTTAAGTGTGGATCTCTTCCCGTTTTTATCATTTTTTGTACCATGACGAGTAAAGGTACGTTTGTGCCATCTGTGTTTAGTTTTGTGCGTGTATAATTCGTCTTCATTGTTAGTTTTTGTTACAGATGCCTCAAACAGTTCCATCAGCGGGATTTACACCACCTTGCGATTATAGCAATTTCGCAGATACTTTCGATTTATCGCTACTTCCTGGTGGTGACAGTCCAATTGCGCTTTCACCCTCAACAACTCTCTACACAAATTCACCACCCCCAATGCAATGTGGAATCAAACCAAAAATATCGTTCTATCCCAATTCGCCTCAAAAAAGTAATGATATTGATCTCGGACCTGATTTCCAAGAGCTACTAGGTTCAACGGAATCAACACCAATTGCTGGAATTTATTTAGAAGTGCCTTCAATTAAAAGTACAGATTCATTATCACCTTATTCGTCACACAGCCTATTATCACCAAACGATCATTACTCAACATTCCCATCCCCTAATTCCGATTACCAAAGTTTATATCCAAATTCACCTTCGGATGTATCAAGTTATCCGCATTCCCCTAATTCATTTTATTCACCCGATAATTATCAGCAATACGTGAAGAAGGAGTTTTTTCCAACTTACATAAAAGAGGAGAATTACCTATCACCTTGCTCAAATGTGAATTATACGAGAATTTCGGAAAGTAGAGAAATAGCCGATTTACTAGGGACCGCTATTATTAAGCAAGAGGGAAGTATTAGTTTTGAGAATATTTTGCAAAGTTTTCAATGCGAGAAAAGTGCAGAAGTACAAATAGTCCCTCAAAAGTCTAAAAACGAAGATCATCAACTGTTAAGGGAGGTTTTAAGGGATACTAGTTTTCAGAAGAAATACAATATTAAACCTTTCGAGTTTAATTTAATTGATACGCCGATAAAAATGGAAGAACCCGATGATATTATTAATCCGTGCACTGATGAATTGTCGAGGGAAAAAATTGATCCCGTTCTAAATTTAGCTATTGAGCAGATGCGGAAAGATGTTAGCAACACATGTGCAGCTTTGTGTATATCACCAGGTATGTTTCCGTTTTTTTTTTTTTATTTTTCCGGGTAAAAACCGATGACGTTGATGATGATGATGTAATGAAGACATCGTACGTCATCGTGAAAAAAAATTGTTGATATTAGTTATAAACTATTATTAAAAAGTGATTCAGCGCGATTTATTCAACATTTTCTCACGATGGCGGCGATTTTGTAATGTTTATGCATACAATGGAAAAATAACATAAAGTTATTGTTGCTACATAAATATACACACCCATGCCATGGGTACAAAATAACCTTCGAGAACAAACATTGAATGTATTTCAAGACAATCTACAAAGGCGGAATTCTTAATGCAGAAATATTTATTCCGCTCACCCACTCAAATGCCATACGTCATATATTACGATTTCTAGCATACTTCTTAGGGCTACTTTGTCTTTTTTTTTTCTTCGTTAATTGTATAAGTTGGGTGTGGTTATAAACAGTCAAAAGCAAGGACAACTAGCCTCGTGTCACTAATTATAAGATAATGTTAATCGATTAAACTAAGAAAATTTACCCAAAGAGAAAGGCTGAAACGCGCAAATCATATCTTTTATAACACAGTGAAATCAAGAAATTAAAGAAAGTAGTAGATTTTTTTACTTACCATTGCAAATGTTTAATTAATGCAAGTGCAACAGTGTTAAATAAATATCGAGGCCAAGTAATAATTTCTAGTTCACAATTTAATGATTATAAGACAAATTGTATGTATCGTAAACTCATTTATTACTCTCTATAATATTAATTGTTTGTTACGCTCCGTGTAATAACAATCATTTCTTGTGCACGCACTTTCCTAAAATTTCTGTTAATTATCCAAATTGCAGATCCCTCACAATGGAGCTCGGCCAATGTATTGTCATGGTTACAATGGACAACAAATCAATTTGGCCTACCAACACTAACACCAGATCAATGGGATTTACCAGGTTCAAATCTAATCGCCCTTTCCGAAGAAGACTTTGCCAGAAGAGCACCACAGGTAGGGCCCTAAATAAAAATCCGGAAATTTGTAGAATTCAGCTTTCATAAACCAGTTTTACAAATTTTTTTTTTTAAAGAAACACAAGGTTACGTTTTTCTTCTAATAAATTCAATTAAATTCTTGTTTTCTTATATACGATTACGGTAAATGTTTAGCACTTGTTGGAACGTCAATGTTTAAAAACCGTTAACTTCACCTCAGATCTCGGTTGCATTTGCCAATGTTGACCCTAATTTTTGTCTTCTTAATTTTAAATCAATCAACTTCGAGCATACGTTAACAAGAAAATTGTAATGAATTTGCACGACTTTTCTATTATGTAGAGTCGAAAAAACGAAACCGCACATTCCTTCTTGTTTTTTTAGTGTATTGCAAGTAGGTCATTTGGAAAGACTTTCTCCAGTTGTTTGATGAATAATGATTAAAGTATTAGCACCTTGCTTAAATAAGAAATCGTAAGATTGTGCAAAGGACGTTACACGACATTGCCTAAAGACGTTATGCTAATCTGCAACATCCAGTGCAATCCTTTGATACAACACAAAAAAACTAGCACATTTTATTACTAGTTCGAAACTCTAATTTGTGTTTATATAAGTGTTTTTATATAGCCTACTTCGTCTGTTTTGTTAATTTAAGAAAGGAGGTTAGCAAAAAATTTGAATTATTTAACATTTTTTAGGTATATCGAGTTTATTTAAATGTTTGCAAATTATATAATTAAACATTTTGTACGTTTAATTAAAAACGTTAAATTTTTCCCATAGAATCGTTATTTTAGTGTCATAGTTTTTTTAGCCTTAAGCTCATTTTTTAGTTAATATTATACAATCAGGTCTGACTAGCTGGATGGCCCCCCCCACTTGATCAAACGTGATTAAACTGAAGTTGTTTTCGATTCAAAAATAATTATGAAAAATTCAATAATCACTATTTATAGATCAGTAACGAATTTTTAGTTTTTGTTTCCATAAAATTCACGAATTACAAAGTCACATTTTTTTTCAGTTATTATCTGAGGGCGCCCATTAGGTTAGTCCCCATTTCAGCATTTTCTTGTAACCCAATTTATGATTACGTTCTAATTAAGTGATAATGTTAAAAGTTTTGTACTTCCGACGTTTGACACAAACATGGTTTTAATTTACATTAATAAATAAATATGTGAAAACATGTTGTACACCATAAGTACCACATAATTAAGTGTTTTAATTACAAGTGAAATGTTTAACACATACAAAGTGGCCCTTTTCAAACTACTAAAATAAACTCTTCATTAACATACTATGAAAATCTTCTGTGCCCGTATAATGTTTAGAAAAAGTTCGTCAAGGGTAAAGAATGGTAAACAAATTTGGTGTTTCTACGGTGTAACATTAAAATGATTTCCCCCATTTCTGGAAATAAGTACTCATACCATTTCGAAAAAAATAAGAGGTTTTCCTCAGTAGAGGGGCTCGTGACTAAGAGTAAACTATGTTAAAAATTTAAATGCTTTTTGGATTTGGCATTAAAATGATTCCTTTATTTTAATACTTAGTTTCGAAAAATAGCAGAAGAGCCCACCTCTCAACAGTAAATTATGCTCGAAAAATTTAGTGCTTTTTCGACCTTCCATTATAATGATTCCGTTTTAGTTGAGTTGATCGGACTATTTCCACAGTTATTGTCTGTGCAGCACGACGTTTCGGAAATGTACTCTCTTTCCGTCATCAGGCTTAGTCCTGAGAAGGACTGTTTTCGCACTTGAGTCGAGTTGATTTTACTCTGATTTTTGCCTACTTGACTACTCTCGGAACTTACAAGTTTGACACCTTGACCACTGAGCCATTGAGCAATCCAATCTATATTTTGTTAAGCAGTAGCTTATTACGGATGTTGTACAGTAACCTATTGTGCAGGTATCACTATCTCTACGTTATTCTATTGGATTCGGTAGTCTTCGTTCCAGACATTCTGCATCTTTCTGTTACACCTTTGCGGATGTTATTCTTGTGTTCTAACTTTGAGTGGTCTGCCGCATTCGGATAATATTCTCCTGAGCGCCCTTGCCTATCCTTCATATTTTCTTGGAGATACCTGATATAGTATTACCACTGTGTATCTCAGTTCTTCTTTTTCGGTTACCCTTTCCCTGCTTTTGTTAGGTGTTAGATCGAGGTAGCCTGGCTAGTGTATAAATCAAACTCACATGGTTACCAATCATGTGCGAAGAGCTTAAACGCAATACACTAGCGCAATAAGTTACTTATTGCGCTCTCGGAACTTACAAGTTTGACACCTTGACCACTGAGCCATTGAGCAATCCAATGTATATTTTGTTAAGCAGTAGCTTATTGCGCATGTTATGCAGTAACCTATTATGCAGGTATATTGGTAGCCATATAGGTTTCATTTCTATACTAGCCTGGCTTATCAGATGTGACACTATCTGTATGTTATTCTATTGGATTCGGTAGTCTTCGTTCCAGACATGTTCGGCGATTCTGCATCTTTCTGTTACACCTTTGCGGATGTTATTCTTGTGTTCTAACTTTGAGTGGTCTGCCGCATTCGGATGATATTCTCCTGAGCGCTCTTGTAGATTTTCGTATCTTGCATTTTTGCCTATCCTTCATATTTTGTTCGAGATACCTGATATAGTATTACCACTGTGTATTTCAGTTCTTCTTTTTCGGTTACCCTTTCTCTGCTTATGCCAGGTGTTAGATCGAGGTAGTCTGGCTAGTGTAGAAATCAAACCCGTATGGATACCAATCATGTGCGAAGAGCTTAAACGCAATACACTAGCGCAATAAGTTACTGCGCATGTTGCGCAGTAACTTATTGCGCTCTCGGAACTTACAAGTTTGACACCTTGACCACTGAGCCATTGAGCAATCCAATGTATATTTTGTTATGCAGTAGCTTATTGCGAATGTTTTTTTTATGATTGTGGACCTGAACAGGCTAAATTTGGCCTATCGTGCTAAAGCACTCAGGAACACTTAGGACGATGGCTAGAGGGATAATGAATTGCCAATAGATGACTATGAACAGCTACCTTAAATTTTCTCATATCATAAGTGAGAGGAAAACAGGTACTAGGGAGATCATTCCAGAGTTTAGAAGCCGTGTAGAAACATGTGGATTGCGACCGTTTGGTACGACAAGTGGAGATTTGTACTGCATACTGATGATGTGAATGAGCGAACCGAGTGTTTCTCGCAAAGATAGCCCTAGATGGTATCAAAGAATTTAATTGAGCAGCACAATAGCCGTTGTAATAACGATAACACAAAGAAAGAACTGAAGCATCCTTCTATGCTCAAAGGACTGTGTGAGAGAAGTTAAGGACGGGTCATTTATAGATGACTATGAACAGCTACCTTAAATTTTCTCATATCATAAGTGAGAGAAAAACAGGAACTAGGGAGATCATTCCAGAGTTTAGAAGCCGTGTAGAAACATGTGGATTGCGACCGTTTAATCGCTCTCATTTGAATACGATCAACGATATCGAGAGCGTATTGGGGAGCACTAATCCAGAGGTGAGAATTATATTCCATATGAGGCCGAGTTTGGACCTTATACATCAGAAGGAGTTGTCGAGAGGTAAAGTACTGCTTAGATCTGTACAAAAAGCCTATTTTACGAGCAGCTGTTTTGGTAGCTGACAGAAGATGTTCAACCCATGAGAGATTTGAAGATACAGTAATGCCCAACAGAGTAATAGAGTCTGAAAGCTTAAGAACTGAGCCATTCATACTTACAACAGGAAATGATCGATCTTTTTTGGCGGACACAAGGCAACACTGAGTTTAGTTAGCATTAAATTTAACTAGATTATTGCTTCCCCATTCGAGAATACGTTGAATGTCTTTGTTGATTGAATTTGCCATTTCAGCTTCAATTTCTTGATTTGACATAGAAGGTGGATTATCACTATGAGTAGACTGAGATGAACTACAGTGAAGAGTGCTATCGTCAGCAAAGTAATGTATGGGGTTAGTTGTTGAAGAAATAAGGTCATTTATGTACAGCAGAAAAAGTGTAGGCGCTATAACGGATCCCTGTGGTACGCCCGCGTTAATGCTAACTTCTTTTGAAAAAAAACCCATCAACAACGACACGTTTTCGTCTTTTATCAAGGAAACTAGAAACCCAGTTGATGAACGTATCATTTATGCAGTAACCTATTGTGCAGGTATATTGGTAGCCATATAGGCTTCATTTCTATACTAGCCGGGCTTATCAGATGTGTCACTATCTGTATGTTATTCTATTAGATTCGGTAGTCTTCGATCCACACATTTTCGGCGATTCTGCATCTTTCTGTTACACCTTTGCGGATGTTATTCTTGTGTTCTAACTTTGAGTGGTCTGCCGCATTCGGATGATATTCTACTGAGCGCTCTTGTGAATTATCGTATCTTTCATTTTTGCCTATCCTTCATATTTTGTTCGAGATGCCTGATATAGTATTACGACTGTGTATTTCGGTTCATCTTTTTCGGTTACCCTTTCCCTGCTTATGTTAGGTGTTAGATCGAGGTAGCCAGGCTAGTGTAGAAATCAAACCCATGTGGATACCAATAATATGCGAAGAGCTTAAACGCAATACACCAGCGCAACCTGAAAAAGGGATATATATATATATATATATATATATATATATATATATATATATATATATATATATATCTAAAAATATATGTTGGATTACTCAAATCACTCAGTGGTAAGAGTGTCAGACTTGTAAACGAAAGATTCCTAGTTCGAACACTACAGTAGTCAAATGCTTGAGAAAAAATCAAAGTAAAATGAATTTGATTCAAGTGCGGAAACAGTTCTCAGTGTTAAGACTGATGATGGAAGCAGAATCCGCTTCCGAAACGTGGTGCTGTAGAAACAAGAGATGTGTAAATAGGCCGGTCAACTCCACTAATATGAGACGCCAGTTACAAGACTCTTATAATACAAATGATTCCGTTGTATACTTTAATTAAAATAGCTACATAAGTGAAACTAACGACTCATTATCATTTGTCAAATATGCCTTAGCAGTTTAATGTGGTATCCCAATACTAATAAAATTATACACAAAAAAGATTTTTTAATTAATTAAAATCCTTTTTAACTCTACCACTAATATTGGGGCTTGAATCTCAATAGCGCAGCTGGTTACCGCGGTACTCTAGCAAAGTACAGGTCGTAGGTTCAAAACCTACTCGAGGTAAACTTTTTATTTATGTATTTAATAAAATTAATAATAATTTTTAATTACTAATATACTTTATTTGCTTAATTTTACAAAATCTTGCAAAGTAATTGCGTTTTACTATTTACATTCTTTATTTACACTATTTACAGTCTCCTTCCTTTACTTCACTTACACTCACTTCTTCTCTCTTTTCTTTTCTCCCATTAACTGTCTTCTTCTGTTCCATGTTTCTTGCATCCACTCCGCTTCCCTTCCTCCTTCTTCTAATATCTCTTTCACCGTCCTCCTCCTCCTTTAACGCCCTGCATTCTTGCAACATGTGCTTAATCATCTCTATCTCTTCTCCGCACAGCCTACATTTTCTCTCTTCGTCCTTGCTCCAGTACTTATTTCCCCTCTCTTCGTTTCCACATCTAATTCTCGCCATCATTTCCTTTGTTTTCCTCCTCCCTTCCCCATTCGAATGTCTCGGTATCCCTTCTCCCTTTATGATCCTATAGTGTACATTGTATTTTCCTTCTTTCACCTTCGACCACCTTTCCTGCTTTTGCACATCCCTATCCCTTCTTAGTCTTTTTACTTCTTTTGTATATCCGGTTCTTTCGTAATATTCTTTCCTGGCTTCTTGTCCATATTCTATTCTTCCTTCTCTTATTTCTTTCCAGCATTCTTGTAGAATTTTACACTCCGTGTTTCTCTTTCCACTCCCAGCATCCACCTCCAGTATTTTTCCTGCAGCTCCTCTATCTCTGTGTATTTTTTCCACTCCCACACTTCCGCCCCGTACAATATCACACTTTTTATCGGTTTTTCAATAATTTTCTATTCCTTATGTCCATTCTAAACAGTCTTTCCCCTAAACTCCACACTTGCCTTATTAGCTTATTCCCTTTTCTCATTCTCTCTTTTATGTGTTCCCCAACTTTATTGTCTTGTCTCATTGTGTATTCCAGGTATGTGAAGTCCTTTACCTGCTGTATCTCCTCATCCCTCCATTTCCACTCCTCCTTTTTCGTTTTTCACCCTCTTTTCTCCATTACCTTTGTTTTACTCCCATTGACTTCCAGAGCTTTCATTTTCAAATATCTGTCCAACGTTTTTAACATCCCTTCTTTGCTATTAACACTGTATAATCCGCATATGCATGTTCCCTACCACCAGGCCTCCCTGTTGTTGTCCCCTTAATGTCTCCCCCAGGTCTCCTGTATATACCGCGAACAGGCTTGGGCTCAGTGGACATCCTTGTCTCAATCCCTTCCTCGTTACAAATCCTTCACTGCCGAATCCTGCCTGTCCATCAGGTAACAGCTTCTTTTCTTACACCTCCTTCTTTAACCTTTCTTCCAGAACGTTCGTGTATATTTTGTAGGCCGTGTTTAGCAATGTAATTCCCCTGTAATTTGTCATCCGATTCTTGTCTCCTTTTTTGTACACTGGGCAAATATGTCCTTCCCTCCACCTCTCCGGGAATCCTTCTCCTCTCCATATTTTGTTTACTATTTCCGTCATCCCTTTTGTCACCTTTTCTACTCCGTATATCCACTCCTTTCCTTGTATCTCACCTTCTCCTGCCTTTTTTACCTTCTTTATTTCCTCTCTTACTTCCTCTTCTTTTTCCCATACATCGTGTCTTTTCTTAATTTGTCTTCCTTCTCCTTTCTGTATTTGCTCTCCGTCCAGAGCGTCTCTGATATACCTCTCCCATTCTTTTATTTGTATTCCCATTTGTCCTTCTCCGCTTTTCCTTCTTTAAAAATTTCCATACGCCTTCTTCTGTTTTTATCTCCTGAATTTGCTCTTCCTGTTTCTTTTTTGCGTTCGCATGTTTTCCTGTATATCTTTACTGCTTCTTTATATTCTTCATTTTCCGCTTTCCCCGTTCTCCACCGTCTTCTTGCCTTCCTCTTGGCTTCCTTACAGTCTCTATCCCACCATCTTTTCCACCCCATTTTCTCCCCCTTCATTCTTCTAAACTTGACTTTTCCGTTTCTTCCTCTATTCTCTCTCTCATTTCTTCCACACTTTCTTGCAGTCTAGTACATTCCCAACTTATTTTTCCGATTTTTTCTGTGTATCTATTTATACTCTCTTCTGTCCAGATCTTCTGAATTATATATTCTTCTTCTTCTCTCAACTCTTCTCTTTCTCTCCTTCCATTATCATTTCCAAGGGTTGGTGGTCCGATTCAACCCTCTCCGCTATCCTAAATATCTTCATCTTTTCCTCAGGCTTTGAATTCGTAATTACATAATCTATTATTGATTCTCCCCTCGCTCCTATATACGTGTACTCCAATCTCTCTCTTTCTTCTCTATTCTTATTCATTATTTCCCACCCCCTATCGTTATACATTTGTAACAATTCTTTACCTTCCATATTCAGCACTTTACACTTGTCTGTCTTTTTCGCGCCCTCTCTTTGCTTGTAATCCCCCCTCCTTTTAAATCTTATTTAATTCTATATGAAAAAATTTTATAAGGCCAATTTACTTAATTATTGTTAAAAACATGTTTTGCTAATGAAATGGATGTATACAAAAAGGCCCCAAAAGATGTCCCAAGTAAACAGTTTTAACCATTTTCCCAGTAAAATTGGTGAATACATAAAGACCGTACATTGCAGACCCAAAAAGAAGTAATACTATAAAAATAATTTCTTGTCCACCAAACAAATAATTTTGACCATGTTCCCAATAAAATTGATGTATCAAATTTTGGGCATTACTGGTCTTAACAGGTGAGCAAAATAGTAAATCTATAAAATTTGGTTCTTGCTCGCCCAACAAATAGTTTTGGCCGTTTTTTTTTTTGAATGAAATGAAGTGAATAAATCAGGATTTTATGCACTACAGACCCCAAACACTGCGAAACTATAAAATCTGACTCTTATTCACTGAGTAAATAGTTTTGACCGTTTTACTGGTGAAATCGGGGTATAAATGAAAATTTTGGGCATTACTGGCTCTAAAAATGTCCAAAATAGTGAATCAAATAAATAAAATATAGTTTTTATCTATCGAGTAAATGGTTTTTACCATTTTTGTAGTGAAATTGTTGTATAAATAAGGATGTTGGGCATTTCTGCTCCTAAACGGCTAAAAAATTAGCTTTTGCCCATCAAAGGAATGCCGTCGATCGTTTTCCTTCAGAATTTGACATAAATACAAATTGACAATCTAGCGCAGTTTCTCATCCCAAAATGTCTGAATGAATTATTTGGCATTATTAACATCATGCATGTGCAAAGGTTGACACAAATCGATCGTCATACATACAAGTTTTACACTTCATAATTGACCTTCAGTTGATAAAACAAGGTTACCGTCCATGATGAAAGAAGTTTCAGTACTTATGTCAATGCCGTGAAGAGTAGTTCAATTTTTGTTAGAAATGAACACAGATGAACACGCGCATAATTGTGTTGACCTTAACCTTTGACACAGTAAGGTCACCCCGTCCAGTTCACCAATAGGTGATGCATAGCTATTTATTGATTGGCGAAAACAGAAAAGCACCTAATTTTTTAAACATGGTTTGAGTTGGGTAGTAGATCCCTCTGATGAACAGAATCTTCAATTGTTTTTTGAAATGGTATAAAGACTTTATTCAAAAACTGGGTATTTTGTTAATGCGTGGATAAAAAAACTACGAAACCGTAAAAACACCAAATTTTGTAACCATTCTTATTCCTGAGAGATGGATCGTACTATTGACAAAATACAACATTTCTAAACATTAAGAGTACTTAATACGAGCACGGAAGATTTTGGTAGTGTTGCAATGAAAAGTTAATTTTAGCAACAAGCTGAAAAGGTAATGTATTCATTTAAATTAAATCCAACTAGTTAAAGTACCAAAATTTTAATATTAGCACTTACTTAGCACCTAATTAGCACGTAATTAGTACCTAATTAGGATTTAATTAGCCCCTAATTATGAATTGTGGGGGGGCTAACGTGCATCTACTTAAAATGTTAATATCAATATAATTTCTTTCAATTTTAATGCATCGAACTAAAATTAAGCATATAAGATCTGTTAGAGAAGTGTAAATGTCAATATAATATGTTTACGTTAAATTCGGATGTTGTCCTTTAAAACCAAACTTATTTAACATTTTTTTGACAAAACTGGACCCGAAATATAAATTTTCCAAAATATGTGGAAAAACGTTATAGCCAAAATGCAAATCTCCTGTTATGAAGTAAAATTAAACCATTTTTGCATTTTTTAGGCTAAATTAGGCATATAAATCTTTAATATCATATGTAGGGCTACGGCAGACTTGTCCCAACGTAAGTGTGTAAAAGGTCGTTTAGTTTACCCTACATATATTTGTTCACAATTCCCGACATTTCCTGCTTATCCACTTGATCCTTTGGGTTGATTAAAAGAGTTTGTTAACTATTATCTGAAGTAATGACTGTTAATTGTTCGAATAATAATTTGTAAACTTCTTTAGGCAGTATAAAGGATCAAGTGGATAAGCAGGATAGGTCGGGAATTTATAAAATTAATTGTAAGAATTGTGAACAAATATATGTAGGACAAATTAAACGATTATCCGAATTCGCTTTAAAGAACAGTTAGCTCATATCGGTAACAAATGTTGGGACAAGTCTGTCGTAGCCCTACACGTGTTTGATAAAAGTCATGTAGTAGACAACGTATCTTTAATCATGTTAATAGTACGAATTTGATTACTGTGAAAGTTTAGAGATCTTCCAAAACCAACAAATTCTGACGATCTAGGACTTTTAGACTACGCTTATTAAACTTTCATAACTTTCACTTTCACCAGATAAGCAATGAAAAAATTTCTTTAGTTCGTCCTAGTCAACCTCTAATGATGATAGCTTAGCTATTGAACCGCGTTCAGTGTTCTTTAATTTTATGTGATCCAGTGTTTCAGATTTTTTACGTATACAGATTTTTTAAAGAGAATTTTAAACAAGTTTCCTTTGTAGTAATTATATTAATTAATATATTAATATAAATAAGCTCTTAAAAGACATTTTGTGTGAGTCTTGAAGTATTTTTTGGAAATATCTGGAAAATTATTGATCGTATAGCAAAACGAGTAGATACCTTTTTTAAATATAATTCAATTTGAAATAAGTTTTCTTTGTCAGAACCCTAAATCACTTTTTTTTATATATGGAAAACTATTTGCTGTATAGCAGAAAGTATAGAGACGTTTTTTTACAGATATTCCAATTTTAGCCGAGTCCACTCTATAGAAGTAAGAAATAAACCATTAAAATCTACTTTACGTGAGCCATAAAGTACTTTTTGTGGATATCAACTAATTAATAGCAAAACGTGTCGACATTTTTTAAAGAAAACTTAACATTAACCAAGTTTTTGTTTTAGACGTTTTTCACACAGTAATAATAAGCCCGCAAAGCTTACTTTATGCAAGTTTTAAAAATTTTTTGTGAAAAATTATTTTTAAGACAGAACGAATAACCCGTTTTTCAATAAAATTCAATTTTAAACAATTTACTGTACACAAACTCTAAAGTATTTACTGTGAACAGTTTGAACACTAATAATTTTATGGAGACTTCTAAAGTACTTTTTTTGAATATCTAGACAACTATTCACTTTATGGCAAAAGGTGTAGAGATTTTTTAAAGGATAGTTTTAACAAACAAGCCGTAGGTTACGCGAATCGTAAGATACGTTTTTGGTGAATATCTAGAATTCTTAATTTCTTTAAAAACTGCTTTACCCGAGTCATAATGTAGGTTTTGTCAATATTTGGAAAACCATTAACTTTTTTAACAAAACGTAGATACCCATAAAAATCATTTTAATTAAGTTTCCTTTATGGAAATTGGGGTAGGATAATAACAGTATTTCAAGAAGATTCCTTGAAGTATCTTAACGTCGAAAACAACTAACTAGGGGACAAAATGAGTAGATAAGCCTTTATGATTTTTGTAAATATCTAAATCTATTAATTTTATAGCAAAACCTATAGATACATTTTTAAAGATAATTGAAGTTTTTTTTATGTAGTGTCTAGAATAATAATAAACTATCAAAAGCAACCAACACGAGACGTAACCTAATTTTTATAAACTCCTGAAATACGTAAATTTGTAGCAAGACGCATAGACCTTTCGTAAAAACAATTTAATTTTAGAAAAAGTGAAAGTTTTTTTGTGAAGTAATAAACAGCTCTGTAAAAACTACTTTACCCGAGTCCTAAAGTAGGTTTTGTCAATATTTGGAAAATCATTAACTTTTTTAACAAAACGTAGAGACCCATAAAAATAATTTTAATTAAATTTCCTTAATGGAAATTAGGGTAGGATAATAACAGTACTTCATGAAGATTCCTTGAAATACCTTAACGTCGAAAACAATTAACTTGGGGGCAAAATATGTAGATAAGCCTTTATGTTTTTTTTGTAACTATTTAAATCTATTAACTTTATAGTAAAACCTATAGATACATTTTAAAGATAATTCAAGTTTTTTTGTGTAGTGTCTAGAATAATAATAAACTCTCAAAAGCAACCAACACGAGATGTAACGTAGTTTTTATAAACTCCTGACATACGTAAATTTGTAGCAAAACGCATAGACCTTTTGTAAAAACAATTTAATTTTAGAAAAAGTGAAAGTTTTTTTGTGAAGTAATAAACGACCCTGTAAAAGCTATTTCACCCGAGTCCTAAAGTAGGTTTTGTCAATATTTGGAAAACCATTAACTTTTTAACAAAACGTAGAGACCCATAAAAATAATTTTAATTAAGTTTCCTTAATGGAAATTAGGGTAGGATAATAACAGTACTTCAAGAAGATTCCTTGAAATACCTTAACGTCGAAAACAATTAACTTGGGGGCAAAATGAGTAGATAAGCCTTTATGTTTTTTTGTAAATATCTAAATCTATGAACTTTATAGGAAAAACTATAGATACATTTTAAAGATAATTCAAGTTTTTTTTATGTAGTGTCTAGAATAATAATAAACTATCAAAAGCAACCAAAACGAGACGTAACGTGATTTTTGTAAACTCCTGAAATACGTAAATTTGTAGCAAGTCGCATAGACCTTTTGTAAAAACAATTTAGTTTTAGAAAAAGTGAATGTTTTTTTGTGAAGTAATAAACAACCCTGTAAAAACTACTTTACCCGAGTCCTAGAGTAGGTTTTGTCAATATTTGGAAAACCATTAACTTTTTTAACAAAACGTAGAGACCCATAAAAATAATTTTAATTAAGTTTCCTTAATGGAAATTAGGGTAGGATAACAGTACTTCAAGAAGATTCTTTGAGATACCTTAACGTCGAAAACAATTAACTTGGGGGCAAAATGGTAGATAAGCCTTTATGTTTTTTTGTAACTATCTAAATCTATTAACTTTATGATAAAACCTATAGATACATTTTAAAGATAATTCAAGTTTTTTTTTTATGTAGTGTCTGTAGAATAATAATAAACTATCATACGCAACCAACACGAGACGTAACGTAGTTTTTATGAACTCTTGAAATACCTAAATTTGTAGCAAAACGCATAGACCTCTTGTAAAAACAATTTAATTTTAGAAAAAGTGAAAGTTTTTTTGTGATGTAATAAAACAACCATTTAAAAACTACTTTACCCGAGTCATAAAGTAGGTTTTGTCAACATTTGGAAAACCATTAACTTTTTTAACAAAACGTAGGGACCCATAAAAATAATTTAATTTTAGAAAAAGTGAAAGTTTTTTGTGAAGTAATAAACAGCCCTTTAAAAACTACTTTACCCGAGTCCTAAAGTAGGTTTTGTCAATATTTGGAAAACCATTAACTTTTTTAACAAAACGTAGAGACTCATAAAAATAATTTTATTTAAGTTTCCTTTATGGAAATTAGGGTAAGATAATAACAGTACTTCAAGAAGATTCCTTGAAATATCTTAACGTCGAAAACAACTAACTCGGGGGCAAAATGAGTAGATAAGCCTTTATGATTTTTGTAAATATCTAAATCTATTAATTTTATAGCAAAACCTATAGATACATTTTTAAAGATAATTTAAGTTTTTTTATGTAGTGTCTGTAGAATAATAATAAACTCTCAAAAGCAACCAACAAGAGACGTAACGTAGTTTGTATGAACTCCTGACATACGTAAATTTGTAGCAAAACACATAGACCTTTTGTAAAAACAATATAATTTTAGAAAAAGTGAAAGTAATAAAGTGAAGTAATAAACAACCCTTTAAATCTACTTTACCCGAGTCCTAAAGTAGGTTTTGTCAATATTGGGAAAACCATTAACTTTTTTAACAAAACGTACAGTCTCATAAAAATAATTTGATTTAAGTGTCCTTTATGGAAATTAGGGTAAGATAATAACAGTACTTCAAGAAGATTCCTTGAAATACCTTAACGTCGAATGCAATTAACTTGGGGGCAAAATGAGTAGATAAGCCTTTATGTTTTTTTGTAAATATCTAAATCTATTAACTTTATAGCAAAATCTATAGATACATTCATACGCAACCAACACGAGACGTAGCGTAGTTTTTATGAACTCTTGAAATACCTAAATTTGTAGCAAAACGCATAGACCTTTTGTAAAAACAATTTAATTTTAGAAAAAGTTAAAAGTTTTTTTGTGAAGTAATAAAACAATCATTTAAAAACCACTTTACCCGAGTCATAAAGTAGGTTTTGTCAACATTTGGAAAACCATTAACTTTTTTAACAAAACGTAGAGACCCATAGAAATAATTTTAATTAAGTTTCCTTTATGGAAATTAGGGTAAGAATATTTCAAGAAGATTCCTTGAAGTATCTTAACGTCGAAAACAACTAACTCGGGGGCAAAATGAGTAGATAAGCCTTGATGATTTTTGTAAATATCTAAATCTATTAATTTTATAGCAAAACCTATAGATACATTTTTAAAGATAATTCAATTTTTTTTATGTAGTGTCTGTAGAATAATAATAAACTCTCAAAAGCAACCAACACAAGACGTAACGTAGTTTTTATGAAATTTGTAGCAAAACGCATAGACCGTTTGTAAAAACAATTTAATTTTAGAAAAAGTGAAAGTTTTTTTGTGGAGTAGTTTTTGTCAATATTTGGAAAACGATTAACTTTTTTAACAAAACGTAGAGACCCATAAAAATAATTTTAATTAAGTTTCCTTTATGGAAAGTTTGGTAGGATAATAAAAGTACTTCAAGAAGAATCCTTAAAGTACCATAATATCGAAAATAAATAATTTTGGGGCAAATTAAGTAAATAAGCTCACCATAGCTACTTTATAAGAACACTAAAGTACGGTTTTTGTATATATCTAAATGTATCAATTTTATAGCAAAACATTTTGAAAGACAATTCAAGTTTTTTTTTCTAAAGTGTTTGTAGAATATTGAAATGTGTATCAAAATGTATAGATGCCATTCTTAAAGGTTTGTTGTGAACTAATAAATAAGCTTTTAAAAACTACTTTAGCCTAGTCCTAAAGTAATTTTTGTGAATATTTGGAAAACTATTAATGTTATATCAATACATATAGATTTAATCAAGTGTCCATTATAGAACTTTTTGCTAGGATAATAAAACTAGTTCGAGAATATTTCATAAGTATGTTGAAATAAATAAGACCTGTTTAATACGATAAATTAAAAAATACCTATTTAACCCACTGTCAAGAAATTGGAATTGGAATACCATTGGCCTTAAAGCAACAAGTGTAGAAACGTTTTTTTTTTTAGATTTAATTTTGTACAAATTTTTTTAATGCATTTTTTGTCCCAAACTAAATAAAGCATGTAAATTAAATTAATTAATTTTAAAATCGGACTGTCTAATTAAATATTACAGCTAAAAACTACTTTATTACTTTGAGATAGATTGGACGGATAAACGCAAACATGAATAAATTGTTGCGGTACCCCGACTGATGGAGAACGTATACTGGTATCGTAATATTCGTGAGATACTCTCTTTTTTCCATATATACTCTACGTTAACGCAGCATGGGACAAGCATAAAACAAATTTGATGTTTTTAATAAATTGAAATAACACATCTAAATTATTGGTCGCTTTATTTTCCTAACATGAAAAAAACTAGTCTTCGAATCTCAATATTTGTGAGAAATTATATTTGTTTAACTGCCTAGAAAGCATGTGAATTGTAGAAACTGTAATCAAATGTATGTAGGGCAAACTAATCGACTAATCCAAATTCGCTTTTTTTGCACTTATTTTTATAGTGGGCATTTCCTATATTGATATTTAAGTGTATAATGTGGAAATATGTCTTCTGTTCGCTTAAGTTTAGGCGTTGGAGTCTTAATAAATCTAAAAAGTAAGCGCGTACCAATAAATCGTCGAGAAAATGTATAATTTAAATAAAACTATATGTTGATAACTGCATACAAGACTTTTATCTTCACATTTGACGTGAATTCAATGTCTACATTTTTTGTACATAATAGATTAAATAAAATCAGGGACATCTCTTAACATGGTGACAAAAGTAGTCAGAAAATCGTGATATTATTTAAAAAAAGCTGTTTATCCCGTTAGGAGTTTCACAGAAATAATAATGTAATTCTAAGATAGGAGCAGAAAACTCATCTTGTTCAATATGATTATACAACATCCTTTTTTACAGAGTGGAAGCATACTATACGCACAATTAGAAATTTGGAAAGCTGCTTTTTCCGAAGAAGATTTAGGAACACAATGGATGCCTGAAAGTGCCTCAAGTAATGCATCGAGCGGAGAAGTATCTGATGGTGAGCATAATACGAACACACGCTTATTTTAAATTCAACATTTTTTTAATGATCACGGTGTTTGTTAGTGTTTTAGAATTAATCAGTATAACTTTAACCTTTCTTTTATTTAGATTATTGTAATTTAAACAGAATTGAATTAAGATAAAAACTAAACAAAAAAATTATCTCCGTGGTTATGCAAAAGAAGAATGTCAACCACCTAATTGACTTTCTGGTTTCTAAACTAAATTTAGATATCTATAAAAAATATTTTTTTATCTAAACTCAGGTTCCTGCTATAAATTAATTCAGTCCTTTTTTTTTTTGTTAAAATTTTTTGAAATTGTCATCCTGATAAATACCTTCGTATCCCACACAAAATGTAAATTTTGGCTAAATATGTAGAGGAATAAGCATTATTCATAACTAAGCAAACTATAATTACTCCAAAGATAGACGTAATGAACTAAACTTGCTGACCTTCAAAAGTAGGTTTATGTGCAATGTGAACGTGAAGTTGTTCTTAAGAACCAGTCGGACCATAAAATAATTCGTTTTGCGACACTTATGTTTTTTTAATCATTTCCTAACTGCATTATTAAAGATTGTGTTCGTTACAGATGAAGAAGAAGAAATGACAACTGAAGTAGAATCGGCTAAACCGACGACTTCGCGAGGTACTGGAAGTTCCCATATACACTTATGGCAATTTCTGAAAGAACTATTAGCGTCTCCCCAAACACATGGTTCGTGTATTCGGTGGATAGATCGCAATAAGGGAATTTTTAAAATAGAAGATTCGGTTAAGGTCGCTCGATTGTGGGGTAAAAGAAAAAATAGGCCCGCTATGAATTACGATAAGTTATCTCGTTCCATAAGACAGTACTACAAAAAAGGCATTATGAAAAAAACAGAAAGATCTCAAAGGCTCGTTTATCAATTTTGCCATCCTTATAATTTATAGATATTTATTTGTATATATTTATTAATGTACAGGGGTTAATGGGAAATGGGTTGGTGATGGTTATTTGGTTTTCATTTTGAAGTTATCAGAATGATTAAGTAGCTTATTTGAGCAAGCTTCGTAGGGTATTACTACGTTAGCTTTTGTATTTAAAAAACAGCCAGTCAGGCATGTATAGTTTAAATAGTTTTAAGCAATTAATTATGTGGAAGGTAATTTCCGCAGAAAGAATTTTTGAATCGATTCAATGTCCTTTTTTTTACCGATAAGTAAATTTCCAAAAACAATTATGAACATTTGCTTTCAACATAAATCTCTTAACGCTAAAGCTTGAGATTTTCACCGAAATGTCAATTAGTTTATCTTGTTTTGGATTTTGAAAAATCGGTGATTTTGGTCCCATATATCTATGATATATTGATATAGTAAGTTCTATGAACACTTCAATTAAAATTAGATTGTGAATATTTATAACTGTTAGTCTTAAGTGAGAGATTTTTATTTATTCATTTATCGTAGACACGTTAATACTGTTAGTTTTTTATCAGAATAATTAATAAATATTTAATGTAAATTAAGCGTTGCTTACCTGACCAATTATGTACATATTGTCTAATAAATTGTTCACTAATTATATGTTATTTTATTTAGAAACACGCCCAAACAGACATATGAAAATAATGCGCAAAAATAACATATTCGACGGATCGTTTTTTACTTTCTTGCTAAACAAGAAAGTATTGCGGTCGAAAAAAAATCGAAATAAATAAGTTTTTTTCGGTTCAGGAAATCGTAAAACATCAAAATTGATGTTTTACGATTCCCTAAACCGAAAAAAAATTTTTTTAAAATGTCTGTGTGTATGTGTGTGGTCACTCGCCAGCCGAAACTGTATGGACGATTTTGATGAAATTTGGAATGAAGGCCTACGTTACAATTATGTCGACAAACCAAGCTTTTAAACGCAATAGGTATACAAAGGGTGAAAATAAAGGTGTTATTTTGGGGAGAAATTTTCACATTTTAACACAGAAGATTGAAATTCAGGTCACCAATAACTCGCATGAAATACAATATTTTGCAATTTTTTTTTAAATTGAATATGGCCGCAGTTACAGTCACATATACATTTTTTTGTGTAGAAATATATATTTCCGATGTCGTTCAAGATATAAAAGAATTGCAAATAGATATGCGTAGTTAAATAAAGGTTCTTTAAAGAGATTTCTTTGTGTAATAAGTTATGGTATAAGTTTGCCCACATTTAAGGGGTCAATTATTCGAAATTGATTTATTCAAAATTCTCTCCAAGCATTTTTTTTTGTTTATTTATATTTTCTAGGCAACCAGCCACTCTTAAGAATGCAACTAACCTGCCTCTTCTAAAGGTACTAGTATAGGAGATATGAATTTTCAAATATTTAATATTGATATTGGTATAACTTTCTAACTGTTTTAAAAGTTATTATTAATTTTATTAAATACATAAATATTATATTTAGAATTTACATCAGTTCTACATATATAAAGACAACATTTACATCGATTGATGCTTGAATCTTGATGGCGCAGTTGGTTAGCGCGGTACTCTAGCAAAGTACGGGTCGTAGGTTCAAATCCTACTCGAGGTAAACTTTTTATTTATTTATTCGTTCATAACAAAAACTTATAATAATTTTAACTATTTTGGTTACAAACTTGGGATTTCGGAAATAAACTTTGTTCATTTGAGCTAATAAAATGATATTATCCTGATGAAAACACTACTTCCGGTTTTTCCGGAAATTGAAAATATTCCTCATATTGCTGGTATAACCTACACATATCCTTACTTTATTTGAGAGGGAGTGAAATTTGCTTTAAAATGATATGAAACAGTCCAAGTTATCTTGAAAGATAAGCGAAATATCTATTTTTAACTTTGAACCTACATCTACATATGTAGGTATAGAAGGTTATGTAATCGACTTTCTTTTCACTATCGCTAAATCGACTTATTTTACAACCTATGGCCAAGTTTCATCAAGATAGGCCATGATGTCTGGATGTCTCGGAGAGGAGGGGTTATTGGGGTCAGTTTTTGTTTTATGAAATATTTCTAGAACAGATGAATATTTCAAACATAAAAATACCCCATATATATTATATATATATATATATATATATATATATATATACTTTAGTAGGAAGGTATCTTGACTGTGTGAAATTTAAATTGATCATTTATATTGAGGAGCAGTCATTTATTCATAGATAGATGACTGCTCCTCAATATAAATTGATCAATTATATATATATATATATATATATATATATATATATACAGGGTGACATAGACAAAAGTGCCATGCAGAATGCTATGCGATAGATGACAATAAAATAAGAAAATAAAGTTCCTAAGAACTTAGGTCCACAACGCGTTCGTTTAAAAGATATAGGTTGTTGAAGTTTAATTTTTTTTTCTTAATATCTTCTTACAATGATGTAATAAGCGGACGAAATTTTGTATACAGAGGCTTTTATCACGCAGAATGCAAATATGACCTCAGTTCTTTTATTACTGAAGAGCAGTGATCATATTACAAGCCCCCCACGACAAATCCACCTATTTTCGAACCTTTCAAAAAATTACCTTGCCACTCAAGAAAAGTGAACTAGCTTGCCATCAAGCATAAAGTCCACTCTTGCAACAATGTCCAATGAAACATCTTCTAATAATGTGTTCAGGTTATTCCTTTTCAACAATGCGACGAGTTCTGGAAACTCCCACTATTAACTTTTTTTTTAAACACATCTTTACCACCCATCTTCATCCAAACGCCTATGCACGTCAATAAATATTCGAACATTAGTAACCTGTCCTAAAGCACATCATTCTCGATAGATACGTTAACTGTTTCTACCAGAGCAAGCGTTTCCGAAACCCTTTTACAATTGCAGAAAATTATTTTAAAATTTCACTTGGTGCTGGTGGTTTTGTCATTATGTTTACAGTTAACTTTTTCGTTTCGTTTTTCGTCTCCCATTGTTCTGATCTCATCAGCATCATCCAAATCCTGGACTACTTTGATGTTTTCTGGATTATTTTTTGCAATAATAAATTAATGACCATCTCTTTGTTATTAATGTTGGGCAACAGTTTTTCTGATCACATTGTTGAACTCATACTTAATGAGAATTGAACATCCACACTATGATTTGGTATAGTTGTAATGCCCTGTAGTATGGAAATATGGCAGCATCTGAGAAATTATTCGTGATTGAATCCTCGTGTCACCTATTTTTCACTTTTCACAAAGGGTTCTGCTAATAAAACCATTTTCACGTAAACAGTTTGAGACATTTGACGAGCTTCTCCGTAACACATAATCATGTCCCTGTATTCTTCAAAAATATAGTGAACCATTTTAGGAACACAAAATAATATGTACTATTGGAGTGATGAAAATAACAGGCGATGGAAATTTACGAAAAGCAAACGAAATATATGACACTTGCCAAAATATTATTGTCTTGTTAGAGGTAGGCGTAGGCGTTTGGGTGAAGATGGCTGTTTTACAAAACCAAAAGTTAATAGTGGAATTTCCAGAACTCATCGCACTGCGCGAAACGAAGAAACTGTTTTACGAATGGTAGAAAATAATCCGAGAACAAGCACCAGGAAAACAAGTTCAGTAGTACGAAATGTTAACCGTGAATCAGTTAGACAAATGAACAACTTCTTCGCTCGTATCATTTCCAAAAGGTTCATTCACTATTAGAACATCTTCCTCGTGTACAATTTTACGAATGGTTGCAAAATCAAAGACACAATATTTTTTCTTCAATTTTGTTTACTGATGAAACTGGTTTTGGCCGTGATGGTGTTCTGAACCTGCATAATATGCACAATTGGAGTGATGAAAATCCTCATCATACCGTAATTAGAAGTCACCAATATGGATTTTCTATTAATGTGTGGGCAGGTATAATTGACAATTACTTAATTGGCCCATTTCAATTGCCCAATCGATTGACAAGTGAACTGTATCGAAATTTCTTGGATAATGAACTAAATACGTTATTAGAGGATGTTCCATTGGCTATTATTGGTAGAATGCGTTACATGCATGATGGCGCGCCAGCTCACTTTTCTCGATTGGCAAGGGAATTTTTGGATAGCAGTTTTGGAAATACGTGGATTGGTCGAGGGGAACCTGTACCCAGGCCAGCTCGTAGTCCCTACCTTAATCCCCTCGATTTTTCATTTTGGGGATTCATGAAAAATGATGTTTATTCTGTAGAAATACATAATGAAGAGCAACTATGGATAAGAATTATGGAAGCCGCAGATAGATTCCGTAATAACCCAGGAAAGATGCCGTCAATCGTTCGGAAGAAGAATTGAAAAATGTATTCAAGTACAAGGACAGCAATTTGAACATCTAAAAATTTAATTTTTTTAATCACTGCCCTTCATTTAATTGTTGAAGTGTTATGTCATTGTTTTTGCAAATAAGTTACTTTGGCGCTTTTGGATAATTTGCATGCATCGGATGCATTTTTCTCGTAAACCGTTGGTCCTAGCGACTTCAATAAGGTATGCCTTTCTGAAGCAGAAAAGATGTAAAAAAATTTTTTCTAGTCGAAAATGACGTACAGTGTAAGGCAAAAAAGTTGGGACCGATTCAAACAAGATGGAAACCTATATGTGGCGCCCTCTATCAGTAATAAAAGAACTAAGTCATATTTGAATTCTGCGTGATAAAAAGCCCCTATATACAAAATTTCGTCCGCTTATTACATCATTGTAAAAAGATATTTAAAAAAAAGACAAAAAAATTATTAAACTTCAACACCCTATATCTTTTAAACGAAGGCGTTGCGGACCTAAGTTCATAGGAACTTTTTTTCTTATTTTAGTGTCTTCTATGCATGGCACTTTTTTCTATGTACTTCGATAATTTCTTTAATTCGGTTGAACTGCAACATGAATTACTAATGGCCAAAATCTTTATTGATACACTTAGTAAGTTGGAAAAACGGTACAAACTATTTGCTCAGTGGGCAATGAGGATCTGTGATGTGCAATATGTTAATTGATTGCAAATATGTATTTTATTGACCTCTACTCATTAGCAATTAGTCGCAAATAACAGGCTTCAAACCCGGCTATTCTACTGTTGAAAGAATCTGGTTTAAATTTTTTTTTTGAACACCAGATATTGTTTATAAATAGACAGTTCGTGTAATGCTTAATGGCATTTAAATTGGCATTTAGGTTCAAGCTTTGGAGGTGCAGCTAGCAAAACAAAAATTAACCTTTTTAATAATTCAAAAATTAGTAAGAGTAATGTCGATCTGAAAAATTCTAAATCATCATATCATAATGATTTAGTAGTTTTCTTATTTTAGAAAACAAGATTCCTTTTTGTTTAGGTACGAGGATAATGAAATGGCACTGTACAGTGGAACTACTGTATGTAATAGTCAATACTATAATAATAATATTATTTATTTGGTCTATTAGATCACAACATTGGATATAAGACGTCAAATTTAATAACCACTAACCCTAACTCCGTTCCTTCCGATCCTATCCTGACCACACCCATCCTTAATCCCACCATGCATATACAGTGTGTGGCGTGAACAGTTTTGATTAAAAGTAATGGCGGATACAGTTATGTTAAAAATATGAAATTACGAAGCTGTAAGTTTTGAATGAGGCTGAGTTCAAATATAATATTGTCCTGAATGTGGCATTTCCGGTTATACCGAAGTAGTTATTTTAAACGGAACCTAATATTTTTATTTTATTTTCGAATTCTACATGAAATTCTAGATAAAATTTGTGCAAATGCTATACCAAAAATGAAGTATTTTCGAGATATTTAAATTTTTAAATTTTGAAAAATCCTAGTCACTTGAATAACGATATCTCCATTAATAACGAAGCTAGTGCGGTGAAATTGTAACCAATAAATAACAAGCTTGCCCGTTAACTCAATATCCATCTCATTGATATTTCATACAGGGTGTTTTAAACTTAGCCGCAACATGCACAATTTTAAATCATTTATAAGTTGCTTACTTTAAATAGAACACCCTGTATTTTATTACATTTTCCGCTGTATTTTTATAAGCAATTCGTTTGGTATCAGTATTCTATACCTAAATCCAACCACTTTTGAGATATTTCATTATCTTAGTTAAAACATAATTTATTTATTAATAATGTTGAAATAATTGTGTTGTTATGTTTTAACTAAGATAATGAAATATGAAAAGTGGTTGGATTTATAAAATACGATACCAAACGAATTGGCTTCAAAATACAGCGGACAATGTAATAAAATACAGGGTATTCTATTTAAAGTAAGCAACTTATAAATGATTTAAATTGTGCATGTAGGTAGTTTAAACACTGTATGAAATATCAATGAGATGGATATATGGAGTTAACAAGCGCTTATTGTTTGTTGGTTAATTTCACGTCACTAGTTCCTTAATTGAGATATCGTTATTCAATGTGGACTAGAATTTTTTCAAAATTTTTTAAAAAATCTCCAAAATACTTCATTTTTGGTATAGGACATTGTGCACAAATTTTATCTAGAATTTCATGTACAATTCGACAATAAAATAAAAAATATGACGTTACATTTAAAATAACAAAGTTGACGTCTACTTCCGGTATAACCGGAAATGCCACATTCAGGACAATATTTTATTTGAACTCAGGTCATCCAAAACTTACAGCTTCGTAATTTCATATTTTTAACATAACTGTATCCGCATTACTTTTAATCAAAGTCTTCGCCCACACTGTATATTTAATGTATGTCTGTATGCTGGGAATTCATGATTGTGGCTGAAGGAGCTGAAAGCTCGAGTAGCCCGCCTTCCCCTTTGGGCGGAATGAAATACGTGGCCTTGTAAGACCCTTTCTGGTAAAGTCTAACAAGAATATTCCACTAAGTGGATTTAGTGCTCTATCGACTAAACTCAGTTGAAGTAGGGTGGGTTTCGTTGACTCTTATTCTGTTAAATAAGTTTATAGACACCTCAAAATTTATAACATATATTGTACACCTTGGTCAAATCTTACAATTTCTTTACATAAGTATTAATTTAGCAGCATTCAATATGTACAGTTTAACTTAAATTCTCAAATTCACAATTTGCCCGGTAATTGTATTAAAACTAAATAAACTAATATCCGTGGAAAAGAAATGAAAATCAAAATTCTACTTTACAAAACTAAATAAAATAATCTTCTGGTTGGTGGTAGGCCACCCACGATACCTCTCGGTCTTGCGGCCTTCGTATTGCTAATGCTCAATTCTCCTGGGTTCCCTCGTGTTGGTGTAGTTGGTATCACTGTAACGAGAATTTCGTATAATAAAATATAAACAACCACCTGTTAGTTTCAATCTCTATAGTTTCACCCTTAAACAGTTTTGTTTTGTTTTTTTTTCTTGATGTGCGGTTGTGAGTGTTTTATACCAGGATTGATTGTCTTTCAGGTAATTTTACTGTCTATAATTTTTTTTACATGCAAAATTATTAATATGAGATTTCAACAATTGAAATTTCTATAATATCTTCGAGTACTATTTGTTATTTTATCTATATAATATACGGATTCCGTTTGTCAATCTCAGCCGATTGGTAAATTTGCTTTTTAATTATGTTTACAAAGTTACGGTGGTTTTATTGATAAGATTATCGGAAGGTCGTCTTTATCACTCACAACGGAAACGTCCTTGTATATTAAAAGGTATGAAATAATTTAACGTGCTTGTTAATGAATGTTTATAGGGGAAAATTGTAAAATTAAGTTAACCAGGTTTCTCTCAAATACTACTTATTATTTTACTTTAATGTAAAGTGAGAATATATTAAACTTTAACTCAATATTACGGTCGGTATAACAACAGCTGTGGAGTTATGATAGCAGGTCAATGATATCGATTTCAACGTACTGAATATACGTAAAATGAGAATGTAATTATTTTTGGGATGGGTAAATTAATGATGTTTAACTAGGATTAGGATGTTAATTTAAATTCAAATTAGAATTTCTTTTTGTTTAATTTACAATGACTTGAATATTTCCAAACTAAACTTCTTAATTTTAATGTGATTATTTTTGATCGGTTACGTTTAATAAAACAGTATTTTTGGAGCAAGTTTGTTTTCAAGTGATTTCGGATATGCGGTTATATGTTAGAGATCGGGACGGTATAATTATGGAGATTCGATGGATGGTTCCTTGCAGTCCAAGTTAGAAAACTCAGAACTAGACAAAGTAACTCTTAATAATAGGTAATTAACAGGATAAGCTCCCTTGCAGTCCAAGTTAGAAACTCAGAACTAGACAAAGTAACTCTTAATAATAGGTAATTAACAGGATAAGCTCCTTGCAGTCCAAGTTAGGAAACTCAGAACTAGACAAAGTAACTTTTAATGATAGGTAATTAACAGGATAAGCTCCCTTGCAGTCCAAGTTAGGAAACTCAGAACTAGACAAAGTAACTTTTAATGATAGGTAATTAACAGGATAAGCTCCCTTGCAGTCCAAGTTAGGAAACTCAGAACTAGACAAGTAACTTGTAATAATGGAAATTAACAGGATAATATATCTTCCTTCAAAAAGAGCCTAGCTAATCGGTGATCCTACAGACGTCGCTAAAATGCCTCGCCAACTGAATAGGACCGTAACGCCCTTAGGAGACCACCGAATTTCGTCAGCAGTTTGTCCTAAGTACGGTACTAATAGCTAGTTCCTTTCAAATCGGAATTTATAGGTGGACAGGTAATGTCAACGTATTTTCTTTTAAATTAAATTTTAGTTCAGTTTGGAATAATTTACAATTTAAGTATACACTGGATGTACTTTAAGAGTCAGTCAGGTTATGAATTATTCTCGAAAGGAGAATTTTTACGAAGTGCAGGATTTCGGATTTGCAATAAATTCTATCAGGTAATAAATTATTGGAACGGATTTGTAGACGATATTCTACAGGAAATCTACGAAGATGAGTATCGTAGACAAGAATGCTAAATTATGTGCAAATTTCCGGTTTTATACCTGGTCTGGAAAGAGATTTAGGTGGGACGGAACGCGATGGGTTTGCACATCCACAAGAGGGATCCTGTGCGCACGCAAAATTGTCGTTTTGTTATCATACCTGGATTCTGAAAGCGTAAATGAATTGTTATTTACAAATTACCTTTATAATTTCTTTATTATAAAATTTATTTCGCTCACCGTATTTCTGGGTCGTTACAGCCTTATCCTTGTTTTCATAACCACTACCAATCTGAAGTTTGAAAGTTTCAGTATTGTAGGAAATATACACATAAACAACTAATAACAAATAACATCACTTAAAATGTAAGGTAAATATAACACATTAAAATATATAGAGATAAATTATAAAGCAGTACTACCAACTAATTGAAAGTACTCTTTCTTTTAAAAAAGAATGCTTCGGTTTACTCAGATATGTTATTTTTGTTTTTCGTGTCATAGGAGTGAACATCACTATAATTATAAAATATAAAGGTAATAGAAAAAATCGCAAGAATTTTATATTTCTGAACTACGTCCCTACAGCTTTCAATAATATTCAAGTTGAATATTACTATTGACGAAGCCATTCTTTTTTGCATGACAAATACACGATCAGCGTACTGACTGTAACCCCACACAATATTATATTTAATAACTGGAAATGCTAAAGAGTAATATACATTTAAAAGCATTTTTTGTTGTAAAGTATTTTTTAGATTAAATACTATGAAATAAGCTTTGTTGAGCTTCTTACACACATCAGATCATGATCACCCCATGTGAGCCTTTGGTCAATTACTATTCCTAAAAATTTTTTATTACATACACTAGAGATGCTTACATTATTAATTTTAAATTGAAATTTGTGTTCACTCGAGCATACCGAGCATAACTCAATAGCACATTTAACCTATTTCTTCAACACCATTCATCAAATTGTGACAACACACTTTATTATTATTATTAACCAATTTATCGGTTTCTCCACTAATCACCACAGTTGTATCATCAGCATACATAAAAGTTTTCCCTTCCGTTATATACTCCGCCAAATCATTGATAAATAACAGGAAGATAAGCGGTCCAAGTACGCTACCTTGTGGAGTTCCTAGGCTTATGGCATTTAATACTCCGTAAATGTGTCTGTGAGACAAGTAGGATTGAATCCATAAATTGGTGGGTCCTTTAATTTCATACATGTCAAGTTAATGACATAAAATTTGACTATCTACGTTATCAAAAGCATTGGATAGATCAAATTTTAGCGTTACAGTTATTAAATTTTGATCAAGTTGTTGGTAGAGGTATTGAATGTATTTAAAATTTACAGTTTCCGTAGAATAACCAGGACAAAATCCATGTTGATTTTGTGAAATAATATCATTTTTTCTTAAAAATGACAATATCTTTTGACTAACAACTTTTTTGAAAAGGTAGTATGGATATTGGTCTGTAATTGTTTACTTCGCCTGCTTCTGCTTTTTTAAATATAAACATTATAGTTGTTAATTTCAAAATGTTTGGAAACTGTGTTTGCAGCAATGATTGGTATAAGAATTCTGCTAATATTGGAGATATTGTTAGCGCACACGCTTTACAAACGTCAACAGCAACTCCATTACAGCCTACTTAGTTTTTATTGGAAAAATTCCAAATTGTATTGTGGACGTCAGTTCCATATATAGGCTATATAAACATACTTTCAGTAATGCTTTTCTTAGTTGTAGTGCATTGTAACGAATCTTTTACGTTCTTCTTTCATTTAGTTGTAAAATATAAGAAAAAAAGGGTTTTTGGTAATTAATAATTTATAAGTTGTGGTAGGCAACTTAATTTGCATTTGAGTGTAACTTAAGTGATACCGTGAATGTCCTTTAACATTGTTTGATGTACGTTTTGTCAAACAAGAAGCCATTTTTGGTTTCCACCTAAATTTTGTGTAAAGTGCCATTGATTTAATGGTAAGACACCTTTAACTCGTATTATATTAAAACCTGAAACATTTGCTCTTTGCAGGCACTTTTAATTGCACAGTTAATTCTATTTTGATTACATTTTAATCACGTTTAATTCTACTTTTACGTACACTTGTACTTATAATTTTGCTATTTTTGGGTGCTTTCATTTTATGATTGCATTCTGCATTTAATTCAGATCTAAATTTAGATCACACCTTTTATTTGAACCTTCAAGAGTATGAAATAAATTCTGGATTATTCAAATTGCAATGAATATAAATTTGTAAGAAACAATTTCAACTTTGGTATACTTTACAACGTAAAACATTTTTATTTGTATCGGTAATTGTGTAATGTATTTTTATCTAAATATCTCTTTATTTGATACAATTGGTTTCAAAAATTATTATAAGCTTTCAAAGTTTAAAAATATGTAAATGTATGAAAAATTAAAATTTTAAATTCATTGCACAAAAAATAAAAGTTATTATGAACTTAGCTCGACTGCTCGACATCCCTGATGAACCCAGTCTTCCAACTCCCAACGTAATAAAAGACAACTGTCATTTTACATGCGCATGAAAGAAACAGACTTTTACCTGCTAACGTTGACTGCTTTGTTCAAACCGGTTATTTGTAGTTGTAGGATGTGTTTCGGGCCCTGACAAATTAACTCATATTTCGATCACAAGAATTATTTCTATGACACGAAGCATACCGTTGGAAAGAGTATAAACTAGAGTACTTTTTTGCAATTAATTTAGAAATTTTAATTTTCACACATTTACTTTTTTAAACTTTGAAAGCTTATAAGTAATTTTTTGAAACTAATTTATTTAGATAAAATACATTACACAACGTAGCAAAGTTATTATAAAAGATACAGAGTCGGTTAAATTAGCAAAGTTGGGCAGAATTACATGATAATTCAAATACCTATAAGAAAAATTCAACATTATTACCAACTTTCTAAGATATCTGAAAATAACTAAAAATCGTCCAAATTTTCAATCGGCTATATTTTACGCAAAATGAGAAAATGCGAATAAAATTTTTTATTTTTCGAGCTACAACCCAAACATACATCTCTATAAATGGCAACTATAGGTGGCTATGGGCCCATTCGATGGCTTATTTTTTCTGATTTCAAAATGGATAGCGTTGTATGTTTAATGTTATTAGTTAACTCACCATTTTCAAAAAAAAGGTAATTATAATATTTATTAAACAAATTAAAGTGTACCGTGAACATTTAAACAACAAAATCAGCTCGTATTCTACTACTAAATTTGTGAAACAACAAGAAATAATGTACTACATTATCAAAATAAAAAGTTCTAAATAACTTTAACTTACAACGAAGAGTAACAGCAAAAATATAAACAGATAACACAATCATAGAAGTGCTTCAAAATGCCCTCCATTATTTTGAACACACATTTGACATCGTTTTAAAATTTCGTTTTGAATTTTAATAAACTTTGGGTTCTAATTTGTTATACAACAACACGAATTTTATTTTTAAATCGTCGAGATTACCAGGTTTTACTCGGTACACTTTGTCTTTAATTGTACCCCACAAGAAAAAGTCCAGGGGTTAAGTCTGGAGATCGCGACGGCCAAACTATTGGACCTCGATTTCCTATCCAATTATTAAAACGTTCCTGTAAATAGTTACACGTAAGTAATCCATTGTGTGCTGGTGTCGTCGTGTTGAAAATAATTCAAATTTTGAATTACGTTCAACGGAAGGTCGTCCAAGATTTCTTCAAATTCCTTTCGTAAAAAGTTAAATATCTTTCGGAATTTAGATAGTATTCATAAAAAACAGTCCAAGAATTTTCGTACCAATAATACCGCACCAAACGTTTACAGAAAAGCATATTGATCTCTCCTCTCGACAGTAATATGAGGATTTTCTTGGCACCATTGGATATGATTTTTCTATTTAAGATGCCGTTGTTTGCAAATTTTGCTTCATCGGTAAAAATAATGGTTTTCGAGAATTGATTGTTTGCTCGATTTTCATTAATCAACCATGTAGCAAAACGTAATCTTTTCTGATAATTTCACGAAGAGATGTAGTAGGTTTAAATTCGAGGTAAGCTAAAACACGTTCTTCTGTTTCTGTATTAACATTAATTTTAAAATTTTGAGGTTTAGTAGAAGCCCTTATTTTGTTAAATTAAATTTTTATTAGCATTTTCCCATTTTACGAAAAAATAGCTATCAAAAGTCTCTCTTATAACTTTTTCGTATTTTGAATATTAAAAGATATAGCCGATTGAAAATTTGGACGATTTTAGTTATTTTTAGATATCTTAGAAAGTTGGCGACAATGTTGAATTTTCTTATCGGTAGTTGAATTATCATGTAATTCTGCCTAACTTTGCAAATTTAACGACGGTGTATCTCTTATAATAACAAAGATAGCCACAGAACGTGGTAGATTCTAGACATATATATATATATATATATATATATATATATATATATATATATATATATATATATATATATTTATCTACTTGGGATAGGGTTCAATTTGAATTTCGTAGGCAAATAAAAATAAAACATTTAAACTTTTTCATTTTTATTAAATTGAATTAAAAATTTATTTCACAGAAGGAAATATTGCTGTGTATAATTTAATAGTTCTCTACAATTATTTCTTTCAACGTCTACCAGATTTCTATGGAATTTTCAACGAGTATGCATGCGTTGCGTCCTTGCTAAATTAAATATGTGCAGCTTGTCAAAATTCCAAACAACGATCTTTTCTTAGTAAGTACAATTTTACTTTAATTAAAATTAGAATTATTATATTTATGATCACACTTGTTCATTACCTTTCCAGATATTGATACACGTCGTCGCACAACAATTATACAGAAATTAAAAAAAATACATACATACAGGACATCAAAAGAATAATCAATGCAATCTATTTGGTTATGATAATAAAATAAACTCACATGTATTTTCGAAATTTCCATTACATGGTCACCTTAAGCTTGTTCCATGTTAACATTGGATGTAAACTTCATTCCATCTAACGATGATACTGCCTTCCTGTAGAAAATGGTACTGCTTAATTTCCATAAATTCATCCACTTCACTAACTTGTGGTAAATCTTCTTTGCGGTAAATACGTTGCACTTGGATAATATGCTCTTTTTATAGTTGCACTTTTATTTTATTTGGATATTTAAATATTTATTAATTTTTCGAATTAATTTTGTGAGTTATTCTGTCATAAACTTTTATAATTGCTAACACTTTCACTTTAGATACCGATTTCAAGTTAAAATTGTTTTATAACCTCAATTACTTTTGAGAAAAAAATAAACATCACATCCAAAATAACAGACGAATTTTATTAAAATAAAAAAATGCACATCACCCGATGTTAAACAAAATTTTGAAATGAAACAAAACAATAGTGTCGAAAATTATAACCGGTAACCTTGGTTTTTAAAATTTTGTTATATGTTATAACGATTGTTTCTGAAATCTCATACTCTACGTTGCTCGCGGTTCACTTTCGATAATGTTAAAGAAAATTTTAACTTACATGTTTACAAATGCACTATTCGCACTATGACTTGTTAGCCACAAAAAAATAGAAGAGAAGAGAAGAGAGTGAGAAATCAGGAGCAATTCCTTTTACACTTTCTCATAACTACCATGTTTCAATTTTTTTAACATTACATACAAAAGATCTTGGCATTCGATTGGTCTAAACAAAAAATTAATTTAACTAAAACATAGATTATGCCATAACTTTTCAATTCAATTCGGGTTTGCTTTTTAAATACATTTTGAACTCAGGACAAAATTCTGCATAAATAAACACCACACATGCTATAATTCGCTTCATGAATTTACATTTTGAAAATTTTATACCTAAATTTACTAATATCTAGTAATTATTGTATTTTACAACTAAACTGATGACATATTTAGCTTCTACATAAAAACTGTATAAGAATACACTTATCTCTACCCATTGTACATAGTTTTAGCAAAATTTCTACTTTAATACCTTAACTTTATGTACTTAACCTAACTTTTCTAAATGTATGTTTAAACTACATATTTAAAGTTCATTTCTTTGTACAAATAAGGAAACCTATTTTATATGATTTTATAATTTATTCTGAACTTATCTTGCCCTAAATAAGCTATAAATTTGTAAACTTCTTAATTATTGTACTTAACCTAACTTTATATAATTTAATTTAAACTTGCGTTTTAAACGTTTATATCATTTGTAATGTTTATCTAATATGTTCCTATATATGTCTCTAACACAATCACTGTTTACTATACTTTATAGTTTCTAATTTTGTATTTTCACACTTTCATATTGTTATCATATTTTGTAAGTTTTTGTACACAAATTGTATTTATATGGTTAATATCACATTGCACATGTAATGTTCAAGTTCTTAGATATGTTTCTAAGGCACTTTAACTTCTTAAGCACGTTTTAAACACAGCCTAAGATCTACCAACATAACGTCTTCGTACCATAACCCTTTTTATAGTTCGCAGAGTTTTTATGCATTGTACCAATTACTATACATGTTCTACACATTAGAATTATTGTACTTCATGTAATCAATATCTGTTATGTGTTTAATGGCTTAATTATATTGATTTATATGTGAAATTTCTTATTTATCTTTAACGAAATTGAACTTACACACTAATATGTATCGTGTTGACCTTTTTAACATGCTACTGCTATAGCTCAATGCTTTTATGAATACAACATCATTTGCAAACCCCATAAAGCCTGTTTTGTTGTATAAAAACCATATTTTTATATTCGTATATTATATTTTCTCATAACAAAGTGTATAACTTCTTCAACTTTATTTGAACTTGCATACGATATAATATTTGAACTCGATACAACTCTACCCCCTCTATTATACCTATTTATAACCATCGCAATATATATATATATATATATATATATATATATATATATATATATATATATATATATATATATATATATATATGAACTTCATATTTTGGAAAAATAATCAGAAAAAGTAGTTCACATATAAAAACAAGAAGCACAAAGTTGCTTTCAAAACCAATTTGTCTTGGATAAATGTTTATGGAATGCCAAAATTCAACTAACGACATTATGAAGTCGGGTTTATAAATTGAACTGCAAATTCTGTAATTCTGTTTATGTTGGGCTAACACTTAGAAACTTACATATTAGATGCAAAAACGCATTAGATGTTACAAATATAAACACACAGACAAACTAAATTATGTCAAACATCGAATAAAAAATAATTACCTTTATACTTTTTATTAAATTTTAAATTTTGTAATAAAAATGACAAATTAGATTTTTTAGAAGCATTCGAAATTTATAAGCATAAAAGAAAGTACATTTAATGAACAAACAGGTCGATCTTATTAGACTCACTATTAACAGACATTTTAGTTATAAAACTATAATTTACATCAGGTTTGCTGTTTTATATTTATGATTTCTTACCATAACTACTTGCTAATTTTTTCTTATATCTTGATGATGATACATGTATTGAAACGCGTTAAGAAATAAATAATTATATAAAAGTAATTGTGGAATTGTATTGTATTTAAATATTAGTGCAATTAAATATAGAATTCCACGAAGTAAGGTTAAAAATATAAATTTAGATTAGACATTACTGACTGTAAAAGGTTACAAACATGACAAATCCAAAATTTGGTTTTCACCGTGTTGCCAATGAAATATATCCGCCAAGTTGGTGGAAAAGAACAAACATTTTATAGTTACACAGTGTTGGTTATCGTTTGAGGTTTGTAATGTACAATATTTCTGTTTATACCCCGATTTCACTGGCAATACGGTCGAAACACCAAGCAAGTAGTTTTGGCCGTTTTTCCAATGAAATTGGTATTGTACTTACTGGTTCTAAAAAGATCAATATGGTAAATCCATGCCCATCAAGCAAATAGTTTTGACAGTTTTCACAGTGAAATTAATGAATAATTAAAATTTAATACTCAGCAGATCCCAAATAATGACCAGCACTGTGAAATTATAGAATTTCGTTCTTTCCACTGAGCGAATCGTTTTGCTAACGAAATGGAGGTATACGTAAAATTTTTTGAGGTAAATCCATAGCCCATCTATCAAATAAAATTAGTGAATAAATAAAGATTTTGTGCATTACAGATCCTAAACGATGACCAACATTGCGGAACTATAAAATTTGATATAATTTAGACCGTTTCCTCAACACAATTGGGTCGTGAACAGAAATTGTGGAAATTACAGACCCCAAACGATGACTAACATTATGAAACTATAAAATTCGATCTTGCCCATCAAGATAATAGTTTTGAAAGTTTTCTCACTGATATTGGTGTATAAAGTTTTGGAACAAGCCCCGAACGATGTCCAACTCTGTGAAACTATAAAATTTGGTTCTGGCCAGCGAGCAGATGGTTTTGAAAAAATGGACATTGCTGATCCTAAAGATGGCCAACATAATGCCTTTGTTAGGTAGACAAAACCAACGGTAAAACTATAAATTTTAGTTATTTCTTGTCAAGGCATTGCTATCGGGCGTGTTCCTAAAGAATTTGACATGAACACAAATTTGCAGTATGGCGGACAACTTTTCAGCCCAAAACGTGACAGTAAATTATTTGGCACCATTAAGACTATGCATATACAAACTTTGACGCGATTAAATCGTCGCACGTAGAAGTTATTAAAGTTTTGCACATCATAAGCGATATTTAAGAAATAATTCATGAGGAAACCACTCGGTTGATAAATGCCCATGATCACTCCTTCATGATATAATCTATCGGTAGAAAAAATTTCAGCACTTTATGTCGATTTCCTGAGGGTGGTGAAATTTGTTAGAAACGCTGTTTTTAAAAAGAATAGAATGGTGATTATATACACTTATGAATGTAAAAATAAAATAAAACAAAATAAATTCACAGTTGTCTAATAGTTTTGTGACACTTCTGCATTCGGTGTGAATCACATAGGGTTAACTACTTACGAATTTAGATTAAAATATCACACATCCCACGATTTTAAAATGTATTTTGTCCTATTAATAAGGTTGTCTAACAATTTATTTTTATAGCTTTTCCACTATTCAGATCTAAGTAGCAGTTGTTTTATGTGGGTCACACCTAATATGGTATTTTATAGTTAATTCATCCCTAAGTATGACCATATATTGAACGAGGTCAAAACATTAAGAATTTGTTCCACTCTTTCTCTGTATATTTTAATAAAACACTTTTCTGACAATATTTTTAGTTTTAATTTATTTTGCTAATGATAAAGTATAATTATGCAACGACACTACAATTATATGGTAGTAACTGCTAGAGTGCTTCCATGAAACTGTTCAGAGAATCCAACATCATCTGACCTTTTTTTGTAAGAATAAAAATATCTCTCGATCTTCCAACCTGCAAAGTGGGCATTAAATGAAATAGAATAATTTTTTAGGATAATTGTAAAACCTCTTTTTAATGCGTTGGTAACTAAAATAGGAAACATTGCAAAAACAAAACAATAATCGATGTCAGATGGACATTCAAAACTTCATGTCGGATAGAGGTTAAGACTCTTTTCGCACGAGGATACTGTATGCTGGATACTGTATCTAAGATACAGTCGCTTGCGTCGATCGACTGATCATGTACTGTTGGCATACTTTTTGCGCAAGCGTGATTGCAAGAATTAAATCACGAATGCCTTCAGTTCAGTAGCGGCGACTATAAACCACACAGTGATGGATGTTAAGGACACTTCTACTGTATGCTGCAGTAGTACGACCAAAGAGACTGCAGAAACGTACGAAGAGTAGAAAATGGGTACGTCTCATCGTTTCTGAACGCGAAACAAAAGCTCTATCAGGACCTTAGAAAACCCCAACAAATTCTTTAATTACTTCAGAACATCAGTGAAATCTTTTGATGAACTCCATAACATTTTGAAGGATAAGATTTCTAAATCAGCCACAAACATGCGACGCAGTATTTCATCGGAAGAGCGACTGATGGCGACTCTCAGGTACGCCAGAGTACACTTTTACCTAATAAAATAACCAGCTACTTGTACAATTTAATAATAATAAAAATAATAATCTTAATTTATTAACGATAGAGTAAACACTTCAGTTATATGAACCTAACAGTTCGATAATCTGACTCTTCCGAATTGCACGAAGATGCTATTGAATCTCCCGGTGATAGTGCGGGTAGAGACTGTACGGATAAAATGGGCATGAATGAGATTGTGTGGGAGGCCAGGAATTAAAGGTTGTGATTGGGATTGCATTAAAGGACAAAACTGAGGATAAGTAGGTGTCTGGTAAATCCAGGGTGCTAGAGAGTAGCTGGTCATGAAACTGTTCTGAATAGGAGAAGACCATTTGCACTAACTTTCTTGAGACCTCCTAGCAGCGAAAGAAGGAAATTTTGGTCGTCGTCTTCATTTAGAAGTTTTCGGCAGCTTCTCTTGTTGCAGAGAGCCTTTTATTATTTGCATCACTTCCGTACTGGAATCCTGCTTTTTACATCAGCGCTTCGGCTGAAGTTCTTCTGTAGACGTATTTTCACCAGTGAACGTATTTCCACCAGTGTCATCCTCATCTTGTTCCTCTACTGTAGGATCCATACTAGTGGTTGTTCTGATAAAAGAAATTACAAATGAATGGATAAATATAACAGTTTGTTTACTTTGCGTTAACTTACTCTTTATTTGCCGCACATTTGAATAAGAATGACATGTGCTCAAGGTAGGTGTATGTTTTCCAATCCTTTGCGCTTCCAGGTGGTTTAGTCTTCCATCTAGCAAGTTCACCGGCAAAACAGTTCCTCAGGTTCTTCCATTTTTTTAAGTTCTTTTCCAAAATCACATTATAGAAACTCTTCTTTTACAGATATCCTGCTACAGGATGTTCCTTAACACAGCTACATTACACCTTTAGAATTGGCGTATCTACATTAAGTGACTTGATTCCAATTTGCAACACTAAAAGAACAATCCATTCCTCAACCAACGGAAGAAAATGATTACAGATTGCACAAGGTTTTTAAAACATCCTAATTTCTCGAACTGCATTGGGGCGATTGATGGAAACATATACGAGTCGTAAAACCTGCAAATAGTGGACCTAATTTTTACCGGGGAAAAACGATTGCAAGGTACCATATGTCATCATTGGAGGCTAAGTTTTGCTTTCTAACAACGAAATGCGTCCATTTCGGGGAAAATATTTGCCAATACAAAACAGGGTGTTCAATTATCGGCTATGCAGATCGCGGCGATATATTGAGTGCAGCTTTCTCACTAATAAGTGTAGAATATTTCATAGACCACTAAACGTCAGCGTGAATTTTGCTGAAAATATAGTGAAAGCTTGTGTAATACTTCACGCTGTATATATATATATATATATATATATATATATATATATATATATATATACAACGTGTCCTAAAATTGCCGAAACAGAGCTAACACGTGTAGTAGGGTTGATTGGACCTAATTTACTTCTATACCAAAATGTTTGACCGTGAGAAGAATTCAAAGTTTACATAAAAAACACATTTTTGTACGCTGTTCAGAAATGAGTGAACCAAATTGAATTAAAACCACAATCATCCCCTGATATTTTTTCAGAACTTTCTATTAAACTTGTATTAGGAATATTTGTTTTAAGTATTTAATAAAAATTTTTTCCTTTGAAACTATGCGGAATGCGAAATTTTACAACAGTCTTCGCTAAAAATTGAGAACCGTATTACCACCCCTAAGAAAGTTCTGAAAAATATCAGATGAATGGTTTTAACTTCTATAATCTCTTTTGAGTTTCTTTGATTACCGAAAGGTGAGTATCCTCTAAAATCCACTTTTGTCAAATTTCATTCAATTTGTTTCACTCATTTCTGAACAGCGTACAAAATGTGTTTTTTATGTAAACTTTGAACTCTTACCACAGGCAAACGGTACATTTTGGTATATAAATAAACTGGGTCCAATCGACTTATTTTGACCTCTACAACACGTGGTAGACCCTGATATATATATATATATATATATATATATATATATATATATACGATGAACTAAACATCGATAGAACAATGAGACTCATCTAACAGGGGATAGGGATCAACGAAAATTTAGAAGGAACCTGCATTTAATATTATAAAACAAACTATCATGAAATTGAAATAACTTATTGGTTTGACTACAATAACCATAGTTAACATGATCAAAATACACTAAGGTAATGTCCTATTTAATAAAAAAAAATCTTAATTGATTAAATAAATTGGATTATAATCTTTACTTCGCATAAATATTTGCGTTATACCCTGTACATAACAAATACTTTTAAAATTATAGTGAGCGTGTGCAATGAATCCGCAACCATATGACATATCATAAAGAAAGTAAAATTTGACAAACCCGTAAGTATAAAGATGTTTGATTAATAAAAAAAAACAAGTTATCAAGAAAACATTTAAAATTCCGGAACGAATAATATTCCCTTTGAACATGCATACTTGTTGTTGCACATCATTATTATTACAAAGGACATAAATTGTGAACATAACAATATTTTATCAATGTCAACAAAGTACTCACATATTGGTCCTTGTCTTCGTGGGTATCTGCTGCACAAGACGATAGTAAACACCAGCTGCTGCAAACTGCTATTCTGCCCCTCGAACATCCAAAGTTTTCTTTACGATAATCAGCTTATTCACTTCGGTAAGTTTCACTATTAATATTATAATGTTGACGAATCTTTGTTTTAGGTTTATTGCTTCATTAATAAATTGCATTCAAAAGTAAATTTTGAATGAGCATGGAATATGGGTGATTGTCGTAAATTAAAACACTTTTTAATAAACAGGGTGTATAATGAAAATAACTTATGGACACCACAATTTAGTATGCACATCAACATATACGATTTATATTTAAATACACAAAATCGAAACGTCAGAAAAATTTTTATAACTCAACGAAACTTCCGAAATATGGTTCGAAAAGGTAAACTAACCTTATTTAAAACTATATCACGAACAAAAGACTATCACTTGTTTCATGATCACTTCCGAAACTAAACCGCACTTTATTATAATCCCGAAGTGATTTAAAATTTTGTTTAAACTTATATTTTCAAAAACAAATCGCAACAGCTTGCTCTGACAAGTTGTTGCAAAAGTTGAAAATCAAGAGATCTAGAGAAGCTAAAAACGCTTGTATTTATATCTTTTTTACTCGACAACCAAATTCTTCGAATGTTTCCTTAGTTACGGGAAATTTTTGCTTAATTCCTATTGGTTAACACAATTCTTAATTTACGAAAATTCTTTAAAACCTTATAACTTTCTTCCTATTTAACATTTCTTAAATCTAAAAACATTTCCAAAATCTACATAAATTTCTCTAAATTTTGATACCAAACAAGATCTAAATCGGACACTTAATTACTATGTTGATTTCTACCCTTATTTATTGAAATTAAACTAATTATATGCAATTTACAGGCTTGAAAAGTACCTCCACAGGAATAGGGGAAGCTATTGCACCCTAATATACATCTCAAACATGCCTGCGGCCAATTTGAAAGGAAAAAATTCTTAAATCTAACACAATTCTTACAAACTAAAATTAACAAAATTGAACATAAAAATAAGGAATTACATCATAAAATTGAGGCTACCTTATTATTTTTGCCTCTACTAATTTATTTTATTGGAATTGTCTCAATTAAAATTACTCTTCACAAAAATTATATGTTCGAGGATATGACATAACCTCACATTGTCTTTATCAAATTAATGTTAAATTTCACCTTTTTAAGCACAAAAACTGTTCATGTAAGTGTTTAGAACTATAGTTTAAGTTACAAATTAGTTTATTTAATCACTTTTGTAGGTTGATAAGTTTTCCTACGACTAGTGTCGGAATGTTGTCATACACTAGTTTAATGTGAAGAACTGTTGAATTAAACACAATAATTCCAGATCTATTGCATGATCCATGTTATATAGTCACCCACTAATGTGCTTGTTCTGTTTTTTCTATAAGTTTTGCACTATTATAAGTTTAACGCACAAATACGAATGTTCTCACAAATTTCGCCTGCGCACAAGTAAATTGTGACATTGATACCAGCCTATCTCTAATTGTAACATTATTTTTTTCAACCACAACCCGTATTACATGTCGTTAGGGAATATTGTTTAATATAAACTTATAAAACTAAAAGAAAATTGAATTAATTGAAAAACGAAAACAAACATCCCCTATACTTTTATGTACTGTGTTGTCTATTACTAAAATTATCATTATTAACACAACATTAAGGAAATATCTTAAATTTCTCAAACACCTCAATGTCTATTAATCATCCTATTCTATAATCATTTAAGGAAATGTACCATTTTCGTACAAACTAAAACAAAATTTCACTATGGAGATTACATAGCTACATGCATCTAATTAGATTCATCTCAATATAATATATATATATATATATATATATATATATATATATATATATATATATATATATATATATATATATATATATATATATATATATATATATATATATATATATATATATATATATATATATTTTATTAAATTACACATACCAGGGTCTTGAATGTTGTAGAGCCAACCCTATTTCCTTCAATGTATCTAGAACGATGTGTTATAAAGCATTCATATTTGTTACAAACATTTGTCCAGTGCTGGCCCATACTTCTTATTAATATTGTTTAAATGTATCCACCAGAGGTGCTGATGTCGACTGCAAGCAACATATTATTCTAAAAAATTTTACCTGTATATAAATATATATCTTATTGACATTTTCAGACGTAACAATTAAAAAACAAAAATTTTTCTCTTACATTTTTTCGATCAAAGCGATTGTTTTTATATAATTTACAAAACAAACTGGGAAATTGTACAGCGCTAATGGATGTAGTAACATAAAGACATCAACACGCCACTATTTAATAGCAAAAGAAAAACGCTTTTCTAGTAAATTATTTTATTCAAAATTAGTTTGTAACATACCGCTTTTCTAACCCTTTAAAATTTGAAAAGTAAATGATTCTACGAGTTTACTTTAAGCGGTCAGTAATAAAAAAAAAGGAGACAGTAATGAAATAAAGCGGTTAGTAATGGACCACTTTTCAACCTGTAGGGAGCTACTATCGATTTAATTTATTATAAGTTTTGTTATGAACGAATAAGTTCAAGGTAAATACGTAATTAAAATTATTATTAATTTTATTAAATACATAAATAAAAAGTTTACGTCGAGTAGGATTTGAACCTACAACCTATACTTTGCTAGAGTAATAATAATAATAATAATTTTAATTACTATCAATTTAAACTATTAATGTCAAATTGACAATTTTAATAAAGGGTTAAGAGTATGCAACCATTTTTCTCACGTGCGTAGATGGTGAGCGAACGCAAGGAATAAGTGGAAACAACCAACAAGTAACGACAAAACCAACAGAAAAATAGTAAGAATAATGTTTATGGCTTCTTATTAAAGTAAAAATTAAAAGTCGCATTGTCGCAACTTTCAACATTAAACGAGAAGCCGTGATGCTCCAAAATTGTTTGATTTGAACTGTATAATGTTGCATGTTCTTTAATTGTGAATAAAATCGTATAAAAACCTCGGCAAAAGAACTAGTTGACCTCCAGGCTTCGCCTCTCGGTCAATTATACTCCTATCGACAGGAATGGAACACTTTCCGCCTCGGTATGTGTAATATACTATTAATAAATGTATTTTGAAGGAACCGTATTCTTATGTAACAAATAAATTTATTTTAATTGTCTAATTTAAGTAATAATATCTTAATTTAAAACTACCTACTGTTATTTCGAATGTAATACTAAGTAACATAACGTTATGTTAAATAAAAGCTTCTGAAGAATATTTTCAAAGTTGTTCCCATTTTCCTGTAAACACAATCTAACATAATGATTAAAACTATTACGTACTCTTGTAAATATTTCTAGGTTATTACGAATCTGGTCAGCTGGGAAAGATTATTGACGCAATTCTTCAACAGTGTTAACAGGAGTAGCATAGCTTAACAATACTTCTCAGGTGTCCCCATAAAAAAAGTCAAGTGGCGTAATGTCCGGTGAACGAGCATAACGTACGGGTGCATCGACACAATGGCCTATCCTTAAATTCAACCAAATCCTGACAGCTAAGGTAGTATGTGTCGAAGCCCCGTCATTCATGTACCACATAACTTGTCGTACACCTAGCGGTATATCCTCATATAGTATTGGAAAATTTTCATTTAAAAATCGAAGATACTCAAGCATAATATGTTGCAGGTCGACAGCAGCGCCTCTGGTCGATACATTTAAACAATATTAATAAGAAGTATGCGTCAGCACTGGACAAATGAAACTATATATGTATGCTTTACACCACATCGTTTTAGATAAACATTCAAGACCCTGTTAGTTCTCAGGGTGCAACTTTGGTCTAAGGTATATTTAGTTTATTCGCCTTATTTTTCATCTATATGCACTGGTACCGTTTGTACTATTCTATATTACGATGATATTCTCCCCACACTATTATCTTGTTTATAATTATATTTATATTTAAATTATTTTTGTTAATATTATTATTGGCTAAAACTCAAATATTTAAAACACAGTCGGAGAACTTAAGACTCATCAAAGGGATAGGGATCAAAATTTAGAAGAAACTTTATTTTAAATGATAAAATAAATGATTATTAATTTGAATTATATTAAGATTTTGAATATAATAATCATAGTTAATTTGATTAATGCACATTGAGTTAATGTCCAATTATGTTTTATCGTATCTAACTTGTTCCAGTAAATTGAATTATAAATTTTAATTGCATTAATATATCTGTCACACCCTGTACATAACAAAATTCTTCAAAAAGTATACTTGGGCATGCGCTGTGAATACGCAAACATGTGACTTTGATTACAATAAAAGTGAAATTCGACATACAAGCAAGTATAAATACGTTTGAATATAAACATTATTATTATTAACCATTTAAATTTTTAGAACAAATAATATTGCCTTTGGACATGCATACACGTTGTTGCACATCATGATTGTTACAAAGGATGAAATTATGAACACAACAATGAAATATCAATGTCAACAATGAAGTACTCACATAAAATGTCCTCCTTTTCTGATTACTGCTGTTGAAGTTGATTGTAGAAAACAGCTCCTTCGAACTCCAACTCTGCTCCTCGAACATCCAAATTTTCTTCAGCTTATACGCTTAGGTAAGTTTCACTAATGTTATTATAATATTGATGAATTTTTAATTTTAGGATCATCACTTCTTCTTATCTTAATTTCAAAATAAGTTTTGAAAAGCATGGACCGTTTGAAGGATATTATAAATTAAACACACTTTCAGTAAATCAGGTGTATAATAATAAGAACACGAAGAGAACACAATTAAATATCCATAACAACGTAAACAATGTAAACTTAAAACAAACAATGTCGAAATATTTTCATTAACTATCGATAACCTCCGATTTTGATATTTAAAAGGTAAACTAACCTTAATTTAATTATTTCCCGACAAAGACTATCACTTGTTTCTCTAACACTTCCGATACTAAAATCGCACTTTGTTTTTAACGAAGTGACGTTATTTTGTTTAAAAATAATTTCACAAAAAAATTTGGCAACACCTTACTTTAGCAAGCTGTTGAAACAGAGGAAAATTAAGAGAGATTGTAAACCTTCAGCACTTCTATTTATATGATTTTGGGTAACGACCAAATCTTCGATTGTTCTCTATAGTTACCAAGAATATTTCCTAAATTCTGATTGGCTACAGCAATTTTTACATTACGATATAATTTCAAAACCCCATAACTTTTGCCCCGTAAACCTTTCTTAAAACTAATAACATTTTCATAATCTACATAAATTTCTCTATAATTTAAAACCAAACACGAACTAATTCCTACACTTAATAACTAAGTTAATTTTCACACTTAATTATTGATTTTATGCTAATTTTATGTACTTTACAGGCCTGGAAATGATTTCTACATGAATATGGGATGCTACTACCCCTAAATATTCATCTTTTACATGCCTACGGCCAATTTGAAAGGAAAATTATTTTAATTTTTCCAACACTCTTAAAAACTAAATTTGACAAAATGGACACAAATATAGTGAATTGTAACTTGAAACTGAGGCTACTTTACTATTTTTGCCTCTACTAATTTATTTTACACAAATTGTCTCAATATAAAATACTTTTTACATAAATTTTATGTGAGGAAATAACATAACCTCATATTGTTAACACAATTTTCAATGTATAATTTCACACTTTTAACCACTATAACTGTTTGTGAAAGTGTTTAAACTTAATGTTCATGTCTCAAATTAATTTATTTTAACACTTTCGTAGGTTCATAAGTTCTACGACTAGTGTCGAATGTTGTAAATCACTAGTTTAAGGTCATTAAATGTTGATTAAACACAATAATTCCAGAGCTGCTGCTTAATTTATGTTCTATAGTTACTCACTAATGTACTTGTTCTGTTTTTTCATAATTTTAGCACTGATATAAGTTTATCGCACTAACACGAATGTTTTCATGAATCTTGGCTGCGTACATTTGAATTGTGACATTGATACCAGCCTATATCTAGTTTTTAACATTATTTTTGTCAACTACAACTCAATCACATGTCGTCAGGGAACATTGTTTTAAATAAACTTACTAAACTAAATAAAAACTTGAATTAAATCATAACGATAACAAACATACCCTATACTTCAATGTAATGTGCTGTCGATTATACTCATATTAACATTATATTAAGAAATATTTAAATTTACAAACATCTCAATGTTTATTAACCATTCTTATCTAGAATTATATAATGATATGTACCAAATTGTACAAACTAAAGAAATAATTCACTATGGACTTACATAGCTACTCGAATGTAATTTAAATCATCTCAACATATATATATATATATATATATATATATATATATATATATATATATATATATATATATATATATATATAGTCTGCACCATACTTAAAATTCAGTATTGCACTTGCGGGCTGCTGTATTGCCAAACGTACGCCTCAACCGGATTCTATTTAAACACAATACTTTCACTTTTATGATATATCCTCTTAGCTTGGGCTGAAACGAGGGTATTAGACGCGGTGTTTACTATCCTCTTGCCAGTTGTATTTTAACTACATGGTAAAACCGATTTTTTTAATTATAATAATTAAAATAATATAAAATCGACATTTTGAGTTAATTGAATTTTTATTATGCTTTATTTATTTTGTTTGTTTCAAAATATCTGAAAAGTTACTTTAGAAGGTAGGTATACAAATTGTATTTATTTATTTTATAACCAAGTTATAAATGTACAATTTAGTTACTTCATCGTATGTATTATCGCGGGAGCTTGATACAGTTTCGCTCTTTTTACGTTTATAATTAATCTTTCTAAGAAACTAACGCAAACGTATTTTGCAACTCCCTATTATTAATTTCAGCGTCATTAACAAATTAATTATACGATAAATGTTTGCATATTTGTTTTATGTCCGTTTGCAACGACATTTTAAGCTATTAAAGCTAATAAGACATTACCATAGAAACAATTATTGTAATAATTATTTCTATACCAATTAAGTTTTACTTAGCTTTAAGTATACCTTAAAAGTGTCGTTCAGAATACGCCTCAAGTAAAAGAAAAGTGACAGGCTGTGCAAAATTTCCCCATTAGAAATACATTGCCCTATACTGGTCGTGGTGAATTTGAAGTATGGTACAGACTATATATATATATATATATATATATATATATATATATATATATATATATATATACTGTACCCATAATAAGGAGGGCCACTATGGGGATTTCGGAAACGGTAAGGTATAGAGTTTCGGTTAAATGGGAGAAAAGTTGGGCATTTTGGACTTTAGTAAGATGACATTCTTAAACTGACGAAATTCCGAACCGTTCCGAAGTTATGCGAGAAAATACGAATTTTCACGATATCTTTTTGACAAATTAATACTTTGTGGTTGGTGTTAATTAAAACTAACAGAACCTTCTTAGGTAGTTTTAACGTTCTTTAACATGGCAAACGGCAAATTGGAATCCGACGTTTGGTTTTCGAGTAACCACCATCAATTTTGGTTTTTGAATACGGTCCTGATTTTTCGTACATAATATTAGAAGAGCTTTTTATTCTGCATTCAAGCATGTATCACATTTTATGTTTTAATCTTACCTTCAACCTACATATACATATGTATATTTTTAAAGAAAATTTAAATTTACATAACTCTTCTTTATAAAGTTTCTTAATATAAGGCAAGGTAGGTCTAAAAGTGAATTAAATATGAATGAAAATGGTTAAACTGTATTATTGACATCTTAAACAAGCGGGTGGCTTTGGAATTTTTTAAGTCGACATGTATTTATGTCCATGTTTTTACAATGTTCGCTGTTTTCGTTATGAACGTAAGTAGAAGGAGGTGAGTTGAGTCCCTGACGTCATCAGTGATGGGAGGTCACGCCTACGTGGTCGTGACCATTTTCCACCCTATTGCTTCTTTTCGGGGTCGTTTTCAACCCCTAGATGGTATTTTCAACCTATTGGAACATTTTACCGTAATTAGTGACCATTTGACTGAGGATCGGCTTCTTTTCGGGGCCGTTTTCAACCACTTGATGTAATTTTGACCGTATTAAGAGGCTTTTTCCCAGTCTACTCCCAGTGTTTAAGGGTGTGAGGAGGGTTACGTGACATTTTAGACCCTAATTTTTATTCCTCAGCCTTTGCTGGTAGGCAAATGCGTACGCATGCAGTGTTCTGATTGGTGGGCCTAAGGAATGATCACGCCCCCTAGTTTCTGATTGGTCTATAGATTCCCCTGGTTTCTGATTGGTTGCGGGTGTTTTCCGGCCATTTTGTCAACCATGCCGGAAAACGATATTCTAATAAGGGGCTCATAAGTCAGATGTATGACACCCTCTAGTTTCTGATTGGTAGCAGCCCTTTTGTTTTAATTATAAGACATAAACAATGTGCTCAACCATTTTGTATGACGTCATAATCAAAGCCATTTTGGCGGGAGAAATAAATTCAAAGTATTGATCCGAAATCGTGTTCTATCAAATTACCGGTAATCAAAACATAAGGGTTTTTAATAATTTATTATAAGTAATACTATTTTTACATCTTCAATAACATGCCATTCTCATCATCACAGCTTCTAATTCAATATTAAATTGATTGCTTTCCTGTTGGTCCTCCACATTGACAAATTCCTACTCTTCAGCCGCTTGCCTTTGAAAACGTGCATTTAAATTCAGTCTGCTCCACAACTACCCTCTCGACGTACTTTGTTGCTATGAGTCCAAGATTCAACTCCAGTCTCCAACTCCTTAACATTTTTAAAAGGTAGGTTGATGTGGATAAATCCAAAGAGTCATAATCAAGACCATCGGCCATTTTGTTTTGGCGGAAATTTTAATCTGTGTTCTAATAAGGGCCCTAATGCTAACTTCGTAAGGCAGGTGTAGGGCTTCGCAACTTACTGAAGCCCCTTGTCCTAGACCCTTTGGCTGTAAATTTGAATTTGTATTCTAATAAAGGACCCTAATGATAACTGGTAAGACAGGTGTGGGGCTTCGTAACTTGTTCTCGGCCTTCGCCCCTTGTCGTGTCCCACAAACTCAAATTTTGAATTTGTTAGCAGCGCCATCTACTTGTGTCTAGGCTAATGAATGTTTTCTGTAATATAGCTGGCGCCACCTAGTGGTATATTTTAAAACTACATACAGGTCCCTGTAATGGTTATGGTGGGTTATGGTCTAACACTAACTTTTAAGGTAAGACGTGGGCATCTGGGCTACAACCCACCGATCAACCTCGATCAATCAAACAACGGGCTTCGCCCTTGCTCTAAATCAAAGAAGAAGCTGAGCTAACAATTCTTCATAACCTTCAGATAACGATTCTGCCACTGTACATACCTAGCCCCTATGAGCGACCGCTTACTTTGTAGATAAGGCTAACCAACACTCAGAGCTGGTATTCTCCCTAAACGTGAGGGCACCGGTGTAGGAAAACGGTCGGTCATTCGCAACTCAATCTCAATCAATCAAATCATAACTTGCAGCTTGTAAGAATCAGCTTAAAATTCAAAGTACTAGTTTGGCTGAACTTACAGCCTGCTAAGACTAACCGCATTTCAAAAATACTTGAGATAGCCTTCGACATTACTGTCAATATACAAGCATCAAATTAGTTTGTGGCACTATTGCAGGATTTTACGTACAGTGATAAAAATGCGTTTTACATTTAGATTAGTTAAAATGTATAACCAAACTCGAAATCAGGCCACTATATTATTTTACATACAAGGAAAGTCTTGCGGAAATACCTCTGACAAAAGGTTCTCTAGATTTATAAACAAAGCTGAACGCACTATTTCGTTTTTGAAAAGGAAAATCGCCGTGGGGATAAATAAACAAGCTGACTTTCATTTACAATTTTGATAATACAATGTGTGAATTACTAACTAACGCCGATTTCGTTCCGTAAGGCAGCTGTAGGAGTTAGTGTTTTATTTTACACAACGCTTATCATTATCATTAAACAACCATAATAACAATATCACTCAAATCCGGAAATACCTTGATAAAAAGGCTCTAGATTTACAAACAAGCTTGAACGCCCTATTTCGTTTTGAAAACGGACAAATACCGCGGGTAACCAAACAAGCTGGCTTTCATTTGCGATTTTGATAATACAAACGTTATGATTAAATTTTGTAAGGCAGCTATAGGAAGCTGTTTTATTTTAGCCACGCTCACCATTACCATTAGACAACCACAATAACAACAATATCCCGCAAATTAACGTGTACACTATTGTCCAGTTTTGCATACAGTGATAAAAATACGTTTTACAGTTAAATCATTAAAAATACCTATACAATATCAAATATGACCAAACTTGAAATCAGGCCTGTAGCAATTAAATAAAATAGATAAAATAAGGGGTAAGGGTTAAAATAAAAAACCAGCACTTACCAGGGTGGTTGGCGATAAACGTATTGGACGAATGCCTTGACAGGGTAAACGATTACTTACAATCACAACATATTCCACTTTAGGCGTCTCGCTTATAACTGAATAATATACAGTACTTAGAGCCTTCCAGCCATCATTAATATAAAGTAATTATCTTCTGATTTCACCTATTATGTAACCACAATAACTACCTTTCACCATTGAAGTACATCTAAAACCCTAATTAGTTAATTATGCGAAAGTTGGACTTCCCATGAAAATGGAAATGTGATGTTCACGTTCTCTGCCCGTTTGTTTACACTTATTTTTAAAAGCAGACTTGTTTGTGACGTGATCTAGTGGTGTATTTTTAAACTAGTGTATGTTTTCTGTAATGGAAGTTGATCGTGGCTCTACCTAGTAGTGTATTTTTAAAGCAGATTTGCGACGCTGTCTAGTGATGTATTTTTAAACTAGCGAATATTTTCTGTAATAGGAGTTGATCGTATTCGTCTCTCTCGTCTATCCAACGTCTCTCTCGTCACCCTCGCCTCTCTCGTTTCTCTCATTTTATCGTTTCTCATACAACATAAAACATAATTAAACGATATGTTCAAGGTCTATATGTTGGTATATTCACATTTTTGATTTTGAATTACAGAGCTGTTTCAGAAATATTTGATAAAAACCATGAAATGCTCCTAATAAACCCCATCTTTTACCCTGAACTTCTCCCAAAATCTGATTAGCTCAGGTGAACTGAACACAAGCTTAAATACGAAATTTTAAGTACGCACGTGTTGTCGTTCTGGAGTTATCGTGGATACTAGCATACGTCATGGTCGATCTTGGCGAAACTTGGCCAAACTTTGCAAAATGACCTAATAAGTCGATTTAACGATATTGAAAAAAAGTGGCATAACATATGTAACGTGCATTTAAACTTTCCATCTATGCATGTATTTTAAAATCACGAACGGAGTGCGAGATGCACATACGGAATGTGATTCGGTGCCGAATCCGTATACGGAATGTCTCCATAATGTTATTTGTGCGGAATCATCGTAGCTTTTATAGCAATCGCGTTAGTGCTTAGTGGATGGAAACACGTCTGTTGTAGTGACTGTATATGTGTTAATTTAGAAATCATTCACTCAACAACTTACAGACACATAAAGATAAATGAAAACCAATATCAAGTAAATATTGCGAGTGCAGGTGACATCACCAAATTGATGGCAAATTATTGTCAGACCATAACCTCTTCAAGTTGGAGACCTAAATCGTATACAATAAACAGTCCCCATCACGTATGAGGTAAAATTTGTAATAATTAACATTTTCATTGAACATACAACTAAAGATACAATAAAGAAAGACAAGATTACAGTTCTAGCAATAGGCCAGGGAATAGAGATGTGATAACCAAAAAATTACTATTACTAATGCCTTATTCACATTTTCATGCTGTATAGCTGTAATGAAGTAATTTAAATTTAAGGAAAGACTACCAGGCGTAATCAACATTTTCTGTAACCACAGTAATGATTTTGAATCAGCTGAAACCCTTTCATATTTGCGCCCATCTGCAGCTACCAGAGCAGAATTTGAGACGTATTTTGATAGTGGAATGGGTATTAACTAACATGCATCCAAATTAGAATTGCAATTTGGAGCCGAGAGTACACATTTAGCAAACACAATGATTAGTCCAAAATATCGCACTGTGCTACACTGGTACGTGAAATGGAGAATGGTAAATTTAAGGCCTCGTCATGGAACTGGAGTTCTCGATGTAAATATGAATGAATGTGTGATTGCCATTATTTAAAGATTTGTTATTTTCAGAAAATAAAATCGAAGCTACATGTTTACAAAATGAAGGTATAATTGTAAAGTATAAAAGTCCTTTTCCGTCGTCATCATTACTCTACACATGCAACGTGCACACAATCTTTCTAAAGACATTGTTTTCACTGGTTGTACTGCGTCTTGTGATTCTTTGAGTGATTCACTTACGTTTATGTTAACCCCATATGGAGTTGGTACAATGCCTTCAGCAGTCATGATGATTATATTCAACCCATTCGCAAAAAAGGCAATAAGACTCATCCTCGAACTACCGACCAATTGTGATCACTTCAATTTTTTCTAAAATCATCATATGTGACCCAAGATTGAAACAATACATTAGAACAATCCGGTGAAACAGTTGTAGCTGCTTGAGATGTCTCAAAGGCATCAGGCCAAGTTTGGCATAAGTGTGTACTTGCCAAACTCATCTCATTTGGTTAAATTATACGCTCATCAACTGAGTTTCTACTTTCCTTGATAAAAGACGAATACATGTCGTAGTTGATAGCTTTTTCAAATGAAATTGGCACTAACGCGGGTGTGCCACATTTATACGCCTATACTTTTCTGCTTTACATAAATGATCTGATTTCTTCAACAACTAACCGATCCATTGCTTTGCTGACTACAATCTTCAGGTGTGCCACAGGGATCATTTATAGCGCCTATACTTTTCTGCTTTACATAAATGATCTAATTTCTTCAAAAACTAACCCGATCCATAGCTTTGCTGACTACAATCTTCATTTTAGTTCATCTCAGTCTACTCATAATGGTAATCCACCTTATAACTCAAATCAAGACATTAAAACAGAAATGGAAATCTTAATCGACAAAGACATTCAACGTATTCTCGAATGGGAAGCAATAATTTAGTTAAATTTAATGTTAATAAAACTCAGTGTTGCCTTGTATCCGCCAAAAAAAATCGATCGTTTTCTGTTGTAAGTATTAATGGCTCAGATCTTAAGTTTTCAGACTCTATTACTATGTTGGGAATGTTGTATCTTCAGATGTATCATGGGTTGACCATCTTCTGTCAGCTACCTCCCGATAACTCGCTGGTTAAGGCCCAAATTCGACCTAATCTAGAATATAATTCTCACCACTGGGATGATGCTCCCCAATACGCTCTCGATACCGTTAGTCGTATTCAAAAAGAGCGATTAGGCTTTTAAATGACCCGTCCTTAACTTTTGACATACAGTCCCTTGAGCATAGAGGAATCGTTCCAGTTCTCTCTTTGTATTATCGATATTACAATGGGTCTTGCGCTGCTGAATTACATTCTTTGATACCATCTCCAGCCACTTTAGCCAAGAATACTCGGTTCGCTCATTTACATCATCTTTAGAGTACAAATCTCCACTTGTCGTTCCAAACGAACGCAACCCATATTCTTCTACACGGCTTCTAAACTCTGGAATTATATCGCTAGTTCCTGTTCTCCTCTCACTTATGATATGAATTTAACAGTAGCCGTTCCTGAGTGCTTTAGCACGATAGGCCAAACTTGGCCTGTTCAGATCCACAATTATTATAAAAATGTCTTCTGTGGGAACGGTTTTCCAAAACTAGTCTGTCCAGAGTCGAGAACACTGCTTTGCCGGTTCCATATATGCCAGGCTGTGTGGCGTTGGTTGTGTGAAAGGAAAAATGGAATTGCACAAAATAGTCGCCAACTTTTGTATAACGATTTTCAGAGAATTTTATTCGCCTCCGTTCCTGAGAAAGTCAACGACGCGGTTCAGATGGCATGTGAAAACGCAGAACAATTCTCATAATGGCTTAAGTACATTGCAGACTATTTGGGGAAAAAAAGACTGGTGATTAGCATACACGGATGCAACGACGCATGGGCACCAACAAATAACTTCAGTAAAATCACAGTGAGACTTTTCAAGGATATAAATAAAGCGTATAACGTTATAGCACTCTTAGACTTTTGCAGTACTGCCATGGAATAACACCATAGAAGAAGGCTTAGAAATTCTGTCAATAACAGAGTGCACCGCGACTACTATTGGAAAAACAACTTGAAAAAATCAAATATCTGAAAAAAAAAAGTATCGTCAAACTTTCACATGAATTATGCAAGGTTCCTAGCGAGAAAAATGAAAATTACTCTACGATATTGATATAGTCAGGATTTTGCAGTCAAGCAGAAAGATTGGATGCATTTTGTAAAGATCAGGCGGCAGTTGCACATTTCTTTCTTCACTGTTCTATCCACTTCCGCAGAATTTCGATATGAAATAGGTTAAGTTAGCGTTTGGAGCCAAAGCTCACCGAATTTGATCTAGATCGAAAGTGTTTGTGTGTCTCTCTTAAGTGACAGCTACAAATTTAATTTCTTTGAAGATAGGTAACGTTGTATTACAATCACACAAACGTTTTGATTTTTCGCCGATATTTTAAACGGAAGGATACCCCTTAGTGAGCCACTTTGGAATTGTAGATATTCAATAAGGAAAAAAACTAGAGATTTCTAGCTCTTTTCATTCTAAAGTAATAGCGCCAAAAAATCAGACATCTTGTCAAAATACCCCTAAAATGTATTAGGGTCCCTAATCACACATGTCATAATGTGAGTGAAACATATAACGCCTCAGCATGAAAATAATAGCAGAGCCTTGAGAAACAGGACTGTGTAGCTTTTTTCATTGTGAAGCTATAGCAAAAAATGCGAGCAACTCAGGATTTTTTTTATTTTAACATAATAAGTTAAAAACACTAAATAATTGAACGAATAAGTGTATTTAAATGTAACCGATGAAAGAATACAACACAATTTGCAGGAAATAGCACTAAATAATAAGTTTCTTTACAGAACTCATCATAAGTTTTACTTGAAATGTTCAAAAATTTTGCCATCTTCATTCATGCATCAAATCAGTCTATACCTAGCAGACATTACTACCGCCTCAATTTCTATAACAGGAATGCTATCAATAGCATTATGAATCCGGTTTATCATATATGTTCGAGTGGTTGTTGGTGTTTTGAATACAACACCTTTTATTCTGTTCCAGAAGTAAAAGTCGAGAATGGTCAAGTCACGAGATCTGGGTAGCCATACGAATAAACTTCCAAATAAATTGGAATTCAGTTGCATTTAAAAACGTCCTAACATTTTGAGAATAATGAACCGGACAGCCGTCATGCTGAAACCACATTATGGTCCCTGTTTCAAGGGAAACATTTTTCAATGTTGGTAAATCGTACTGAAAAACTGTAAGTACCTTTCTCCAGTGAAATTTCCCGATACATTTATTCAAACCAACAGACAAAACAATTTTAAATCCCCATTACAAGAAAAACCAAGATGCTTGAACCAAGGGCATGCCGGTTTAAAACTACTACTAACACGCAATAGAAAGCTGGCGTAATAATTCTATATATATATATATATATATATATATATATATATATATATATATATATATATATATATATATATATATATATATATATCAATTCAATTCAATAATGGAGACATGTTTACTAAATGATTGTCACCTTTTTAATTAAGCATTAAACAAAATACATGCAAAAACCAATCCAAACTCGCGATCTTCCTTCTTAGCATAAGCAAGTCCGTCGTACAAAAGGGTGGGGCTACTTAATCTTTCCCTAGATGTGATTCTTGGCTTCCAACAAACAAAAACCAGTTGATACTATAAAAGCTAGAATTAACGACAAAAGCTTCTTGTAGCAAAGGTAGATAGATTACAGTTTACTTCTCCAGGAGGAATAGCACTCACTAATATAAATATCGCGCTTACGAAATTTTATAACTTTAATATTTTACAGCTTTTTAGTTCACTATAACACTGGCTGTTATTTATAATTGTTTACGAATTACTTGCAGCACCTGCTTGTGCTTGTAAAAGATTGATCGGCGTTCACTCTTTCGCTGTCAATCACCAAACTCTGACTTCCACGCCTTTGTTAGGTCTCCTTTCTTCGCACCCGTAACTTAGTAATACAATACACAAAGTAATTTTCGTAAAAGCATTTATACAGGGTACTGCAGAGTAATAAATCTATTATACTAAATTGAAACAAAATTAAATTTCTATGCTCATTCAAGAGGTGTTACAACATCAAGATGACAGATATCATAATTCAGACACAGTCGACTATTCAGGAGGATATAATGATCTTCATTTTACTTACAAAGTGGTTCGCTAAGGTATGCTTCCATTTAAAATATCGGAGAAAAATTGAAAAGTTGGTGTGTAATTTCAAAGAAATGAAACTAAAATCAAATTCATTAAAATTTTTTTAGCCAAATGAAAGTTGTTTACTGTTTTCTCTGACATTCTTCAATATTGTTCCACCCTGTTGTTATGGCAACCAGAAGAAAAGGTTTCAAACAAAAGTATTTCTGATTTAGGTGAGAATCATATTGGGGGTATTTTAAACCTACATCATTGCGCCCATTTCAGCTGAAAATCATTTTTTCTTAATTGGTTACATCAATGCGCCATTTTGCAACCATTTTAAGTACTTGAAAATATTGTCAATAAAACTTTTTAAGTTTACTTTTGTTGAAAAAAAAATCCAGGGCTCTAACACTGATGGTTCCCTATATAAATCCGGTTGACAGGCTTAACAATAAATCCGGTATATGTAGATTGGAAGATAATTATACTTAATATGTTTTCAAGGCTGTGGTGGCAAGTGAAGCCTGCCCTCAACGAGCACTTATAATTTACGGTATTTATTTTATTTCGGTGTAAACTCCTGGGCGTTATACGGATAACGGGTTCTTCGTTACAGGGGTTGAACCGGGTTAAACGGATTCGGGCGCCACCTAAAGATTAGATAATGTCCAGGCTGTTTTTGGGTCCAATACTGAACGTCTACGGTTTCCAAACGGCTTCTCCAGGTCTCTCAGTGGAGGATAATATTCAAGGTCTTATCCTGCGGTACAAGATGTACCTAAAGCAAAATTAATTCGGACGGACGGCGGATAGGTAGTTGACAAAGGTCACAGGCCCCCTTGACAAACAAAAGCCTTCACCAATGATGGATCAAAGATGAATGATTCTTAATAAATACGACCTCGATTAATTTATTTAAATTTCAATGATTACGGTTTAAATAGAAGCGGTGATCAGTAGAAAAACAATTTTTGTTCTATTTGTATCAAAACAAATTAACTAATATTCAGACTTGATTACAGAGCGATTATTTATTAAGTTTAATTATATTAATCAATTTTAACTACTCTTTACCTCATACTCGGTAATAAAATTCAGTTTTCGATCTGTTTACTTAAAGCAGTGAGCATGAAATATAATCATTTAGCCATGGCACTTCCTATATGTATAGAGTATGAGATATCAGCTGGAAATTCCAGGTTTTTCACGATGAGGCAGGAGCGTAACACGTTGTTTTAATTAATATTAAATCAATTAATAATCTAGTACTTATTTTGACATTCCCAAGTTATTGCTCATTACATAACTGATCAGTTGATATATAATGTTGACCATTTTCTACTAAAAAAAATACTTATTCTACAGAATGTTTTAATTAATAATTACGGACACTTTTGCCTAATTAGTCGATTGATTGTTACACATATGTTAATTGTTCGAATGCATTCTTAAAAATAGTTTATGGTGCACAATGGGAACGCGATTACAATTCCTATTGTAATTGTACCTGGTTCATATGGTAGAAATTCTTTCAGGTTTAACTTTAATTATTTATATTGAAAATATTGTTTACCAATGCAATTTTCCACGGCATAAATTAATCAATTTTATAAGGATGGTGTTAATTATAACTTGTTTTATTCATTTAAAACTCTTAATTACATTGATTTGATTTTAAATTCTATTTTGAATGCTTGAGTTTACTTATCTCTACCTAATATTAATATAACAGGTTTTAAGTGTGATTTTCCATGTTCGTTTTACTACAAACTAAATTGTTGTTTATCAATGTTTACTTTCGGAACAAAAGAGAAAATTTCTATTTATAATTAACGGCAATCTCTTAAATCTTTTTGATTTTTGTTTATCATAAATGATTTTATTCTGAATAACTAAACTTTACTACTATATTTATTTGACCTTTATTGGGGGTCAAAATATAATTATTTGTACTCCTTAATTCTACTCTTATCAATATGAAATGGTGCATAATGAATTGCTTGACAAGCTTAAATACGGTTTGTTATTAGCAAAGTAAAAGGGAAAAAAACTAATTTTCACAAGACACGTTTTTTAAATAACGTAACTGCGTGTTAACTTGTAGTGGGCAATTTATTAAATTAATTGTTGCATTAAATTTCCATATTTTTTACATTTTATGGATTAAATATTTTGTTTCCGATGACGAGTACACATTATTCAGTACTGCTCCATAGACTGTATAACCAATATTTGCTCATACTTGTAACAAATAAAAACATAGAATGCCAAATATGTGTGTATCCTTAGTTGGTGTACCTAAGACAGACTATTCACTACATATTAATTCGTACTTGGCAGCGAACATGTCAATTTCAGGAATAGAGTGATGGAGTAGTCCTGTGTAAGTGTGCATCTACGGTATTTTGTAAGAATCCAGTAGCTTAATTGAAACAATAACCTATCTCTGTACCCTAAAACAATTTATTAAATCTAGGAGCAAAAAATTTATCATTATTAAAACATTTATTGTTTGTGTACATAAAAATACAAAACACCACACATAGTAAACAAAATAAATAAAAAACATGATAAAATGTTTGCTTTGTACAATGTACATAAAAATATATATTCTCGCAAGTTAGCATCTTTTAAAACAGCTGCTGTTAGAATGTTTGGCAGGAATGTGTAGGAACACAATTTTTTTAAGTAGCACATAGTTAAGTCCATAAAGCAGTTGGCAATATGCCTTCGACAGTACCAGCTGTTGGAGTTAATACTTCATTAGACATAAAATTTAATGGAAGTAGCACTAAGTGACCCTAAAATTTAAAATCAAAACCTCAAAACAACTCGTACAAATACTATTCACCTGAATTCTATCAAGCATATCATCAGCACGATTAGGCTCATTGATATACAATGGTTGAAGTTCCTTATATTTTTTTAAATCCATAAAGTTTTGAACCTTATCTGAAGGAATACAGTGAAAAACCTTTTCATATATTTCGGTATTTACAGTAGCAACGTCATGCCAAGTATTTTTATAGAAATGTTCAATTATCGGATCAGTTACATCAATATGTATATCATCATCCTCTTCCTTCCCTAACAACCCTAAATGTTCTTTAAATAAGCGACGTCTGAGAGAGCCTGCAAATTTTCCGGAAGGAAAATGGTTACCGTTCATTAAACCATCATCAAAGACCTCATCCTTAAATGTTTAAGTTACTTACTGATATTAAACAAAGACTACACATACTTCTATAATTACAGCAACTTCTGAGTCTCGTTTTCCCAATAATGATCTATCATTTATATTAGCAGAACCACAAATAACAACTTTATCATCAATAATCATAAGTTTGGAATGTACATATATTAATTCAGTCACTGGTTCTCCACAAAGAATGGAATGAGTTCGTAGCCCATAAAATGTAATATAGTCAGATGGGTCAGGTATACCGTGATCTTTCAGTCTGTTAAGGAGGCCATCTTTTCCGCTAAATTAAAATGGAATGTTAATAATTTTAATAAAGCAGAATTGGTACAGGATTTCAGTGTGAGGAGAAAACCAGTTGTGGTAAGAGAAAATTTGGAGAGAAAATGATAGATAAAAACCGTACCGACAGATGGATGCATAGTTCCAATGTGTAATTGCTTGAATAGACGCACCACTTGGTTGCCCAATTTCTCCTTCAAAGGCCGGTAACAAAGGCATAACAACGTACACTCTAAAAACTGTTTTTTCACTACAATAAACTGCATAAACTAAAAAATATTGAAACAAATGCAAGAATTACTTGTAAGCTCGAATTATTCTTGTATAGAGAGCTTCTGTGATTTGATTTAAAGTGTTAATATTACTACGTGGCAAAGAAATAAAAAATTGATTTTCAATGTAAATGTAATGCTGAGCTTTTGTAATGCAATCAACATAGGCCTCATGTATGCTTTGCTCAACAATATCCTCTTCTATGAATCCAGCCGACCATGAGCTAACGCTTCGTAAGACCTACACAACATTATATGAAACATATTCTCCTGTTTAAACCTTGACTTACCTGACATGATACATTTTCTGATTTAAGCTGTTGAAACGATGGCTTTGCAGTGCAATCAACATATGCTTTAGGTACCAGGTATGGACAAGAAAAAATCTGTTTAGCCTTTTCATCCTTAGTAGCATTCCAACGTTGAATAAAATGACGAGAAACATCCTTAGCAGCAGCATTTTGTACACAAACCGCTATATCATGCCAAGGCATTCTAGGTGTTATAGTTCTATCAATCAAATCGTCAAACGGTTCCTCTAGATTTGTAAAATCTTTAACAATAAAATTTACGTAATCTTTACCAACCCAATATTTAGCAGAACCATCTAAATGATCCAGGATTTCATCATGTTCACTATTATTTCCAACCATTTCTTGATCTCTTTCAATTTCATTCACATTAGACGACATTCTAACCAGACTTTTACCTTTAGCCTTAATGCCTTGCTTTATCGAGCTTAAAAACGATTTTCTTCCCAATTCAGGTGTATTTGCTTTCGGAAAATCTCTCGGCTTTGGAATCAATAACTTATCACCTGCAGATAATTTAGGTAAAGATGTGGACGGTTCACAGTTTTCTTGGACTGGGGTTGTAGGAGCTTCCACAATTAGATCTGGAATATACAACTTCAGACTAGATTTCGACAGTGCAAATGGAAAATCTCCACTTGGTGAGCTTGAGGTTTTCTTCTTTCTGGTTGGTGTTATTACTGTATGACTAAGACTGCCTAAATCTGTTAACCTGAAACAGTTGTAATGAATATGCACTATTTACTAAGACCACAAAATATACACACAATAAGAGTGGTAAGTAGCCTATTACACACAAGTTCATTATTATGATCAGAAACAAGCAAAGCGAGCGAGTGTCCTAATCTAAACAAGTGCATAATAAGCATTACCATCCGAGTTATGTACTATGTTTTTTCTACTTATATGGAGTACAAGAACACAGACCTATGAGTAATATGGTACTACCAATTAGAAGTTTTTTTATTACCTTTAAATAACTTTTAATAATGTTGACGTTGGTTTACGTTCAGGGCATGAAACTGGTTACCTACTTTTAGTGATGTTGCCAAATTATTGTAAATAAGTCTTTTTTTAAATACGGACCTGCATTGTTTTTTAACTTTACAAATCACTTATTTCATTATGGTTACCATAACATATACTAAGTTAAGTTGGGGTATTTGTTTCGTACCCAATCAAGCTCCTAATATAATTTGAATTGTTTTTAATATGGCCCTATAATTTTTTAAAGAATTTTTGAAGATTTTTATTGTGATGGCCATCATAACATCTACTGGAAAGAAGTTGAATATTCGTTTCGTATAGAAAACGCAATAAGAACATATGTTTCCTACCAATTAGACGAGAAAAACTGTCAACTAATAAAAATGCGACACCGAAGGTGGGGCATTTTTAGATTGACAGTTTTTGCTAAAGGAAACAGATTTGAATTTAAACAACACAAATTTACACGTTAAAAATACAAACCTCGACTGTAATTCAGACAATTTAAGGAACAATAAATTTTGAAACATCAATGTACAGTAAGGTCCTAAAGTCCTGTCACCCCCCTTTTTTGTGTTATGATGCATACTTATATGTAATTTTTCTTTTCAGGAGATGGACACAAGTACGTATAGTGTGGAAGAACGTGTTTTGGCAAGTGCATGGGCTCATGAACGTGCACACTCCGGGAAAACCATGAGAGATGTGCAAGGGATTTTGCGGCACGATTCAATAAACCCAAGAGAACGATACTGCGATGGTAACAGAAACTGTTTATAACTGGATCCGTTCTGGATGGAAAGAGGACAGGTCGGCCATCAACACGACAAGAAACTTGTGCAGCAGTGGCGGATTCTGTAACCAGATCTCCCAAGAAATCATTGCGAAGAAGATCTTCTGAACTTGGAATTCCAAAACGACTATGCTGACACACATGAAAAAGATCTGGAATTAAAATCTTTTAAGCCAACATTCGTAAACGAGTTGAGTGATGAGGACATTCGGCGAAGACATGAAGCTTGCTCAGGATTACTCGATGTGTTTGTGACACTCCCGCAGCGAGACAAAGTTTTCTTCTCAGACGAATGTGCAATTTACCGATCTTCTCGGAATAGGGGTATTTTCTTCTGGAGCAAAGAAAAACCATATTATTATGAAGAGTTAGAGAATAATCCACCACATGTTATGATCTGGGCAGCAATGTCCAGTAGGCATCTGATAGGGCCGTATTTTTTTGACGGTACTGTCAATCAACATTCTTACTTGGAAATGTTGCAGGAATGGTTCATTCCACAGCTTCAAAGACTGAACATTCTTGATGACAGTTGGCTTCAACAAGATGGAGCTCCTGCTCACTACGCTCTCCGTGTCCGAGAATTCTTGGATGAAGTGCTACCCCAGAGGTGGATAGGGAGAGGATCGCAGCATCTGCCAGCACCGATCGAGTGGCCTCCCAGGAGTCCAGATCTGACATCATGCGACAATTCTCTGTGAGGAATACTTAAGCTGTTAGGGAGGCATTCAGGTATATCACCCTGCCTATTCTTTGGAAAATCTCACACAGGACCTGGCGCCGCATCATTTTGTGCCGTGACAATGACGGTGTCCATACTGATATTCTGGACCACTAAACAACCTAAAACTGTAACTATCAACATATGCTGTGGCATGTTCGCAAATACACATACAACACATACAATCATCACACAAATAGGGGTGGTGACAGGACTTTAGACCTTACTGTAGTTTGCGTTTAAACACATTTGAATCTACAGTATATGGGAACGGATACTGCGATAATTGATTAGAAAATAAATAAGTGAAAAAACCACTATTGCATTTGTCGCTGTAAAAGTTATAGGTAACTTTTGCCACTGTCTAAGTGACAATTGCACTGCGACTTATGCGATTTTTTATACATGAGTTAAATTGTCATTATTATTTATTTTATTCCATTAAATAAGTTTGTAGTGACAGTAAGATTTGCAGATTATTTAGAACTGATTATAAAAGTTTTAATTAATAATAAATTACATGATACATATGCATCTTTTTAATATGATCGCAGTGGCTGTGACAGCTTGTGTCATAGGAATGTTTTTATTTGACATTTCCAACATTTAGTACGTACTTATCTATTTGTGCTATTTAAAAGAAGTATAACAATAGAAAATGAAATTTTCTAATCTAGAACAGAGAGATATGTTAAAAATATGTTACACATGTCATAGAAATGGAATCATCACTGCTGACAGATATATTATAAATTATCCTGAAAGGGAACAACCTCACAAAAGTTACTTCGCCAAATTAGACAGGAACTCAGTTGAACATGGAAGTTTTACTGTCCCAAAAAAGAAATATTGCATTCGAGTTTCAGCTGCTACACAAAATAATATTTTGAATACTGTAAGTATAATTTCAATAATTTTTAATATGCAACAACGCTATTAAGATTATGAGAGCAATGCCAATTGTATCTATTGTCATGAAAACTATTTGTTGCAAAACTAAATATACCATAGGTACCATGAATATGATTTTTGAAAAGTTTTGAGTTAATCTTCATAAGACTGAGTGGGGTAACAGCTGTACCCCAGGGTAAATTGATATAAGAAAATGTAACACCCTCGCTTTATATGGAGTCTGATATGAACTTATTGTTTAATTTTTAGTGTCTTAGGTTTGCAAAGCGTGTTTTTTTAAATCTTTTTATTATTTTATTTTATTTTCATTTTAGGTCCGTAACAATCCCTGGAAGTCCACAAGCCACCTCCATGGAGCTGATCAATGATCAACTGGCCATTGATGACAATTTTGTACACAATGTTCTTTAGACTGAGGAATGCAGTTTTTCCACTAATGGAATGTTTAATAGACACAATGAACACTACTGGTCAGAAGACAATCCAAGGCAAAACCGACAAGTTCGAATTCAGGGTACGAAATCGTTTAATGTCTGGGTAGGAACATCTAAGATGGTCGTCTTACCCACCAAAAATACTTAGAGTTGGTACAAAATGATGTTCTGGATGCTTTGCAAGATGAACCGCCATTATAGTATAGTTTGAGAGAACTTGATATCTCTCACGGGTCAATTCGGACGATTTTTATTGATGTTATGGGCACGAAGAGCGCAGCAGCAAGACTTGTTCCTAAAGAACTAAATTTCTTGCAAAAAGAGCATCAAAAATATGTTGCTTAAGATATGTTTTCTCGAGGCGCTAGTGTCGCACACTCACGCAAAGTATGATAACAGGCGATGAGGCGTAGTTGTTTGAGTATGACATGCAAACTACTCAAAAATAATGGGAATGGCGCCACCATAATTAGCCGAAACCAAAAAAATCACGTCAAGGTCGATCGAAAACTAAAGTCACACTCACCCCTTTCGAATGTACGTCGTAAATGGCCAGATTTGTGGTTAAACCAATCATGGATTTGGATCATAACAATGTAACATGTTACAAATCCACCACTGTGAAAGAATTTTAGCCAAAAACGCGATAAAATCAAATTATTTAATGAACGCATACATTCTTGCGGGCTATTTTAAAAACCATACTAGTAACATCAAAACGTACAAGTATAATATTTTGATTTGTACTTTAAATTGTTATTACGTGGTTTAGTTTATTTCGTAATATATAATTATGCAAGAAACTACTAGTCCAATGGGCACGCTTGGTTTGCGGATTTTTATGAGACCATTTAGTTTTGGTGCTTGTGGGTTCTTGTTTAAAATTTGTTGTTTCTCTAAACCAGTAAAGCAGATTTTGCAGTTTTGTAAACTTTTTTTTTAATTTCATTGTAGGATCACGGATCATTATTTAAGATTTCTAAATTTTCGTTAATAATAAAACCATTAACTTTCTGCCTCTTTTCAAATAATTACTAAAGTGTTACCTTTATCTATTTTAACAGAAATTAGATTATTTTTGTTGATATTCGTAACAATATTTTTATTAATTTGATGCTGAATTTACTAAAACTAAAACTCTAGAAACTGGTATTTCAGATCATTTAGGTTAGACTATAGTATTTCTAAAGAAATTCTTGATTTTAAAAATAATAAAATTGTTAATACATATTTTAGACCGATTACAGTTAAAGAAACAGTCTTTACTTTGTTAAGTAATTGTAGTTGAGACTTTCTTGATTTGGAAGAATCCTTCACATTTTCATACAGACAACGGCTGATTTTAATTGTTCATTTATAGTATTTTGCATTATTAGCATAAAGTTGTGATAAAATTAATTTATTTTTTCAAAATTTTTGACGCCTTTTTGATAGCATTTCCCTTTAAGATCTTTCATACACGTATTCGATATAATAATATTGTATGGTTTGATAATAATTTAAAACGTATGCGAGAAACTTTGGCCTTTACCAATGATACATATGTAGTAGACAAAAGTGATTATGTATAAAGTGCGAAGGAACGTCTTAGTTATAAATAAATAAATGCTATTAAAATCTCTAAATGATAATTTAATTAAAAAGTCTAATACCCCAGGTAATACTGCTTGGCATAATCGATTCCTATAAAACAAAGCATTCTAATAGGGCAAACGCGAACTTTGATGCAAATGAATTTAATATTCATTTTGTAAATGTTTATAATTCACACTTCAGGTACTACAGTTGATCCTGTTGAGTTATGTAAAGCTAATGCTTCTTTTCATCCTAGCGATAATTTTAGTTTTCATCAAGTCTCTAAGGCAGAATTGGGAGAATTAATTATCTCGTTTAAAGATAATCTATCAAATGATGCTTATGGAATCAGTGCAAAGGTTTTGAAATGAAATATTAGTTCGTTTGTTAAGCCTTTAACCAAAGTTGTTAATATGTCACTGAAAACAATAACATTTCCTTCAATGTTAAAAAATGCCATAATTCAACCACTATATAAAAAAGGAGATTGCAATAATCTCGACAACTATCGCGCCATCGCCATTCTTCCAACATTTTTAAAAGTGTTTGTAAATATTTTGAAGAAAAAGAGGCTCACAGTTGATGCTATTATCAGTTTTGTTATTCACCCGTTGAACAGTTTTGAAAATGGTCATATCTCCATGGCACCATGGCAGTTTTTCATTGATTTTACTCATGCTTTCGATAGTGCTGTGCATCAAGTTCTCATAAAAAAATTAAAGGAAATATATAAATCCGATGTAACAAGAGCATCTTACCTAAACAATAGGGGGCAAGCTGCAAAAATAAATGTTACTTGCAAATTTTTAACGGTACATAGTAGTGTGCCTCAAGGGTCTATTTTGGGACCATTATTATTTTAATATTTATTAATTATTTTTCTTATCATTTAAAAGATACGGCTAGTTGTTTACTTTATGTTGACGAAACAATGTTGCTCATGTCGGACAACAACTTCAAAATAGTCTATAAAGGAAAAAATAGAGCATTGCTATTAGCTGAGGACTGGTGCAATTCCAATAGTTTGGAATTCATTTCTAATAAGACTGCCTAAACGTTAATCATATTAGGGCTATCCTAAACTTACTTTAATAAGCATACAAATAAAATCGTTAATTTATTACCACATTTCTTTTACGGCGTATGTCGAATAGTGTTTCCACCAGCGCATTACGGATATTATTTCTACATGTAATTCATATTCGTTTGTATTACTGCAGTAAAATATGGGGTAATTGTGCGAGTTCAACTCGATTGTTTGCTCTGCAATGTCTGTAATAAGAGTGATAGGAAATCTAACCTATAGAGCTGATTGCAGATCGTTATTTACGCAACTTAAACTACGAACTGCTTTCAATATTTATATTACAGTGCATTTTGTATAGCAAGGAACAAACTAGCGAAAATACTGTTTATGATTTAATATATCACAGGTTAGGCAAAACGCACAAAACTTTTCTAACCATTTCTTTTAAACTTTTTAATTTACTACCTGTAGGAAAGGGGTAACGTGTTTCATTCCCTCCCCAAAGGGAACGGCGATCTGCGTAAGCTTTCCAAGCACCTTCATCCACAGTCATTAATTCATGGTGGGAGTAACGATAGATGCGCGGTCCGGATAGGATCGGAAGGAATAGAGTTAAGTGTTCTGAGGGAGAACATACTACCCCAGCATACGTCTAAAGATCCGCACACGGTGTGCGTATATGCAGTAATCATGCTGCTATATGTGTATGAAGAAACCCCCTTGAAAAAACCTCATACATAGTAAACGGTAACTGGAATCGAACCCATTATCTTCCGAAAGCTAAACAGGTCCACTAGCTCGGTTTACTACCTGTAGAGATTAAAGCAATTCAACGTACTAAAATTAAAAACATTTCTCATGAATAAATTTTACACCGATAGTGAGTTTGAAAACAGTAATTTAAATTTAAGTGAACCGTTATACGTAATGTGTACTATATATTTGACTTCTGCCTTTTTTGTGTTCTGTTAAACCACATAACTGTTAAATTCGATGGTTTTGACATTTCTCTATAGAAAATAACGGTTTTCCATTTAGTATTATTGAGATATGCAGTGTATACAGACGCTGCTCATGGAACGCTCAAAATTGTATTTTCGATATTCATTACTTTTGTCGTTTCAACATCGTGGTTTCATTGCTTGCAAGGAAGAAAAAGAAGAGTTTTCTGTGGCGTAGTGACTGGTGATGAAAATTGGCTCTACTACGACAATCCCAAACGCAAACAGTCATGGGTTAGCCCAGGAGAGCCATCCACATCGACACCGAAGCGGAATATTCATGGCCATAAAGTCTTGCTGTGCATATGGTGGGATCAGCGAGGTGTAGTGTATTACCAGCTACTACTGAAACCGAATGAAACTGTGACTGCAGATGTCTAATGACGTCAATTGAACAAATTGAACGACGTATTGATGCAAAAAAAGACCAGCAATAGCGAGTAACAGACGAAAAGTCATTCCCTTGCATGACAACGCTCGACCACACGTTGCAAGAGTTGTGAAGGATACACTATTGCAGCTTGAATGGGAAGTTCAGCCGCACCCAGCGTACTCACCAGACCAAGCGCCTTCTGATTACCACTTGTTCAGATCGATGCAGCATGGGTTGGCTGGCGCACGGTTTCGAAATGCTGAAGAAGTGCGAAAATGGATCGATGATTGCCACAAAGATGGGTAAAAGTTGTAGAAAATGATGGAAAATATTTTGATTAATATATATTGTACCAATTTTTATCAATAAATGTCTTTTTCAATTGAAAAAATGATCAGAATACATGCAAGCACCTATTAATATGTTTTCTAAAATACCGCCTAAAGAATATATGCGTTTATTAAATATTTTTTATTTAATAGTAATATTGATTTAATTACTAGACTGAAATTAATCCAATTATTTGATCTCTGTATTAATTACAATTATGGTTTCCCTATGGGCAGTCCAATATCATCAATTTAGCTAATATCTTGGATAACTTAGAAGATCAAAATTTTTGAATTAAATGTTGAGATACGATAATATTTTAGCATGTTTGATAGTTCATCTGATTTTATTGATGAATTCTTAATTAATATTAGAACATTACATCACAACATAAAATTTACACTAATTAATTTTCTAGATTTAAACATAAAAATGAATACACAGAACAAGTTTGAGTTCTCCATATGCAGAAATGATTCACGTCACCATAAAACATAAGTTAGCTGCATATAGAGCATTAATTATATATCAAAAACCTTTACCCAGTTAACACAGAACTGACAGAAAGAAATACATATCAATTTCATATTTTGGAAAAGTATCAGAAAAAGTAACTCACATATTACTAAAGTACAAAGTAGTTTCCAAAACTAACGTCAATGTTCATAAATAATTATTTAATGTGAAAGATTCAACTAACCACATTTTGAAGTCGGGCATTTGAATTGACTTGCATACCCTGTAATTCTGTTTCTAGTGGACAAACACTTAGGAACTTTTATATTAGATACAAAGAACGCATTAGGTGTTACAAGTATAAACAAGACAAATCAAATTATGCCCAACATTTTATAGTAAGTAATCACATTATGACTTCACCAAATAATATTAAATTTTTACATCTTGATAATAAAAGGGACAAATCAGATGTTTTGAAAGCATTCGAAATTTATAAACATAAACAGAAAACACATTTAATGAACCAACAGGTTAATCTTATACACTCACCTTTAACAGACATTTTAATTATAAAATTATAGTTTACATCAAGTTTGCTGTTTTACCTTAATGATTTGTTATCATAACTATGTTATTATTTTTCTTATACATTTTCTCTTAATAGTGATACATGTTGTACTGAAACGAGTTAAGAAATAAATATTTATATAAAACATTGTGGAATTATATTTGAAACAATAGTGCTATTAATTATAGAATTCCATGAAACAAGCTTAAAGAACATAAATTTTTCAAGTTTTCTTAACTAGTTATTCTTGTTAAACCTACTATTTTTTATTATCGATCACCAATTTTTGTTCACATGGTTAAGAAATAACTACCACGATTATCTATATATAACTTTGATTTTTTAGTTTTAGTTACGGTTATGCTAATTTTTTATTCGGAATGTAGTTTCTGGATTAGATGTTCAAACTATTTTTTTTATCACCGTCCGGTTTGTATAAATGGTTTTAATCTCCTTTTAGGATCAGTTGTTTATAATTTCGATTCTTTTATGTTTTTTTTAATTATTATCAACAATCTATTAAATTTTTAAGAAAACTGTTAAGGATTGGAATTTGTGTTTCGTTCATTTTTAAAGTAGCCCAACTAACATTTCAACATGTTCTTCATGGACCCTGCGTTTATGTATTTCGTTACTTAAGACTTCGAATAGTTACTGCAGTCTGTCATCGTTCATGTTTGATGTTTGTTAGTAGCAACCAGAACCATCCCAGCGGATCCCCGCAGATGTCTTATCGTCATATATATTGCGCTTATTGGGTCGACTGACTGCCTTTGGACTAGCATGATCACAGGAATATAGACCTCCACAGCTCAGTGAAGTTACTGATTACCTGGGTTTATTAAATAAGAACTTGAACACTTAACCCTTACAAAATTGATCACCAAGTAAATAACTTGTTAATATCGTTGTATATGTATATGCATTTATAAATTCGCCGCTCAACTATGACATTTATCATCATAATAATCAAAAATTAAACGTTTACATTTTTTAAACAAGTTATTAGTGGTCTCCGCTACAGTACCAAGGATCAGTAACATCGTATAATTTCGTGCGCCCCCCCTCAATTATTTTTTGGGACCCTATTAAACAGATACCTACAGAATTAAATTGATTTTTTATAGGAGCCTAAAAAACTGCTGAATCCGGGTTGTAAAGGAGTTTTCTTGTATTATCTATTAAACTAACTACGACTACACTTTTTGATCAAATTTTGGGAGAAAAAAATTATAATCATAAAATTAATTAATCCTTAACATAATACTTGCAGAAAGCTTGAAAAACAATAGAAATACAAATTACACCTACATCATAGTTAAAACTTTGTCGAGTCCCATGCCCAGCTTATAACCAGAAACATCGAGAACAGTGTATAGAGTAATAATTAATAGAAATATATACCTATGCTTCCAATCATCCCATCGACCATAACAAAGGTCAATACCTCCAACAAAAGCAATGGATTGATCAACAATAACGAGCTTTTCATGGTGAGCCCATAGAAAAACGCCTGATTTGGCGTGATGAGGATGACGTAAGACTTTAATGTTCTCATTGCCGCTTCGTAAAAGTCTTTGTTTACTGTAGAAGCTGTTAATTCCCATGGCTACTTCTACTTCTTTATATAGAAGCACAAACACCTTGACACCTTCTTCCTAAAGCAAAAAAATCACTAGATTAAGAATTTATAAGTAATGAACATTACAGCTTTACGTTGAAGAACTTTGTCTAATCTCCAGTAGTCACCTCTCAAAGCTGGTCTTTTCAAGTATATTTCCGGACTCAACCACCAATCTGCAATAAAGATTTCTTCTTTTGCGTGATTCATAGCATCCGCTACAGCACACATGTACCCTGCACCATCAACAAACCATGTTGCATTTATGTTAGTGCGAATTGGCGCAAAGGAATGCCGAGGATTGTATTGTGTAAAATCTCTGGCTAAAAAATAAAAATTAGATGTGCAAAGCACAAAAGTTTTTAAAACCTTGATTGTAAGCTACGTCTTTCAACGCATTCATCCATTCCTTACATTTCCTACGTGTCCAACAATTGATGACAAGCTGTCTAGTGTTAGTGACAATTTGAATTCCAGTTTGTAAACCTAACGCACGTAAACCAGAACTAACTTCAAAACCTTGATCAAATAAAATAATGCTTCCAATTCGCCCAGTTTTAGGATGAATGTATCCAAAGAATTGGTCTTTTATAAAAAACCAACGTTCGCTCCAAGTTGAACATAGTACGTCGTTGCATAAATGTTTGCATCTAAAATAAAAAAAAAATAGTGCTGTACGTAAACGGTTTTTTTAATACATTATACCTTATGCAACATGGACCAGAAAATAAACCTAAACACTTACAACCACCAACTGAATTACCCAATCTTTTCTTCACCATTCCTTCTTGACCCTTGATGCCCAAATCATAAACGAAGGATAAGTGTGATATTTCAAAAAACTTTATCTGAAGAATAAAATATGATAATAGTATGCTTTTATTACATTCGGCATCCATGCACAATAAAAAATTAATATTAACGTGATCTATTGGTAGTTTTGTAGTGTAACTAAAGTCTAAATGTGCGTATTAATAGTAAATACAAACACATGCAACTCTTAACAATCATTGTATAATGACATACTTCTAGGATTATTCGAAACAGATTAATCGACCGTCTTTTTTCCTCTATAATGGTAAAAGTAAGAAATAGAAACTTGCTGTCGACTTCCGGTATAGTCGGAGGTGTGGTCGATTTAAAAATATTTCAGCTTAAAACATCGTTTTTTCATGCTAGGTTTGAAATAAGGGAGAGGTTTAATGAGAACATTACATATTCTTTCACATATTACACACAACTAATCATTAAATGATTGTTCTATAAATGCGAAAGGTAAAACAATAATAAGTAGTACATAGTCTTATAATACTTAAGAAGAAAGGCAAAAGTCCTATAAAATTTTACGTATAACGTAATAACATCGTCAAAATACGTAAAAAACTACAAACAAAAATATTTCACGTACCACATTATTAACAAGTATCCAAAACAGAAAAGAACCATGATTAGATCCATGTGGCACACCAAAATAAAATTAAATGATTTTTGAAAAAGATATGTTCGTAGCGTCCACTGAGCGTATACGTAGTGCGTAATACGTAAATTCACTATCGTTCTTACTGCTGAAAGAAATCTGTTTATCCTATCATGAAGTGGTGAGTTAGCTAGAAGTCAGTAATTTTAATTAGTGATGTTCCCTCTCGAATGAAAAATAATCGATCATTCGATTGTAAGGAGATTTCGAGATATTTCGAGTGGTTATGCCAAAATCATTCGAATGGTCTGTTGATCGAAATCGGTACTCACTTCGTCGTATTGCTCATCGCATTCATTCGTTCCTATTCCTTCTCGCTTGCAGGCTTCAACGATCAGATCGAGCTATTATTGCACCACAGCTTCGGTCGGAGTCGGGAACACCACATAAGGGTTATTTTTGGTTGCACCGTGTTTAGTTTGGAAATATCAAAGCGCGCAATTCGATTTATTTAAATTTTATTCAATCATTCAACATCGACAAACATTAAAAATAATTCGTATTCAAGTTTTAATGTTTGAAAGGATACGTAGCACAATTCTAAATAGTAAATACAACAAATTCTTAAATTAGATGTCGGGTTCAGTATATATATATATATATATATATATATATATATATATATATATATATATATATAAACTAAACAAAAATGTTATGTACAAAATGAAAAGAAAACGTTTCTTGCACAGCTTACATTCCACATTGGACTGATCTGTTGATTTTATTTAAAAAATTCCCAAACTATAGATTTTTTATTACCAATACGGCGACTAATTTTAATTTTCGAAATCGACTTTTTTGCACGATTGATTTGACTTCAGTGAAACTAAGTATTAGATATCATAATAATTATTTATGTATGGCTTTACCACCGCCTACTCCTTTGGCGGTAGCCGCACGTGCAGCGAGGTAAGCGATTGGGTTATCCCAGATGAAATACGTTTGTGGTGATTGCCGATTGTACCGAGCCGACTTGGCAATGCAAGACTTGTGAACTCGTGTTCTCCTGAGAAACGAGCGATTGGCCTAAGTGACATCATTTTTCGAAATCACATCATTCGAATGATCATTCGATTGTAAATTTCACTCGAGAGGTGGCCATCACAAATTTTAATATTGTTTGTTTAATCATATATCTTGAGTGATCAAGACCCGACTGTCCAATAGCATAGCTTAAACAACCTTAAATTTGAGTATTAGGTTCAAATGAATAACGATTACTTCATTTCGAATAGTACACAAGTAGGCCCATCCGAACTAAGTAACGGTTTGAATGCTAAAGTGTGCGTATATGGTTAAATAAATATAACAAATAGACAATCAACCTACTTTAAAGAAGTGAACCAGTTATTAACCTTTCAATGCATGAGGTCAATGATCATATGACTTTGGAGTATTTTCAATGTCAATCTCTGTAACCTTCAAACAAACATTTCAAACCATACGGACAATAATCTCCATATGAGTGGACAACATAGTATGCAATTATTTCCCATGTGTTATAACGGTTAATGGCCTTTATGAATGAGATCAATGACCTTTTAAGTTAATACTATTTCACATACATTTTAAAGGATTTTTTCTGATTTCAAGAATAAAGCATTTCAATAAAAATCTTACATAAAATCTCTATAAACATATATACGTTTTAGAATTTTGAATCAGTTCTACATATATAAAGACAAAATTTACATCGATTGTGGCTTGAATCTCGATAGCGCAGGTTGTTAGCGCGGTACTCTAGCAAAGTACAGGTCGTAGGTTGAAATCCTACTCGAGGTAAACTTTTTATTTATGTATTTAATAAAATTAATAATAATTTTTAATTATATACACATTTACTTTAGACTGCCTTAATGCAAGTATATTACGTTATTTCAAAGTGCCTAATATAAAATGGAAACCTACATTACATAATGCCTAACTCCGTTGCTAAAACTCATTGATAAAACTAAAACAAACCTTAACCGGTCAACAGTAAGCTGTAATTTTGTGAACATTCCGACTAAGCTGTTACTGACAATATCCGTTTGTAACAACAGCTCAGTGCAATCGTATGATCATTCGTTTTTATATTAGCGCTTAATCATCATCATCAAGATCCGATGTACTAGTTCATAAACCTCGATCTCGACGATGATGAACCATTACGATAGCCACTAAAGAAAGAAGGAACAAGGCTCGAAAAAGAAAACCAGCCGCTTACAGTAGCTATAACGTCCACACCGTGTCACAATTCATCTACGATCTGGGTAGCCAAAGAAGAACGTAGGCACTTGAACTAACTCCATCGGCAACAACCATGAATTCCCAATAACTATGCTGGAATAAAAATGGGTAATAAATAAACGTAGTCATAATTAAATGAAAATTCAATTACTCTAAACTAGGTATGATTTTACTGCTCCATCGCCTTGCGTCTATTAACCGAATCTCCACAAAAAAATAAGAGAAAAACGATTAATAGAATCCAAAACTGTACCACCCAGATAGCGACAGCGATCTGGTCCAAGTAGTAGTGTCTTGATCTGAGAAGACGACTATCACGTAACAAACTAGCGATAGACAATATACAGGAACAAATCCTCACAGTATGACTAACTCAATGGGAGGTCCCGGGTTGTGACTTCTGGTGGCATTTATAAATAGATATTCGTTGTATAGTCGAATTCGGGTAAAACATAAAAATATGTAAACCTACATTTATTCAAACCTCTAGGTCTCGTAGTCTCCAACCCTTATGATGGAAACGTATAACTATATCGCTCCCAAAACCACAACAATAATAACTCAATATAATTGAGCGCACGCTCATATTCAATACTTTGATCAAATATTTACTCTGTGAGTTGGCTTAACACAACTAATAAGTAAATCAATCAAGGATTCGTCGCTTTCCCTCAGAATAATTGTAATACTCCTTTACCGTATCGTGCGCTTTTAAAATAAACCCTCATCACCTAACCCTTTGCATATATGGTTTGTTGTATCAAGCATCTAAGGGTAGAGTATTTACGCACGTATCACAAAATAAAGAAAACTAATGCTAAATAACATGTATCTAGTGGCATGAAATATGTTTGATAATATAAATGTCCAGATGTACACTTTCATTGAAATTCTTAATATTACGGTTAAGATAAGAGGTATACAACTCATAAACTCGCCCTTTTATTCTCTAAAGCGCTTTCGAAAATGGCGGAGAGGCCACAAGCCAATTATACTTTAAAAAAAAACCTAATTAATATATTATAAACGTTGCTGTTTGTTAGAATGCTTAACTTTGACGTACTCAAACACAAACTGACAAAAAAACCGAATGTAGTAGCAACGAAATCGTACTTGTTCAGGTTAATAAGTTTACAGTCTACTTGCAGAAATAAGACAGAATAAAAAACGGTCAACGAGTTGGTAACGCATTATGAACAGACACTATACATTTTATACGCATAAGCAGCTTCCGATGAAAAACGTATTACCTTACACTGTTTCCGGCTAGAATACCAAATGTCAGACACCACCACTAGATGATTTCGTACTGCTCCTGCCCCAAATACGATCCATCTCTAAAAACACCATCCAGATGATTACCCGCTTACAGAATCTCTTGTTCCCCACCAAATCTAATTTATCAATCGCAAAAATCCTTATAAACATGTATGCTACTACTTGATTAAGTTTTAACGTTGCCGTCGCAAAAAAAAACTCGAGAATTTTAGAAGCCTTCGGTACACCAAAACAATGTCTCTTTTTATTGACCCCGCCGCTCCGGTTCCTTATTTTAAACACAATAAACTGGCTCAACTATAGTATTTAAAATTCTATGTGGTTTTTAAACCGCTTCTTAAAAGCCGTCAAAGTGAATCTACGCAAAACTGTACCTCACTTAAGAATCCTAGGATCTATTTGGCTCACACTCACAAACGGGGTAGTTTATTTCGTCTCACACAATTATGACTATAAACTACAAAGTAGTTACAGATTGAATTTTCCTTTGCTTCAATCACACAATTCACCATTAAAAAGTCGAAGCCAATCACAACCGCTAAAAATTCAAAAGAATACACCTGCGTGCTAAAATGAAGCTACAAAAACTCGTAAATCATCTTTTAACATGCGACAATAATGTTTACCTCCTTGTTCATGTTAGTCTAATCTATTCCAACTAAACGGAAAGGTATCTTATTTAACTAACTATATAGTGCCTAATTTGTTCTCCTATTCCCTTATCACGCTGATACAGCAGCTACCTTCTTTAAGTTCAAAAAAATTGCAATACCTAAGAGACCACTTTACAGGAATTGACATAGTGGGTTCGGTACGTCGTTTCGTATTAGTAAAGTGAAACTCTTCGGTGCGTTATTAATGATATTAGTCAAGTATTTGTTGCTGTTGAGTATGACTGCGGTGTATCAAGAAACTTGTATCTTCCGGAGGAGCGGGTAAATTACAAAACTAAAACGTAGGTTTCCGTTTTCGTGGGCAACGATTAAACTACGTAGAGGAGCGCGATACCACCTATTAGATTCCAGACAAATAGTACACGTAAACGCTGCCTTTATTTTAATTTCGATAAAAAATATGGATACCAGATGAAGTTCATCGAGACATACGAGCATCCTGGAAAGCGAGTTTTTGAAACTCTCTTTCCAAAACCACAACATGGAAAACGCCCACGTACTCAGAACGATCAAGGGCGTATGATCATCCACAGAACTTATCATTTGTCCACCATATCGCTTTCTCGTGTACCAAAAAGGTTTGCTCCAATACAGCCTCTTCGAAAACAAGATAAACCGTGCAAGACACAAAACACCAAGGGTATCAGTTTTATGTCATGAAAACAACCAGGACGCGAAACCATCACATCGGAATCAAAAGGTGGAAAAATGCCAAATTGCTCAATTGCCAGAAAGAGATTATTCCTATTAAACCCGGAAAATATACCAACCTTGCACTTCTCCATGTTGTGCTCTGCGAAAGAGTATTAGTCAGATCCCAACTAAAACGACCGATCTGCATCAAAGGTACAGAATGTAACAAGCTTGCACTAGCATGTGTCGCGTCAGCGTGTATAGAAATTAGGATTTTAGTTTCATTAGTGGAATTTGTTTTAGTAATTTAGGTAGATTCAGTTGCAAACGTTGAGTCACGAAAATAGGGTAGAATTGGCATTGCTGGAAGTTGTATTAAATTATTGGACATTCAATTTAGTGATTTTTTATTTTGTTTTGTTCATTAAACAATCTTAATTATGCAGGCCTCTCTATTTATTTCGTTTCAGATAAGAATTGGAAATGAAGCTAATATAGATCTTATAGCGTGTTAACTTAAGTTTGAGTTTTCAAAGTAGTGGAGACGACGAAAATATATTGGGTTACATGTAAATACGTTTAATCATGATGCAAGAGGTTTTGGATGACAAATATTTTTTAGTTCGTGTATGTGAAAATTTTCTCGTTTTTGCCGTAAGTACTATTCGAATGAATTTTTAGTAAAGAGATTGGCTAGGGTTCTTGAAGTGTAGGTGAATTTGGTGAAAGTTGCGAAGGATGGCGACCCCGCATCGCTTTGGCGTATTTTTTAAGAGTTCGCTGGCCACATTTTTAATTTTGTGTAATTTTCCCTGATGCACTGATATCATTTAAGGAAAAGATAATTGTAAACGACTTGTAAACGTTTCAACTGTGCAAAGGGTTGGTTAAATAAACTTGTGATTGTTATCGGATATTAGTTGAACGAGACGTTGTTGTAGTGCATAGATGAAATAGTATTATTGCTCCAAGAAGCTATGTAGAGCGCTATAAAAATGTAAACTTTTACCATTATTACACATACTAAAATACTTATCTTTTTTGAGTTTTTTAACGGTGTATTTATATATTAATGTAATACAATCTAAACGTTTCGATAACACTTACAGTTATCTTCGTCAGTCTATTAAAATTATTAAAGATGTTGAAACAATTTTGCAAAATTTACAAATTAAAACATAAACATAAACCTGGTATTAACATATCAGTTTGATACACGTATAAAGCTAACTATGGAATATAATTTTATTAAATAATAACTAATCATTAAAAAATTAAATATTGTTAAACTGTCTTGAAGATGACAAATCAGAACACCCTCTAAGGATCGAAGGCTAATAATGAAAAATGTTAACCAAAAAACAAACTTATCAAAATTTAATCAAGTTATGATGTAAGTGTAAAGTTGTGAAAAACTTCAATTTGAAATGGATAGAAGCATTCACAAATATAAACATGGTATCAAGTAAAGAATCCAGTTAAACCAAACAAAGAAATATCTTTGTCAATAAGTGTAAGTGCTATTTAACAACGAAAAGCATAATACAGAACGTTTTATGTTGAATTATAATGCTATGGTAATTTAACGTATAATTGGTAAAACATTTACTGAAAGGAAAAAAAAAAGATAAGTATGTTAATATGAAGAGATCTGATGACGGTAAAAGTATCATACTGTCAGTTTTGAATTGAAATTTATGGATGTTAAAAAGAATAATCTTGGTAGAGAGAAACGTGAATTTCCATCCGCGTTGAAGATGTGAGTGGATCGTTCTGACGGGGGAGATCTAGGGCAGTCTTGGCATCTCGACACTAATTCTATTCGGCCACCCTGTAATTTGTGTAAGTTAAACATTTTGAAGTTCTTTATTTTAAATTGGTCTGTTATAAATATGAACAGTGTTTGTTTGAAAATTATTGAAGATGTGTTTGATAGGAAGTTAGCGTCAACGGCTCTGTAGTAGAATTTATTTTATTTTTGTTTATTGAAACATTGTTAACAACCACATTTACCAAATTATTTAGTCATTTATTTGCTTAAGTTAATTTGTTATTGAATTTTTCAACGTGGGCTGGTGGTGACCACGTGCTGATTTGGATTTGTTTTTAAGGTTTTCTTTAATTAAGAAAGGGCGTGCGTCGCTGTTTTATCCCTTGAAAGCGCTTTTGTGGAAGTAAAAGAAAGGAAAAGGAAAGAAAAAGCGTTGGATTCCTTTTTGTAAAGAAACAGTTTACAGGTGCCTTTTTTATGTTTGATGATTCAGTCTTGATGACAATCACATTAATCACGGTAGAAATTTTATTTTCTGTGAAGTTAATCAAAATTTTAAAATTCCAATTTTCTTTTATAGTAACAAGATTTGATTGTGAGTGTAACAGTTTAATCATTGCTGGTACAGCCGAAAAGTGAGAGCTATACTGTGGTATTTTTGGAGCATTGCGTTTTACATTTGAGCTATGAGGATAGCAATCGAAATGTGCGACCTGTAGGAAGCTGCGAAAGATAAATTCACATATATTGCCCTGTTTTGTACTAGTGTATCTGCTTTTGTTAGCGTACTTTTACCCGATTTAAAACCAGGTGGTGTCCAAAAACATGACCTGATTTGAGTTACCATTTAACTTAAAATTTTTAGCAAACTCAAGGCCCTAACGACGAGCTAGTAGGCCCTTACGATATTTGAACCTATTACTCATGTCACGGTTGGATCAAAGGCGTCTCCTTAAACAACATCTTTTCTTGTACCTATTCTATTAATGCAATAACCCAGCAAGCGATATGATATATTATCTGTTATCACAAAATTTATACCGTATGCATATATATATATATATATATATATATATATATATATATATATATATATATATATATATATATATAGAGTGGGCCACTAAAAACAGTCCAACCCGATATTTGGCAGTATTCACTAGACTTTAAGGAAATGCTGAAACACGTCGATTTTTGTTCCAAGGGGACACATTTTTCCGATACAGATATCTGTAAACCCCCTCTCTTCCACTTCCCTAACCCTTTAATTTAAAATAGGGAACGTACCATGTGTGGCACATCATTAGAAAGTCATTTAGATGGAGTATTCAATCATATTAGATAGAGTATTCAGTCATATGGCCATCCATGATTTTTTTCGATATTTACAACGTCTTTGCGAAGAAAGTCTTAATTAATTTAAAGTGCAACATCTCTTAAAAATGAAACGCCACGCCTATGTTGTGATAATATGTCAATTTTATCTGTCACAGCAAAAGTAAATTAAAACGAAATTTGTAAAAAATTAGTTATTTGATACTAAGACAGTTTGTTTGACATTGCTGTTAGTAAATCAATTTGGGTATTTTTTTAATACTTTCAAAATGGTATATTCAATTGCAGAACGAGTTGAGATTATTTCCATATTTTGTGAAAACGGGAAGTGTGCAAGAAGAACAGCGAATTTATTTAATCAGCTTAATGAAGACAAGCAACTTTATCACTCATAAGTATTAGAGTTGGAAAATTTCGTCAAACACGGTCAGTAACTAATAAAACAAAGAACTATGAAAATCGTGTTAGGACCTGAAGCGGCAGAAGTAGCAATTTTAGGTCACATTACTTTAGATTCTACAACAAGTACAAGAAAATTGGCCGAAGATACTGGTTTTTCGCACACTACGGTTCGTAGGGTTTTGAAACTTCATAAATTTCATCCCTACAAGATGAATTTTGTACAGGAAATAAATGAAGATGGCCCAGACAGGCGGATACGGTTTTATGAGATTATGACTAACAAAACAAACACTACTGCAAACTTTTTATTCAATATTTGTTTTTTGGATGAAGGTTCCTTTTTTCTGAATGGTACCGTAAATCGACACAATTGCCGCTATTGGGCTGACGAAAATTCTAGCGTATTCCACGAAACACATACCCAACATCCTCTTAAATTAAATGTGTGGGCAGGAATTTACGGGGATCGTATTGTTGGGCCATTTTTTTGCCACAAAATTTGAACGGAGAAACATATCTCGAATTATTACAGGACACTATTGATCCCGCTCTCATAGATATACTCGAAAATGATGATAATAGATACTCTGAAGATGGTCTGTTTTCCAACAAGACGGCGCATCTCCGCATTATGGTAGAGACGTAAGGCAATATCTTAATTAACGATTTCCTGGGCAATGGATTGGAAGAAGGGGCTTCATGGAATGGCCTGCAAGATCCCCCGATTTAAGGCCCCTGGATTTCCTTTGTTGGGTTATTTAAAGAGCAAAATTTAAACGACCGAACCCGCTTTGTTGGAATAACTAAGACGACGAATAGTACATGAATGCAGTCTAATAACCCCTGGAATGCTTAAAATGCTCGACGTAATTTCGAACAGCGACTCTGCACTTGTATGGAAGTCGATGGACAACATTTTGAACATCTAATTCATTATTAATTTGAGTAAATTGTTTTGTGTATCATAACTTATAATTTAGTTACTTTAATTACATTACATTTTTGCGGTACGTTTCATGTCTAAGAGGTGTTGCACTTTAAGTTAATTAAGACTTTTTTTGCAAAGACGGTGTAAATATCGAAAAAAAATCATGGATGATCATATGTCTGAATACTCTATGTAAATGCATTTCTAATGATGTGCCACACATGATACACTCCCTATTTTAAATGAAGGGGTTCGGGAAGTGGAAAGGAGAGAATTGACAAATCACAGATATCTGTATCGTAACAATGTGTCCCTTTGGAACAAAAATCGACCTATTTCAGTATTTCCTTAAAGTCTAATGAATACTGCCAAATATGGGGGTGGCCCACTCTGTATATAGATGACTGACAGAACAATTAGTAACGCCCGTGTGTTTTAATTTGTCTAATGATAATTAATCTTCAGGTCCCAGTTAACATCCGAGTTGAAGTAATGATTTTCTCTCCTTAGAATTCACCCCAGAGTAATCTCGGGATGTAAGTTGACATTCTCAAGTTCCAATTTTGAGTTCATTTTATATAATTAAATGTTAGAAACAGTTCAAACAAACATAGATTGCTTTATTGCTAAGTTGCTCTTAAAACATTACCTTAGTTATTTATTATTGCAAATTAAAACTAAAATAAGCAAATGTGCAGCCATTCTAAACGATAAAGTAAAACTTAGTGCATGAAACTACTAAATACCTGATAAAAGCAATCACTGGGATTAGAAGTAGTTTCAGGTGTTTCTCTTAAACCATTTAATTAGTAAACCTATGAATGAAGAAAATGGTATTAGCCTATTTATTACATCTAAAAATTGTTTAAAAAAAGAAACAGTGCCTTGTTAAAACCCATTACTAGTATTATTATTTCCAAAAAAATACCTCCTTTTAAATTACCTTTTTGATAAACGCGTTCAACAAAATCAAATACAAAGTAATTTAAAATATGTTTCCGACTTTTTGTATTTCCTTAACAACCAAAACCTGTAACGAGGTCTAAAAGTTGACATTAATGAAATACGTTCGATAAACCATAACTGATTGTTTGTAACCCTGATCTCTAATTGAACTTCACCCATTTCTGAGAATTTATTTGGGTTCTATTTTTACCGTTCTGGCAACTCTGTTTTTAGATAACCACCCTCCAAGTGACCTTGGTCCTGCTTCTTAAAATTTTAATTTAGCATTCTCATGCTTCAACCAAGACCCATTTTAGTAAATACAGAAACCATTTAACCACCATAATTACTTTAGAATTAACACGAACCATTTAATCAAGGCCCTTCTTAGTTTATATAAGAAGTGTTTGAGTGATACAACTATTATAGCGTATACCAAAACCGCCACAGCCAACCACAAAAAACCTTCTAATCTGACAAAAACTTTATCCGTTTTCAGATATACAAGAACGCTTTAACATGGACACGATCCGCCCCAACTTCTGTCGATAACCGAACTATTTTATTCAACATGATCTGATTATATTCACGTTTTATCAAGACCCACTTTTAGAGTACATTACATCCTTACAGGTAATAAAACTATAAAACTATATCATCATATACAAAAATCACACCATTCAATACAAAAACCACCAAGAACCATTTAATCAAGACTCCATTTCGCATATATATATATATATATATATATATATATATATATATATATATATATATGAAAAGTTAGGTACTTTACTAAGGTAGAGGTTCATAGCTGGAGTAAATGCATCTCGCTAGGAGAGGCCTGGCTAAGGCGGTCCCGATCTAAAAGATTCATATCTGGGCTTGGGGAGTTTGTTATGTACTCGGAAGCTCATATCTGTACTACGTTCGGGGGTGAGAGTGTAGAACAGCGCTTATGGCAAACAGCGCCAGCGATGACATGTCTCCGCAAGGTGTGCAAATATGCACCGCTCACAAACAAATCCGGCAATTGTAATATAGCATTGTGACAAAATTGATTTCTCAAAGAAAATTTATAAAAAACTATAATTATAACCATTTACTGCAATTAACACAGAATTCAGTATTGGCCGTATATTTCCCGATACAACTGGTGTATTGTTCTGCGAATTTCCGTCCTGAACACTTTGTCGTATCTAATTTCACGAGATGTAACAATTTCGCGCTTTTTGGGTCTTTCTTTTGGATGAAGTAGGCCACCTGGTGAAGCGTATTCTTGACGCACGGTGTAAAGCGCCCATTCGCCCACGCCACTCATTTCAGATACTTTATTGATTATGTTGGACATCGAATCATTAGTTTTATTTAAATGGTAATTGAAAAGATTTATTAGTATTTGTTTTGTTGAAACTTGCAAAGATTGACCCGTCTTTCCGTTTAACAATTTCTTACATTTCCAATAATCAAAGCAATAATAATAAATCAAAATATCGACCACAATATACACTGCACTGATGAATACCAACACGCTTCGCGAACAGATAAAGAATAAACATATTTTGTACAAAAAATACTTTAATGGCCTATAAGGTATTTAGGTATTTAACATTAGAAAGTAGTTAGGAATCAGTCAAATTTACAAAATCAACCAATCATAAATGTAATTACTTAACAATAATGATCGTATATAATAAGAGAGGTCATTAAATGGCATTAACAGTGTAGCGTCCCCCAGGTACCCTGTCTTGAAAAGTGTAATTTGAACTTATTTGCGAGAATGCAAATTCAAGAACAAAACAATCGCCAAGTGATTTATCTTGATTTTACTGACAATAATGTTACTATTACTCAAATTAATTGCTTGCCTTACATTGACTTTCCTGGTAATAATTAAAATATTAGAATTTGTTTACAAGTCTGATACTCAAAGTTAAAATTAACGAGCTTTGCGCAATGATGGTTCAACCCGTTCATTTACTATTGTGAGAAAGAACCACCAATAAAACCCACTTGATTCAAAAATAAGTAATTTCACAAGTACATTAATATATCAAATAACACAAAAAAAAACAATGAAAGGGTTAAATATAAAACAAAACACCATTAAATCAGGTTAAAGTACGTACAGAATTATAACATGAAGAGAAAAATAAGTAAACAGCAGTTTAGTTACACATATAAACAATAACAAAAAACCCACATCGTCACACCCACAATCGTGTCATAAATAATCAGAATTAAAATCGTATTAACCAAACATGTGGCCCTTTAAAACCAATCATGCCGATCTTTAAGTAAATAAGCACATAAAACAATAAAGCAAAGTACGGTACATATAAAATACAACAGTAAAATTGCAAAGGTGATAATAAAGTAAAGGCAAGGACAAAAGAAAATAGACAAGGAATTTACACGTACACAATTGTTTAGTGACTACTAAAGCACAAAATACATACGTACAGTTACAATAAATTACATATAAAGAGAAATCCGTTCGCAGGAAAACAATTCTACTTAAACAAACTGACACAAAAAACTCATTAAAACAAAGCCTTACAAGGGTAAGTTGTAAATAGATCATAACATCGTGACCGATATATAAGTTTGAGTGCGTTAGAAAAATACAGCGCCCCTTTCTCAGGTAACCCATTCATCTATACAACAATAAAAACAATTAAAATAAAATTCGAGGTGTTTAATGGTCATCTGGACCCGGGAGTATGTAAACACTCGGCAACTGCCTATTACAATTATAACCAAGGTTTAACCTGTACCCACTCGTCCAGGTCCACCTCTACACAAATATAAATATAAACAACAAACAACAATGCTAATTCACCCAAATACAAGAGTGAGGGAGCCCTGTACTGTCTTTTATTTTAGCAGATTTCAGCTTAATGAACCCGCGTGCGAATGAGATACCTTTGCAAGGCAATGTTTGATTTTTAATACGTTACATAGGATTGTAAAATTATTTGCTGCGAGCTTTCGTTTATATAAAAATACCTACTTACACTTGAATATATTCCCTTTAGTTAAACACTTTAAACCAACGCGACTAGTTAAGATACGTGGTTTAAAACTCAGCGTCGCGGCGATTAATTATAGATTAATTTTTGGAAAACTTACATTAAAACCTATACAAAAAGAAAAGAATGAATTAGCGTTTTAGTTTTACTAAAAGCTACACGACAAAATTATAGACCGAACGGTTTACACCGGGAGTTTCTAATTAAAACAATAAAAGCAATCCGGCTCAATCAAAATTTCAACAACTGCCTTCCCCTCCAATTTCAAACTAACTATATCTACTCCGAAAAACCACCCGCGTTTTTTTCAAATAAAAAAACAAAAAATTATTACGATGGAACAGTTTCTATTAATTATTGAACGACATCTTAATTTTAAAAATATGCATTCGTCCGTAACAAGCCCCTATATTTAGGTCCCAAGTTTTATAGTACCAAACAAAGATCCCTTTGGATTTGCGCTATGTTCCGCCGTAATGAATTATTAAATCAGTGACATTTTTACATCAAAAGCGCGCGTATAGAAATTTTCAACAATTCGTCACGCCAGTTTCGGCAGAACACCTGTTTCTCTACTCTAATATATGTTTCCTTTTTTGTTCAACCTTTACTCAAATATCAATCACATACATTCCCACATTTCTTACATAAAACAAAATAAAATATTCCGAAAACAGTAGCAAATTACAACGTATTATGAAGATATTAAAAATCCGCTAATGATCTTTTCTATCGCGGTAAGAATGGCGATTTAACATTTATTACAATAATAAAATTTTCGCGGTCCACTACCTACAACAGACAAAAGAGTAAACATATTTTGTACAAAAATTAGTTTAAGGGCACAATCAAAAATGTAATGAAATCAACATATAATAAGACAGGTCATTAGCAGGATAAAATAGAGTTTAAAAATTACATCAAATATTACATAGGAATTTATTTCAGAACTCTCGTTTCATTGAGCTTATACGGGTACTATCTCCCGTTGCATACAATCGGCAACGTTGAAGCAAAATTCCCATAAGGAAAGTATTGCCTATCTTCGCCACAGTACACTCTCGTCCCCGAACGTAGTATAGACTGAAGGAAAAGGTGTCGAAGAACTTATATCGGATAAACTAATAGAATATTATATCCGAGAGCCGATCAACACAAACTAGCAATTCAACAGCACAATTCATCATCGTGTTTAGCTGCACATCATTTAGATACAGGACACCAAATTAACACCAACAATATCCGTTTAATTGCACCTCTATATACCTTACAAGAAAGAATTATTAGAGAAGCAGTTGAAATTGAAAGAAGACCAAACGCCCCAATAAACGAGATGACACTTCTAGAATACCACAAATTTGGAAGAATATCATTAAACAAGTTGGTTCGACATTTCAACCAACTCTAAATCTTCTAGAAATTTCAAACACTTATGCTGCAACTATTCCTGACGTCCCCACTTCTACACCTCCTACATCATGTACTAGACCAACTACCCGAATTCAAACACACTCGTCCAGATTAAATTTAAATTAGTTACCTTGTTTAATGTTCTGTACTTGTTAAAAATAGTTACCTTATTTCAATTTCTGTAATAGTCAAAATAAATTTTTGTCAAAGAGAACAAAGGACATTCCCGAAACGTTTATTTACACAAGGTTCAAAGAAAAAATGTCTTTTATATATATATATATATATATATATATATATATATAAAGTTATTTACAAAAATAGGAGGTAGCTTCACATTAGTTACGAATATACAGGGTCTTCCATAACACTGTACCGCATCAAAGATATGTTTTTTTAAATAAAACACCCTGTATTTTATTTTAAATTTAAAATCCGCTTCACTTCCTCGTTACAAGAATACAAAGTTGTTATGTGTTATACAGGGTATTTAAAAAGTTATGACCAAATTTCAATCAAAATCGAAATAAGTTCAACGCCCTGTACAATTGAAAAGGGGTGCAAGAGCAATGATCTGTTGTAGCCATAGTCATTTAAATCATTAAATCATTTAAAAATGATTGTCAAAATTCATAAAAATGATTGATTTTGCTAATACTCTTTAAATCTAATACAGGGTAAGTCAACACACAAATTCATTATTGGCTCAGTATTTTTAAATGCACCATCCTGTATTTTATATCACCATCATAAAGTACAGTCAATTTAGTTTAATTTATCATAAGTATTTCCTATACCTAAACTTATAATAGTTTTGGAGATATTTTAAATTGTATTGGAAAAAGGGTTATTTCATGAATTAAATTTATTATTTTTATTTACTTTACTATTTACAAATATCTTAAAGTAACACACAAAAAACAATTAAAAAAAAACATTAAATAAAGAATTAATATTAATATTTTATTTTTAATGTAGAAGGTGTTCGAAATGAGCTCGCATAACGTCAACACAGGCTTGAACACGGTTTTCGAATGATCTACTAACGTTTGTAAGCATTTGTGGCGTAACATTATGAAATGCGTTTCTAATTCTGACCTTCATGTCATCAATTGTTGGAGGTTCACAGTACACTAGATCTTTAATATAGCCCCAGAAGAAGAAGTCGACTTTACTTAATTCTGGTGATCTAGCTGGCCAATGAATTGGTCCTTCTCTTCCAATCCATCTGTTAGGAAATTGCTCATTCAATTCACCTTGGATAAGTGCGTTGTGATGAGAAGGAGCTCCGTCATGTAAATACCATAACAGTTGACGAATGTTGAGTGGCACATTTTGAAGTAAAATAGGTAAATGATTTACTAAAAAGTCTAAATAAACCTCTCCGTTTACTGCTTCCTCAAAAAAGAAAGGGCCTATTACATAATTACCTAACATACCACCCCAAACGTTTAAGGACCACCTGGTTTGACTCTTCGTAATTATGTGGTATGGATTTGTTGTGGAATAATAGTGGAAGTTATGCCGATTGACACATCCGTTTTTGTGAAACGTTGCTTCATCTCCGAATAAAACAAAATCGAAAAAATTTGTTGTTGTGCCCATTCACAAAAAAGTACCCTTCTTTCAAAATCATTCGCAGTCAGTTCTTGATATACCTGGATGTGGTATGGGTGCATCTGGTGTCTCGAGAGAATTTTCTGAATAGATCCGTAACTAATGTCTTGCTCTCTTGAAATATGTCGGATACTTGTAGAGGATCCTCAGTAATGGCCAGAAAAACATTTAATTCGGTTTCTTCTGTTGTACGATCTGGATATCGCTCATGATAGACTATTGTTGCAAGTAAATAATTCTTATTACATTCACCATATCTACCAGTTCTTCCCTTTCAAAATTCATTGTTGACTGTTGTAAAATAATCAAAATTCAAGACAATGTCAAAACAATTTGATTTAAAACTGAATTGTCAATTTGTGACACATACCTTCATAGCAACCTTGATTTTAATGATATAGGAGCTCATTTCGAACAACTTCTACAACGAAAATAACAATTTCTTTATTTAATGTTTTTTTAAATTGTTTTTTGTGTGTTACTTTAAGATATTCGTAAATGGTAAAGTAAATAAAAATAATAAATCTAATTTATGATATAACCCTTTTTCCAATACAATTTAAAATATCTCCAAAACTATTAAGTTTAGGTGAAGGATAAATTATACTAAATTGACAGTAGTTTATGATGGTGATATAAAATACAGGGTGACACATTTAAAAACACTGAACAAATAATGAATTTGAGTTTTGACTTATCCTGTATTAGATTTAAAGAGTATTAGTAAAATCATTTTCATGAATTTTGACAATCATTTAAAAACTATGGCTACAACAAGTCATTGCTCTTTTACCCCTTTTCAATTGTACAGGGCGTTGAACTTGTTTCAATTTTCATTGAAATTTGGTCATAACTTTTTAAATACCCTGTATAACACATAACAACTTTGTATTCTTGTAACGAGGAAGTGAAGCGGATTTTAAATTTAAAATAAAATACAGGGTGTTTCACTTTAAAAAACATCGTTGATGCGGTACAGTGTTATGGAAAACCCTGTATATTTATAACTAATTTTAAAATGTGAAGCTTACAGCTACCTCCTATTTTTGTAAATAACTGACTTTGTCACAAAAGTTGATCACCCTGTATATATATATATATATATACAGGCCGTTTCTCGGGGAAGTCTTCGTTCAGGATACCGTACCGCATAAATCCTTGACGCCAATAACGCATTTCTTTGGCATTCTCCAAGAATGAAAGTCATATCGATCAACTCTGCGTCGGACAACAACATTTTAATGGAAATGTCTTGTAGAAACACTTAAACTGATACACAAGACAGCAAAGCACAACAGAACCTCGAAAAACTGACGTTTCTTATCAGTTGTTTAAAACAATTGACAAACGTTTTCCAAAGCACCGCGGCAATGCGCAATAAAACTGAAATTAGATAAAAATGTGAATATCTCGAAAACTATCACTCCAAAATATCGATAATGTTACATCAATGCAAAGGAAATTTAGTTTCCTATCCGCTGATGTAAGAAAATATGGGTGGTTCCATTTCAAAAAATCAAGTTATCCTTGTTTGAAAAAAATTATTTTCGGAGCGATAGAAATTATTGAATTCTGAAAGCAAGATTTTTGGCAATGAATGAGAATGATGCGGTACCCTTTTCGGAAGTAAAAAACGAAAGCCACATCTCTCTACCGGTATCAGTCTTCGAGATATTGAAAGTTTTCGGAGGCACAGCAAACGTCATTTTTTCTACAAAATGTCAAATCACTCAGAAGCAATGCGACATAGACCCATAGTATGGTTATTAGAGTGACCTTTAAATTCAACGAGGAATTCAAAAATGTAATAATATATAGGTTGTTCTATTTAAAATAACGAAGTTGGCATGAGTTTCCGGTATAACCGGAAGTCCGCCATTTCTGAAAATAATTTTAAAACGTGTAGTTTATGACTGTGGACAACTTTTATATAAGAAGTTTCTTCGTATTTGTAATAGTAAGGAGTTATGGAGCAATCCTGCTTCAGTGGGCCACCTGATATATATATATATATATATATATATATATATATATATATATATATATATATATACAGTGATGGCAAATGTGTGGAACCAAGTATATATCTCTAGAGTTTTTAGAGATATTAATATGAAATTTGGAAGGTATATATTGCAATAAATTATACATTTGTTTTGATTATTTTTAACGATTTTGAGCTTCCGGTTTAACCGGGAGTAATGACGACTTTAAATTTTTTAATAACACACGCCGTATATTATTATAAATTTGAATAGAGTATTTTATTATGCTTTCAAACATATGGGTTTCGCTACATTTTATTTCAAAGCCGACTGAGATATTAACAAAAATAGTACTTCTGGAGACAAAATCTAAATAGATCTAGTAGTTCATGAAACAAACACAAGAATCACATTATAACACAAATGAAAGTTATGTAAATAAAACTACAAAATTAAACAAGCGTAGTAAACAAAGTGGAAATAAATTTAACATATTAAATGTTCAAACTGTGCACCGTTTACTTCTTGACAGTAAGCTATTCTGGTCGTAAATTCCCTTGTAATATTGGCTATTACTTCAGGTGAGATTTTTCAAGTCTCCTGGATTATAGTATCAGCCACTTCTTGCACGGTGTTTGGTCGGTGAAAATAAGTTTTTGGCTTCAAATAACCCCATAAAAAATAGTCTAAAGAAGTACTATTTTTGTTATATCTCAGTCGGCTTTGAAATAAAATATAGAGAAACCCATATGTTTGAAATTGTAATAAAATACTCTATACAAATTTAAAGAATATACAGGGTGTGTCATTAAAAAATTTAAAGTCAACATTACTTCCGGTTCAACCGAAAGGTTAAAATCGTTAAAAATAATCAAAACAAATGCATAATTTATTGCAATATATACCTTCCAAATTTCATATTAATGTCTCTAAACACTCCAGAGATATTTAATTGGTTCCACACATTTGCCCATCACTGTATATATATATATATATATATATATATATATATATATATCATACATACATATATTTATTGGTACTCCATGCTTTTGCACCGTTCAAATTCCCACACTCTCAAATATTCTCCAATATTAAACAAGAATAATTTATAAGCATGATTAGGAACAGCAAAAGTACTTTGAATAGAATATTACAAATTTTTGGAAAAACGTGTATCAAAACTTATCTTAAACTTTAATGTCACTTTTAAACAACAATTGAGTTCTATTTGTACACAAATATTAAGCAAAGGTTCAGAATACTTATTTAAACAAAATAATTCAATACATTGTGAAATTGCGTTATATTGGGTTCATTATTATTTCTCTTAAGGTATTTCAAAAACATGAAGCTACTCAACACTAAAGGTTTAAAAACTGACTAGTACGTTAGGTGAAAGGTCAAAATTTCTTTAAATACGGCATGTGTCGATGCAAGTACAACTTCTTTTCTCAGACAAACAGTTGCAAAATTTAGATTTATTGAATGAAAGGTAAATTAAAGATAGTATTTTTTAAAAAAATATTCACCGTCTTGGATATCTTTACTCAATTGGCCAATTGCACGACCAAAAATGCAAATTTCGTATTCACTAAGTCGAGGTATTCCTAAATTTCTTTGAATACCTCTGGATCCAAGCAGTACTGGTGTAGCTAAATATTTGACGTCACGATGCATGTTGGACACGACAAACGCACATTCCACAATATTAGATTCAAACGTTAACCCTTTCAGTAATGATATTACAAATCGTCCAATGGCAAACGCCCACGATAAAGTTTCGGCATCTTTCTTTTTAATTTGAATAAGTTCTTGACGGGCGTTTTGTACAGAAGCAGTTAAAGATTCAAGTTCTTCTTTTGAAAAATCGGAAATGGGGTTGTCTGCGAGTAAACTGGCACTATCGTTTTTTCACTACTACCCCCAATTACGGGAACAAAAACACATTCTGGTTCCAACCCCAAAACGTCTGCAGCAAATTTATTCGCACGTACCATATCCAGACAGGTAACCCCAAAAATTGCGTTAGGGTCGTATACGCCTTTAGATTTCAAAATTTCGCAAGCCAACGGTACAGTACTATTAATTGGTGGTGTTGCAATCGCTAACAAAGCGTCTTTCGCGTGTTCCGCAAACTTCAGTACCAGATCTTTCAATATCAAACCATTCGCTTTAAGCATTTTGTTATATGGAAGAAGGGTACTTCTGCCGGAAGTGGTTACAATTACAACAATCTTTGCATTAAACAACGCTGCACCGATATCATCAATACCAGTATAAGATAATACTTTTGATCTGGTATCTACATGTCCTAAATCTGTTGTAAAACCACACGTACTTTCAAAATCGAAACATGCTAGTTCGTCTATTAGGCGAGATTGTTTAAGCATTAAACAAAGAGGGCGACCAACATTACTATTTGCACCAACAATAGTAACTTTCATCACTTGAGATTGCACATATTTCCTAACCGTAATTTTAACTCCACAAGCCAAAAATGATAATATTTTACAAAAATTTTGAGCAAACATGTTTAATAAAGTAAAACGTCAAGTAGTGATAATTAAAATAAGTGTCAACTTGACAACTTCAAGTCTACAAATTTTTGTGAAACATTAACAAACATGTGAATAATTATAATAAAAATGCGGATATTATTTTCTAGATTATTAGGCTGTAATAAACGAAATTGTTTAAAAATTATAAGAAGTTATGCGAGCGTAAGGAGAAAACCATTTCAAGTAACCATTTGTGGAGCGGCTGGGAAAGTTGGTCAATCATTAGCGTTAATGTTGAAACAGTCTACGCTAATCGATCGGCTAGTAATGCAAGATACTGCACATGTAGATGGTATTGTGACTGAGCTAAACCACATTGATACACAGTGTTGGGCTATACCATTATCGGGAGAACAACAACTTCAAGGGTCATTAGAAAAGGCAGATCTGGTTGTGGTTCTCGCTAGTGCCCCTAAAATGTCGAATGAGCCGTTTTCGGCAATGTTTAATAGTAATGCAGGTATAGTAAAAACAATAACTGAAGCTTTTGCCTACGTTTGTCCCAATGCCTTTTTAATTATCGCAACAAATCCGGTTAATTGTTTAGTTCCGTTAGCCTGTGAAGTGTTAAGAAAATGTAAAGTGCTAAATAAAAATAAAGTTATTGGAGCAACCAATTTAAATGTTATACGAGCTAGTACAATGGCAGCCGAAGAGCTTTGTTTAAAACCAGAAGATGTGTTTGTACCGGTAGTCGGTGGAAATAGCGAAGTTAGCATCATTCCACTACTGTCGCAAATAAGACCAAAAGCAACACTCACGGGGTCTCAAATGGTTTGTATTACAACAAGAGTACAATCAGCACATCAAGATGTTATAAAAACTAAAGCTAATAATAAAAGCGCACATTTGGCATGCGCGTTTGCCATTGCACGATTGGTACTTTCTGTAACCAAAGCTTTACAAGGCTCCAGTAATATTATAGAGTGTGCGTACAGAATCTCAAGTGCGCATCCAGCCACAAGATACATCGCAACCCCTGTACTATTTGGAAAATCAGGAATTGAGAAGGATTTCGGTATACCCGATGATCTTACCGATTACGAATCATGTCAAATACAAAATGCAGTCGCTGCAATACTTGATGACGTTTATAAAGGAGCAGAATATTGTGGTGTAGAAGTCCCACAACCCTGTGACCCGTGTTCACCTGATCAAACAACCCCTTGTCCTCCTAATTGGTGTGAAATGTAAATTACTTACCGTCTCCGGATGATTTCTGTATATATTAATAGCAAGTAAATTATTAAGATAATCTTCTAATTGCTTTATTCTATTTTGAAGTTGATCGAAAGGTATTAATACTTCGGGTTTATTTGGAAATCTAAAACAAAAACATTATTTTAGTATTTTTACGGTAAAAATATGAGTTCAAGAGAATATCAGCTCTGCTGATGTAAAATGAGTTTGATACTATAAAGCCAACGTTCATTTTCTGCATCGTTACCGAAACTTAAAAGTGAGTCATTCTACAACTAAAACAAATCATTCATTTCGTTAAATTAATATAACGGGTTATGAAAATGTAAACTTTCACGATTATCACAAAATTAATATACTTACCTTTTAAGTAATTAAATCGTGTTTTTTATTTATCTTTTATAAAGATTTAAACGTTTCAATAACAATTACAGTTATAGTACTCAGTAAATGGTACCTAATACCTTTAAGACATGTTAAAACAAATTTATGAAAAATATAAACATACATTTGGTTTGACATCAAGTAATATTACCATTTACTAATTACCCAAAATAAGTAATTTAAAGTAACTAATATGTTGTAGAACAAAACTTATTATATGCGTCAGCACAAGACGCTAAAAAGAAAGGCTACAGACTAACTTGCGTGAAAACAATGTCTTAAATAAAGAAGAGCAATGCCCAAAAAAACATTGAGCGTATGTTCGATTTAAATACAAAATTATGACACAAAAATATTTAACATACCCCTCCGTTGGAAGGATGTAAGTCCTTTCAAAGGAAAGGAAAGCTTAAATATATATATATATATATACATATAAACCAGATTAGTAGAAGTGGGGCACCTTGGCCGCCATCTTGGATTTCGACGTCACAAGGACGCCCCACGTGGGAGACCATATTTTCCACCCTTATTTTTCATGGTTTCTTTTCGAAGGGCTTTTTCAAGCCTAATTATTTTTGTTTTTACACATCCACGTGTGAGACCGTATTCTCCACCCCTATGGTTTCTTTTCGGAGGCCTTTTTCATCCCTAATTATTTTTGTCTTTTACTCGCCCACGTGTAGGACGTGTGTTTTCACCCCTATTTTATGGCCGCCCACGTGTAGGACGCGTTTTTTCTACCCCTATGGTTTCTTTTCGGAGATCTTTTTCACCCCAATTAGAGCCCTTTTGGTTGTGTTAAGAACTTTTTTGTCGGTTCACACCTATGGCTTCTTTTCGGCAGTCATTTTTTAACCCCTTGATGGAATTTTTACCCTAATTACCGCCTCTTTCGCAGTATAGCCCCTAGAAGGTAGGCAAATGCGGGCGCGTACAATGTTCTAATAAGGAGGCCTAATGATAGCTTGTAAGACACGTGTAGGGCTTCGCAACTTGTTCTAGGGCCTTCGCCCCCTGGCTGGAGATGGTATGGGGACCGTAACCTTATAAGACAAGTGTAGAGCTTAGCCCCTATCGTGGCCGCCTTGGTGCAATTGTATGCGGGTTCTAACTTAATCTTACAGCTGTAGGCCTTCGCTTCGTCATCCAAAATTGTATTCTAAAGGCCCTATTGTAAGACAGGACTTGTATCAGGATCTGAGCCCTGGCCCCTTTGAGTTAAAATTGATTTTAGCACCATCTAGTGGCGTATAGACTAATGAACATTTTCTATAATAGAAGTTGATAATGCACACCGCTCTCTTGCTCTATCTCGTTTCTCTCTTCTCCTCTCTCTTGGTCTTTCTACACACACAAAACAAATCAATTAATTAATTAATCAATCAATCTCAAACAAATCATGCTCGATCAAATCAACTAGATCTTTAATCAATCAACGAAATTATGTCCTACAGTTTGCGGAAACCAGATTACAGTTCAGAAGAAAAGAAACCATAGTGGAAAATACGGTCTCACCTGTGTAAAACAAAATAATTAAGGTTGAAAAAGGCCTCGAAAAAACCATAAAAAATAGGGTGGAAAATATGGTCTCCCACGTGGGGCATCCTTGTGACGTCAAATTCCAAGATGGCGGCCAAGGTGCCCCACTTCTACTCAGATTGTAAGTAGGACATATTCTCATAATAATATGCTAAAATGAATCAATCACACACAACATAAGTTTCTATAACAGCTCATCTTGCAAGGGAAGTGGACAAATTTTAGAGATGGCTCTTGTGGTTCCACCATTAGCCGTACGAAGACGTGACACACGCACTACACCATCGTTACCAGCAACAACTTCAACTACCCGTGCAAGTTTCCATTTAGCAGGGAGGTATGTTGTCCTCCTTCAACAGCACCAGAGGTCTTATGTTAGATATGTTTGTTTGCCAGCGAGTTCATGTTCGAAGCTCTGTGACATACTCTTGAAACCAGCGGATCCAAAAGTGTTGCACAATCTGTTGAATTCGTTGAAAAGAACTCAAGCGGTTCTGTGGAATGTGTGAAACATCAAGGTCTGAAACTGTGGTGGTAGAGTGGCCGATTAGGAAGTGACTAAGTGTCAGAGGGTTTGAGGAAAGAGGGTACAAGGGTCTGGAATTAAGAACTCCTTCAATTTGTGACAGTAGTCAAAAAATGTTCGAATGACAAAGTGACATTGCCAAGTACTCGTTTTAAGTGACTTTTAGTAGATTTGACGCCTGCTTCCCATAAACCACCTAATGACAGTGAATAGGGCGATAAAAATGCCCAATTAAAATTTGCATTAGCAGCACCCTGCATTAAATTTTGTTCATTGCGTGCTAAGAATTTACCGAGGTCATCCAGAGTTGACCTTGCACCATAATAGTTACGACTATTGTCAGAATAAATTTTCTTAGACATGATATGACGTGAAGCAAATGGTCGAAGACAAAGTATGAAATCGGTCACTGGTTCTAGATGAACAGCTTGGTGCTGAATCACACAAATAAGCATATATAACATTCCATTGGTTTCCACCCGCGCCCAAATTTGTCTTTAATTGTAAATGGACCACAATAGTCAGTGCCTACTACCGAAAAGGGGAATTCAGAGGATAATCTATCAGCTGGTAGGTTGCCCATTAAATTATTAGTATCTCTGGGACGAGATCTAAAACACGACAGACATTGATACGAAGTTTGTTTCGCAAGGCTGCGACCATTAACAGGACAAAAATGTTCTCGTATAGAATTAAGGAGAAGTGAAGGACGAGCATTGCATAATCGTATATGCTCTACACGGAATAATAATTTAGCAAAGGCGTGCTTAGACGAAATTAAAATAGGGTGTTTTTTATCAAATGAAAAGTCTGAATTTGAAAGTCGACCTCCTACTCTTTTAAGTTTAAGCGTAGAATCATAATATGATTTAGTTTTAACAAGGGGCTCTTTCTAGATAGAGTTTTATCTTTAGAAAGGGATTCAACTTCATTGATAAAGGATTCTAATTGTGACAGTCGAGCCAGATGATTAAGAGAGTTTTGTAGTTCGGCAAACGTTATTGATGTGAATATTCTATTACCTCTTGAAGAGCGACAATTTGATATAAATCGTAAACAATAAGCTATATTCGTTTGAGTTTGTTCAAGTTTGAGTAACGTTCAAATTCTATAAACGCCTTGAATTATTTAAGAACTACATGTGAAGCGTTGTATGTTCAAGTTCAGATTTTGACAAGAAGTCAGGGCCTGTCCACCAAAGTTCGAGAGTGAACGGTTTATTTGTAGCTATACAGCGAGTAACTAAGTCTGCAGGGTTTAGTTCAGTGGATACGTATTTCCACGCAGATCTGAGGGTGAGGACATGAATTTGAGAAATTCTGTTAGCAACAAAGGTTTCTAATTCATGCGGTTCGGCATTGATCCATGCGAGAACAATCGTTGTAGACAGTATATTAATGTTAAGGGAAATTTTCACCTTGTCGACTAGTTGAGCCAATAACAACGTTCCAGATAATTCCAATTTAGGGATGGTAATCGATTTTAGAGGTGCAACTCTTGTTTTAGAACATAGTAACTGAACACAAATTTTACCACGCTCATCAACCGATCGAAGGTAAACACACGTGCCATAAGCGTGTAACAAACCTTTTTATGCATGTTTAAAATTTACGTTCATATTGGTAACTTAAGTGTATTTCATGTAGCGTTCGTTGCATACCTTATTGGCGTAAAAATAATAAATTATTTCTATACTTCTGCACATCCCTTTCCACGCTTTGAGTCATTTTCGGTCATGGCGCAAGGTTACTTTGAGCGTCCTTCATTCATTGCTTGAACTACGTGTTTAAGTAGAAGCCATTTTCGCTTTGTTTAAATCTTTTTATGCCACATTTAAATGGTGAGTTATTAAAATTATTATACTGAAATTTGAGACATTTACATTTCAGGCAACTTTAGTTATACTCTTACCACTTATTTTGCTTTGGGTTTAATTTTATTTTAAGGTTAACTTTGCAAGATGCTGCAATAGCTTTGTTACTGCGAAGTGGGATTTCAATTACCAAATTTTACTTTGAACCATACAAAATCAATTCAGTTTGGAGGTTTATAAAGAAATTTCTATATATTTGGAATTACCAGCATATCAATATGATGTTTACTTCAACTCCATTAAAATTGTGCAATACATTTAAAGTGATGAATCGACAGCATTTCCTTATTTGCTGAAGTTCCAGTGACACCCAAAATGCAAAAGAAATTCCATCAGGTATTTCATATTATTAATTAATTCACATTACAGTTAATTAAGAATCACTAACATTAGTTTTAAGAGATCACCTTATAGTCAAATCAGGTATCGTATTAAAACTCATTGCTGTCATTATTTTTTGCTTGTTATTTTCATGAGTTTTTTGTGACTTTTTTTATTTTTATGATTTATTTGTTCCTTAAAAACAAACTGGCGTCCGAGATTACATTATTTATTTTCAGGTTTGAAGCGAAAATGTCTAAGTAATTCTATTTTTGTTAATAAGCAAATTAAATATTATTGGACCTGGACCTATTAATCTACCGATGAGCAAAGTGGCATAAAATCTTCTAGTAATCCATTATTTTCCATAGCTAATTATAACTCTGAGCTAGGAGTATTTAATCATAAGTGGGTGAATTATTCATACGACACCGTTACAGTTGACAAGCTGATTTGCTGCCGTCTGAAAAGGCATGAATCTCAACAGATTTGAAAGAAGAACAAATTGATTATCTTGGTATACGCAGTTCATTTAAACTTTATAAATCTCTACAAAAAAGTTGCCATTGCGTTTGTAATTAGAGGGCAAAGTTTGATCCCAGGGTGAATTATTTAACCATAACTGCTGCATAAAAATTCACGGTACAAGGGCACAATACTCCTAGAGGGTCAAAAATCATTGATATGAAAGACAAAAATTTTCGATTCGTGATAACCTTGTAAATATTATCAAATATTGCAATTTCAAAGAAAAAATGATCTGAATAACTATGGAAGAATAAGCCTACAGTTTTCGCATTTTGAGTGGGTCCAAACTCTAAAATATTGTTATGAATGACATCTGACTGAACGGTATCTAGGACTTCAGGACAATTAAAGTTCCACTTACGGAGAGTAAAACCACCAGAATGGAATATTTCGGTCATGTTCGTGCAGACAGCGAGGATTCTCAATTGATTGACAACTGGTAAGCAAATCATCGCAGTACATATCCTTACGGATTATGTTTGAAATTTGGGGATGATTGGGTTCACATAAGTTGGCAATTTCAAAAATACAGCGAATCGCAAGATAACTATATAAGGTAACTGTGCATAATTCATAAATTTCAAGAGGTGTGGTTGGTTCAGGTTTCCAAAATATTCTCAGAAGTGAGCGTTAGGATTCTTTAACAAAAGTAGAACGATACAATTTAGCGCAGTGGCTGATCATAATGTACGCAAAACGACGAAAGCGTAAAATTGTAAAAAAAATCGTCCTGAAGAACGGGACCATTTAGTTGTATATCATTAAAGGAGATACCAGTTGACGTAGGACTGCTAGAATTAAATACAACTCTAAGCTTTGTAGTGAGGCTCGAGTCTTTATGTATGGCATGATGTGGAATGAAATATTCAAAAGCAGATTATTCGGACACTTCACTTTCGACATATGCCCTAAAGCCTTGTACTCTTCCATAAAATTAACATAGCTAGCTTTCAGTGTTGAATTAGATTGTAATCTGTGTTCCAGGAGAAAAATTGATTTCGTGCATTTTCCTCAGAATTACCTAAAATACCAGAAGAGTTTAAAGGAATGGAGACTTTAAATTAACCATCTGGGTTTCGCTTGTGCATTTTTAGAAATTCACATTGTTGTTCCTCAGATGACAAAAGTTCTTGAAGAAAGGATATTTTCAAGTTCCCAGAATTTTTGAAGTTGACGAGATAAATCAAGAGTCGTTATAAAACAGGGAGTAGAGAGGGGTTGTGTATTAGAAGAGAATTCTCCTGAGACAACATAGCCTAATTTGGTGTCCCAAAGATAGGGATATTCAGAAGCGAGCGGTTGGTCAACGGACAGTATCTGCCAGAATATGTCGACGCCAAGCAGTAAATCAATTTTTGTTTTATTCCGAAAATCGGGATTAGCCAGACAGGTGTTTTCAGGTATTTTTAAGAAATTGGTATCAAAACAAGTAGCAGGCAATCCGCCTGAAATATTTTGAAGCAGTAGAAAAGATAAAGATGCAGTAACTTGAGTGTTCATGGATTTAAACGTTGGTAGTACCATTTCGGTTACATGATCTTTAGTGCTTATGCCTGATATAGGAATGCTAACGTTTGTAGTTGTAATTTCAATTTATTACATAATGTAATAGTCATGTACGATTTCATTGAAGCAGTCTAAAAGCGCAATGCATTTGTGAAGTTTCCGTAGCGTCTTCAACGCAAACGACAGCGTTGGAAGAATTTGTAGAAGATTACAAGAAAGCGCGATGCATCGAAAGCATTGAGTGGCAGGCTCGAAAATTAGAGGTTTGGGTTGACTATCAGGTGCTTCGGAAATAATGTTAAGTGATTTAACTGGCGATTCAGTGTAAGAGTGTGGAATGCCTTTTTACAGGTATTGCAGTTTCAGATTTGCAATTAGAGAAAGTTTGGCAATGCATTGGTCTATGGTTCGATTTACAAAGAGGGCAATTTTTTTTACTTATAGTATTCCCGAACAGGCTAAGATTTGCCTAACATGCACTCAGGAACACTGGGATGGTTTAGGGATATTGTTTAGCTGCCGAGAATGGCTAGCTTAAATTGACTTGAGTCAAAGTTTGGAGAAAACAGGAACTGGGTAGTGAATTCCACAATTTGGTCGCCGTGTGAAAATAGATTGAGCCGTTTAGTGTGACACGATGGAATTTTGAGTGCGTAATTATGGTGTGAATGGGCAAACCGAGTGTTCCTAGCGAAGATGGCCTGCGAAGGTATTAAGGAGTATATTTCGAAGGCACACTTGCCATGGTAATAGCGAAAGAACAAGGAAAGAACCGAAACTATTCTATGCTCCAGAGGCTGTAGGTCAGAAGTCAGAGGCGGGTCATTTATAAACCTGATAGCTTTTTTAGAATGCGGTTTACCATATCAAGGGCGTATTGGGGAGCACTGACCCAGAGGTGGGAATTGTATTCCAGATGAGGTCGAATTTGAGCCTTATACAATAAAAGGAGTTGTTGCGATGTGAAGTACTGTTTAGATCTGTATAGAAAGCCCAGTTTACGGGTAGCTGTTTTGCTGGCAGACAAAGACCCATGAAAGGTTCGATGGTACGGACATCCCTAACATAGAAATAGAGTTTGAAAACTTGAGTTCTAAGCCATTCATATTTACAGCAGGAAATGATTGGTCTTTCTTGGCGGACACAAGGCAACACTGCGTTTTGTCGGCGTTGAATGTGAGCAGATGATTCCTTCCCATTCAAGGACACGTTCTAAGTCATTGTTGATTTAAGCTGCCATTTTCAACTTTACGTCCTGTTAAACTTATTGTTGTGGGAAAACTGAGAAGAACTACAATGTAGAGTGCTGTCATCCGCAAAGCAATGGATCGGGTTAGTTGTTGAGGAAATGAGGCCATTTATGTACAGCAGGAAAAGTGTGGGAGCTATCACTGATCCTTGGGGTACCCCCGCGTTAATAGTAGTTTCTTTCGAAAAGGAGCCATCGACAACGCATATACGTCTTTTATCAATAAAGCTGGATATCCAATTGATGAGCGAATCTGATAAGCCGAACGAAGTGAGCTTGGCAAGTAGGCACTTGTGCCAAACCTGGTCAAAAGCTTTTGAAATATCTAAAGCTACTACTACTGTTTCACCGGACCTCTCTAATGTGTTATTCCAAAGTTGGGTGACATATGAAAGAAGATCACCCGTTGAACGACTCTGTCTGAACCCATACTGGTGGTCGTTTAAGGGTTTATTGGACTCGAGGAACGAAAGTAGTTGGTGGTTGATGGCTTTCTCCATGATTTTCGACAGAATGGAAGTGATAGCTATTGGTCGATAGTTTGAGGGATCGGTTTTGTCGCCCTTTTTAGGAATAGGCTGGACATTTGCTAACTTCCACGATGAGGGAAACTCTCCAGATGTCATGGAGATCGAAAAGAGTTTGGACAATGCTCGGGGTAGCATTTTTTAAGGACGATAGCTGGAATACCGTCAGTGCCAGTGGCCTTGTTTGGGTCAATTTTATTGATAATTGATTCCAGGAGCTTGTAACGAAAGTGGATTGGTTTAATAGCGTATGGGGTAGATTTGGGCCACGGCACAGTTTTACCAGAATCATTGAAACGTGAATTTGATGCAAAGTAATCGACCAAGAAGTTGGCTTTTTCAGCAGGATCAGCTACTGCAGCTCGGTCGCGAGACGTCATGGGAGGAAACGAAGATGTACTAAAGTTTTTACTGATGGCTTTAGCTAATGACCAAAATTTACGACCACCCAAAGGACATGAGACTAATTCTTTGCATTTACGTTCTTCAAACATCTTTTTGGCCTTGGTGATGATACTTTTACAACTATTCCTTGCGGCAATATAGTTGGCGTGATTTTCGGTAGATTTATTTGATTTCCATTTGATATAGAGTTTGTCCTTTTGCGATAATGCATCAGTACAAGCCCTATTAAACCAGGGTTGGGAACGGGCATGACCTACACGATTATGTTTTTAGGGAATGTATAACTCCGTACCCATCAGGATAACTTCAATTATTGAAAGAGCAATTTTTGAAGAGGAGGGTCATTTAAAGTAATACTCACGCCAGGGGAAGGTTGTAAAAAAATGTCGGAGTTCGCTCCAGTTAGCTGATTTAAAACACCACATAGTTCTATCTGTTTTTCGAGTAACAGTGGGATTAGATACAGTGGAAGTTATTTCGATTAGGCAGCGGTCTGATTGACCAAGTGGGGAAAGGACTCTTGTTTTATACACAAGTGGGTTAGATGTAAGGAATAGGTCCAGGAGATGTCGAGTATGGTTAGGGTTGTCAGGGATTCTGGTTGGTTCGGAAATGATTTGTGTGAGATCACAGGATACAGCAAATGCTTCTGCACTATGACCTGCTGGATTAGTAGTAGATGAACAATGAAGCCAATTGGAATTGTGGGCATTAAAATCTCCCAAAATTGAAATATCGCAAGATGGGAACTGTGATAAGAGGTAGTCTATTTTCAGACTAAGGTAAACAAAAAGATCTTGGAAGTTGTTATCATTGGGAGACCTATACAAACAACAGTAGAATTTCACAAATTGGGGCCCAGAATGTTTGAACCAAATCGCGTCAAATTTGTTGTTTTCCAAAGTGGACATCCTCTTACAACCTACGTTGTCCGTGGTATACGCACATACTCCGCCTTTAAAGCGAAAGTTAGAGTGGAGGTTGTATCTGGGAAATTGCAGGTCAGGTGAATCAGTGCTTCCAAGGCAGGCTTGTGTTTCTGATAGAAACAGAATGTCCGGTTGCACTTGTTCAAGGTGTTGGTGAACAGCATTAAGATTCGATCTGATACCACGAATGTTGCAGTAATGAATCCGGATGTAGGTACTTTCGATGACCGAGGTCGCTTGAGTCATGCCCTCCCGGGCATCCGAATGGGGCAGAATTTTATTCCTGGCAGATCTTGTTCTTCTTAGTCTTGATTTTGGCATTGACGAATTTTTGTTTCCCCCCAGAATCATTGGGACGGATCGACGAATCGATGTGGGCGTCTCGCCCTACTCACCTGAGGTATAGCATCTGTTTTAGAACTCGTCATTTTAAGGGTTTATCCGTTAAAACGCCACGCTTGGCAAGTGCGTGTTGGCGAGTACATAAGGAATAAAGGAGAAAGTGACCAGCAGCCCTTACCGAGCTCAGAAAATTGGAACACCAACATTAAGGAGCCCATGGTAAAAGTGGTAGTATTGCACCGGGCGGCATGGGGAATTAACTTGATTATGAAGGGGTTCTGCTATGACATTAACAAATGAACGTTTCTTATAATTAACGTGAGGTTTGCCTTATTTTAAGTTGCGTGTAGTATGTGAATATGTGCCTGTTTCTAATGATTTATAGGGCTTGATGATTTTCTCTAAGAATCTAGCACGTTTATCGAGAAAGTCAATTAGAGATGCAGTAGAAGGGGTGCAATCGATTTTTGAAACTTGAACTTCCCATTCCCGCCTGGTGTTATAATCTAATTTATCTATAATCAAATAGGTACTGTATGAAACTAGCATATGTATGGGTTCGCCTAGAGACTCTAATGCTCTTAAATGAGCTTGTATCGAATCAACTAGATGCCTGATTGATGAGGCAGACACTTTATTTATTTTGGGGAATTGGACTATTCCTTTAATGTGCGAATGAATGAGGAACCTTGTATTTTTGTAGCGTTTTTCGATAAGACCTAAAGCGATGTGATAATTTGCAGGAATTATATCTAGAGACTCTATTACCTTGGACGGCTCTGCACCCAAAACAGATTTTAAGTAGAGAAAACGTGTAACGTCATCAAACGCACCGTTGTTATGAACGAGTGATTTGAATCCTTCAAAAAAACTCAAAAATGCTTGTGGGTCGCCATTAAATATTTTCATTTGCAAGGTTGGCAATTTGACTAGGCTTGAGCGACACTCAAAATGTGGCTGTTGAGAATAATTTTGTGGTGACAGAATTGGCATAGAACGTTCAGGAAGTGCAGAGTCATGGCTTGAAGCTTGTGCTTCTTGAACCAGGGACCGAGTGCAAGCTTGTAAAAGGAAGTGTTTACCTTCAGCAAGAGCTTGAAAGTACTCATTTTCAAATTCAACATAATCGTCACAGTGTAACTGTAAGTTCGTCTCTGTGTCGACCTAGAATATTTCTGAATGAACAGAATCGTATTTCGTAAGCAATTCCCCAAAGGAGGCAATCAGAATTTACAACTGAAGTGCATCAATTTACTTAGATTGTGAAGCATCAGCAGCTGAGATACGAGCACCAGTGTCAAATAATTTTAAAAAGTTTTTAAAAGTAAGCATTTTACCTTTAAGGTTAGCACGCTTTCTTATTAAAGTTGCGAATTCGTTAGACATTGTAAGATGTCAAGTAATAAATACGTACATAAATTTGTGAAATATTTAAATGCAGAATTTGTATAAATTAATCTGAATTATATCTACTTACACAAACGTGCTGATAAATTATATAAAATAAACTCCGTAATAATGATGAGAATTTCAGATACTTATTTAATTTGCATTCAAGCACAAAATTAAACGAGTGTTTTTGTTTGTGAAAATAATAATGGGATGAATAAAGATGTCATACGACCTGTTTATAGTAGTAGCAGCAGCATGTAGCAGTATTAGACCAGTTATTTGTGTGCAAAGTGGGCGGTTTTGCTGCGTTATATTGACCTTTGTTTTGGTTGTTGAGCAGCTGAGTTCTATAAATAGATGGATGCTTCTTGTTAATCCTTAATTTTTCAATGTTTTAATAGCGGCTGCATTACGAGAAATGGTTATCAAATCCGTGTTCGATGGACCAGAAATTGTTAGAAAAGAATTTAATTCCAGAACACTTTTTTAATGTTTTATTTGACAAGTAACTAATATGTAGTAGAACAAAATTTATTCTATGCGTCAGCGCAAGGACGCTAAAAAGAAAGGCTACAGACTAACTTGCGTGAAAACAATGTCTTAAATCAAAGGAGAGCACATGCGCAAAAAAACATGGAGCGGATGTTCGATTTAAATACAAAATTATGACACAAAAAATTTAACAACCTTACTTCGTGAAATTCCTTTAATGAACGAACAGGTTGATCTTAAAAACTCTCCGTTAACAGATATTTTAAATATAGAATTATAATTCACATCAAGTTTGTTGTTTTACCTTACTGATTTGTTACCATAACTACTTGTTTGTTATTTTTACATTTTTTCTTGATAATGATACATGTATTGAAACGCGTAGAGAAATAAATAATTTTAAAAGAAATTGTCGAATTATATTGTATTTAAAACATTAGTGCTAATGAGTATTTTAATTAATATACCGGGTGATTATGGAAATTTAATTTTGTTCTTTTTTGTAATCGACCGATTTATTTATACATTAAGCGTTCTACATTATTTTTGTCGCAGCGGAAATGTCCGTTTTAAAGCACCCTCGGTAGCAAAAAACGTTTTTTTTTGGAAATTGTGTATGTATGCAAGCGTGTATGTGTGATGAAATTCGTTCGGGTTACATAACTACATATTTGGTGTGGAACAACACTAGACCGTACTACCTACAAACAATAATGATTTATGTCAGAGAGACGTTTAAACTGCCATGTGAAATCAACGTTAATAGACACTGATGTCAACTTAAAAAAAAGAAGTAAATACAACTTAGGCATTTTAAAACTTATGTACAGGTTAGCCAGATTTCGAGGGAATTGTAGGTAAAGTATATGAAGGAGTCGTTGCACAAAAACTGATGTAGATATCATGGGTTGGATTTGAAAGGATACCTTCTATGGCTTACGAATTGCTTTCTATCTCCCTTCATTTGTTCGTTTTAATGAGGTAGAAAAACAGTACTACAGATGTTATTTACGTAATTTTTGGCGTAGATTACGAGGTGTAGTCTAAAATGAAATATAGTGAAAGTTTTTTGACTTATAAGAACGTTGCTTAGATATGGCAACAATGCACCCTCACATTCATAAAATATGTCAATTAACTGCAGTATTTATTCTGTAACTTTCTAGTTACCGAACATAATATTACCGTGTTTATATTTTTGAAAACAAAAAAAACTTGAATAAGGGAAAAATGTTACATGGTTCCTATGTTAAATAAACGCTTTGGTTACATATGACAACGCAGCATGCTTCAATGTCGCCCTAAAATATATCATTTGCTGCAATAGTTTCAATAGGATAAAAATGGCATATTCCTATTTGAAGCCCTGCATTTATGCTATAAGTCGAAAATCTTACACTATACTTCATTTTTGACTACACCAAAAAAAATACATAAATGGTATCTTCAGTATTGTTTCTGTATCACGTCAAATAAGCTACAACTTTTATAAACAGGCAAAAATTTGCAATTGATGGATAACAAACAAATGAAAAGAGATAGAAAACAATTGAGTAACAGAAAGTATCATTTCAAACTCAACCCATGACATCTATATTTTTATATATACATTCCTTCACATACTTTAGCTACCATTTGCTTAAAATCTGGCCATCCTGTACATACACCCATTACGCCATTCATTTACGGGGTAAGTTGAAACAGTAATGCATTTAATGGTTATGCAATTAATTAAATTCATGTTTAGGATTATTTGGTTTCGTATCAAACAATTTTACAAAAAAAAAGATATCTACACATTTTGCTATAAAGTTGATCGCTATTCAGATATTGCAAAAAATTGAACAAACGCTTAAATTTTACTTTTACGTTCGTAATTTTACCGGATCAGAAAATTAATTCATAATCTAAAATGTTATATGTTGATATTTTGAAGTTGCAACTGTTTTAGACATATATTTGATAGAAATCAAGAGCTGCGATTAGTAAATCACCCTATCGCTACTGCTTTTCGCCAAAAATTTAATCAGCTCGATGACAGAAAAGAAGCTTAAATACAAAATCTCAAATGAAAAGAGATAGAAAACAATTGAGTAACAGAAAGTATCATTTCAAACTCAACCCATGACATCTATATTTTTATATATACATTCCTTCACATACTTTAGCTACCATTTGCTTAAAATCTGGCCATCCTGTACATACACCCATTACGCCATTCATTTACGGGGTAAGTTGAAACAGTAATGCATTTAATGGTTATGCAATTAATTAAATTCATGTTTAGGATTATTTGGTTTCGTATCAAACAATTTTACAAAAAAAAAGATATCTACACATTTTGCTATAAAGTTGATCGCTATTCAGATATTGCAAAAAATTGAACAAACGCTTAAATTTTACTTTTACGTTCGTAATTTTTACCGGCTCAGAAAATTAATTCATAATTTAAAATGTTGATATTTTTGAAGTATGCAAGTGTTTTAGACATATATTTGATAGAAACCAAGAGCTGCGATTAGTAAATCACCCTATCGCTAATGCTTTTCGCCAAAAATTTAATCAGCTCGATGAGAAAAAAAAAGCTTAAATACGAAATCTCAAGAACGTCTAATCAATTTATCGTGAATAACAATAACACAAGCGCGCACGAACTTGCACACGCGCTGGCACCTATGCACATACGCACGGATACGCGCAACCACACTCCTGTACATGCATAGACACGCACACTCGCACACCGGTAATCGATAGCGCCGAAACTTTGCATAACCTACATCTACAGAGATATTGGTAGGAAGGTATAAAACTAGTAGCACGATTTCATTTAAATTAGGGATAATAAATACCCTTGTTTAATAACTGAAATACAGTAGTAAACTAAAAGGTGGCATTCGGCGACCATCTGGTTTTCACTCATAATGTGCAATTTGGTACACCTATCTGTAATGAAACAAACATATATTCATAGGTTACCATTATACAAGGTGTTGCTATAGTCGATCCACAAAGTTTCACCCCAAAGAGTACTCGTTAATTGATGAGTTTTAATATAGGAACATAGATCCTTAAAGGACTTAGTTGCTGAGCTACAGGGTGTTAAAAGTTCAATAAGATTATCAAAAATTTTCCATAGATTCAAAACGTCTGCCTATTTTTTTCAAATTTGATGCTATTTAAGAAGGTAATATGTTGGCATAAACTAATTTTTGAACAATTTAGCCAGTGGCGCACTATCAGGATTAACGGCAACTTTTAGTCCCCTATTTTTTACGGCACGAGTAAATATTTTGTTTCCTTTTTTTCTGTCCATTTGTAGTTAAGAAAAGAAGTATGCTCTTATGGAGCTAAAATAAACGGTGTTGTAGAGATTTGCTTTTTTTACAACTTTTACCGGATTAATGCAAATTTTATCTGAAATAATTCTTGTTTCTAGAATAATAATAATAATTTCAACATAATTTTCTATAATTCGACCTTCATTTATTTTATGATGGTTCTCTCATTCTGTCTATTTTCATTATTCTCTCTCACTCTCGAAGACGTGAAGTCACCATAGTTATCTAAAGTGGAAAGGAGTAATGTGTATATGCAATATTTAAGATTTGCAAATTTTGGAGAAAAGTACCAAAAGAATATAACGTTCCATAGTTGGAACACCCTAGAAATTATTTCTAAATATTCTTAATCCACCTAGTTTGTCCCTTATTCAGTCCACACCAGTTCTATTGGATTAAGATGATAAAATAACAATCTAATCTCTAAAAAATCTCTATTTACGTAAAATAGTAATGAAACATATTTTTGTTAAAGAATGATATACCTACCTGAGTTCCGCCCGGTCACGGTAACCAAACTCTTGGCAAGTTTCTTTTTTCTGTTACGTTGTCTCTCAAGAAAGCGTAAGGTTGAAATCGATAATTTGTTAATTTGCGATTTAAATCATAGATTGGAGGAGTCCTAGATATTTGAAATAAGGCTGCATAAGGATGTATCCACACCGAATATGGAGTTTTCTAACAGAGTCTGGGGGGAATGGTGGAGTTCAATCCGTTGGAGAATAATCCAAAAATAAAATATGCTTGTGTCATCAAACATCCGTTTCGCACTCAATCCCAATTAAAATAAGATATCTTTGTCTGTTAGTGTTTGACCGCTCGTGCGAACAGATTGTTTTTCCATTTTGTAATTCTTTGGGACCTTCTGAGGAAGGCGCCTACGTTGTAGCCGATTTTCGTTGAACTCACACTCAGATAATGTGCGACTTTTTAAGAATAAATTGAGTCAGTGGGAAGAAAAAATTGTGAAGGCTCAGAAGTTGTCTAAATTCATTTAAAGTTCAAGGGTCTAGTTTTTGGAGAAACTCTAGGACACGTCGATTTTTATATTTGCCCAAAAATAAGTTACAGCCACCAACTTGATTTTGTCAAATGGAAACACCTGCTTTTTATTTCATTTTCTGAATCTGCTTTGAATTCTGAGTAAATCTTGTAACGTATAAACGGGTGGTAGAACAGATTACAGATTTAAATTGGCACTTTTGCCTCGACTAGTCAGCGTGCAAGGATCTGTCAGGCATTCATGTTAAAATTGCACATCCAGAATCAAATCAAATTTCAAGTCATTTCGTCAGTCAAAATAGGGATGAAGTCAAAATCGGTTCTTAATGGGCGCCAGGATATTCTGAATCTCAGTATCAAATAGGGTTGTCGTGCCAATACAGTACATAGCGTGTCTGAAACATCCAAAGAAATCGCTTATAGTCGTAATCAATCTCAGGTGTCCTACTACAACTACCTTAACCTGAAATCGGGCTTTCATAAAAACTACACGCATTGTCAGACAATAAAAGCGTGATAAACACTCAATAACGTTACGTTAATGACACCTGTGTAAATAATTTGACGTGTATTACGTAATAATCATAAACGGTATTGAGTTTGAACACAAAAAAATTTTAAATATATACACTAATGTATGTGGAATAACGCTATTACTGGCAATAAAACTATGAAATACTAGACTTCGGTGTTGGAATAAACTAAATCTGATGAATTGTAAATTTGAAAAAACTCTGTCGATGGGACGACAAAAGTTTTGCTACTGTTGATTACTAAAGTAAATGGACATGTTAATAAAGACCTAATCTTGGCAAGACTATGAATATAAGTATAAATGTTTTAGAAAATATGTAGAAAAGATTTGGTATGTTTAATTGTTGATTATAGAAAGTTCTCGTAATGTTGTGCAATCAGTTTGAGAATACATGTACTATATGGGATTTGAGACCTTAGACTGTACATTTTTGCAAATGTTGCGGAAGGAGGATGAGCGCATGTGAGAGATAAACGTTGAAAGTTGTGTAATGGTCCAGAGTGGCCACTGAATGAATGTGATGACGAAAACTCTCCATAAACTAATTGTAAAATTTGCAGGTAAGAACAAACATGGCGATGTATTGTAATACAAGCGTGTTTGTACAGAGGGTAGCATCAGTCGGCACTAAGAAAGTTTGAGTGAATACCATTGGTGAATATAAAGGAAGTAAGACATGTTTAAAGATGGATGGCTTGAGGTATAAATAGGAAAGTCAGAGATTGACGGGGCCTTTTTGCTTTTTCGCTTTTGCTTTTGGTGGATGTCGGTGGAAGACGCGCGCGCGAGGTGAAGTGTGACCGCAGAATGGGTTGAGTTAGAGTTATATTTGTGAATAATATTGAAGGCAGTCATTGTTTAAACAACTGCGTAACCCAAAAGGGGATGAATCGTATAAGACATTCATAAATAAAACAATTAAAAAATTGAGATTGAAGATAAAATCAGTTTATGGTTTTTTTTTTCTTCAAGGAAAAAAAAAGTGCGTAAGCAGTTTTGTAATAAGATAACAGTTGTTACGTTGTAGTGTTGAGTGCGGCGCGTGTGCTTGTAATGATCCTTAGTTCAAATTATTTATGGGACCACCTTTAAGTGAACGAAATATTCATAGTAAATTGAGCCAATGTTAAAGTAATTTTATATGACATTAAAAGTTTATTTGTGTAAGGAAGGGCTAAATTGTCCTAAAAGTTGCAAGAAACTTTAAAGAGGCAACCAAACGTGTACAGATTACTACGGGTTATTGGAGTAATAACCTCGTATAGTTGGACTATTCGCGAGTACCGAAAGGAATAAGTGTTTGTGGAATTGTGAAGAACTTGTCATGTGCCTTCAGGCAATCTAAGGATACACATGGACTACAAATAATTGGTTTACGGGAAGAGAGAAGAAAGAAAAGCGTAGGATGAATGGACAGTCTTTAAGTAAGAATTACATTTAAGAACTTTGAAAACTCAGTTGAGCACGATTATCTTTTGGTTAGTTTTATTTGCGTATTGTTGTGTAATTTTTTTTAATTAATTAGTCTTGAAGGAAAAAGGTAATCGGTCTCGAGTTATGTTGTATTGGCTGTTTTAGTAGTAAGAATTTTGCAGAAACGCAAATTTGTATTGACAGTGGTGTGGTGGGTTGGTTTCTCAACCACGCTGTTGTAGTGTATGTAAACATTTGTTTTTATTATTATTTTGTGCAGGACAATATATATATATATATATATATATATATATATTTATCGTTAACTTTTATTCTGTTGTTTATTTAGCCAGTTATGAGACACATTTGTGACGTTTACTTAATTGGTGACCTAGTTTTCGACAATTTAAATGTAGACTTTGCATATTTTGTTTTTAAGATTAATGAACAACCTGAAAGGTTATATTTGCCAGGTTAATTTTAAAAAGAAGATTTTCATGTTAGTTTCGTTTAACGCAGTACACTAATGACTGATCAGCTGTTGATTTAAAAATTTCATTAAGTATAACTAAGAGATGGAGTTTTGAGAACTTACATATTTACGAATGTCCCATACGATTCAGAAGTATCATAAAGGAACAATTATTAAGCCGATGACATTGCTTTTCTTTTGGTTAGGAATTTTAAAAATTAATTATCGATCATTGAATCAAGAACTATTTTATTCATTAATAAGTAGAAATTTAACTTTATATGTATACGAGGGATACGTAGAAAATATTCAGTTAACGTGCTATAACTTTGGTATTCTAGATATACAAGGTACAATCAGGAAGTTTGTGACGACCCGTGTATTTCAGTTTTTTTTTTGATAACTGTTGGTTCGTGAATGCAGTTAAATTTGAGTGATAAATTTTATTTTGGAAATGTTGGTTTACGAGGTGTATTCAAAAAGTTTCTAATAACCTGGGTAGTACTAAATATATTTGAGTTTGAGTTGAATTGTTTGGGACGAGTGTTTGTTTTAGGACCCTCGTGTAAGAGTTTACTGAGTAAGCACAATCCTACTTTCCACAATCAAGTAGGGTTAATTAACACCCAGCTTAAGACAATTATTTTAGCAAAGTTTCGATTGTGGTGGCGCCTGGAGACATATTTTCCCGGACTGAGCTGTTTGAATTACGGTGTAAGGTGTTTGAGCGTATTAATCATTCATTTTACTTCTTATTTCGATCACGCCCATCTCCCTGTTAGCTGGCTTGGCAACCCGCTTACATTAGTAAACATACACGACGCCTAGTGCCGTTTGGACGTGTAACACATGGTACATGAGATTTACTCAGAATTCAAAGCAGATTCAGAAAATGAAATAATAAAATCAAGTTGGTGCTCGTAACCAATTTTTGGGCCACTCTATCTACAAAATTTTACCACTAAAAAAACCCGCAGTCAAAAATAAAAATCGACCGATCGTTTCTCCAAAAACTTCTGGGACTCGTTGTATACGTTATATATATATATATATATATATATATATATATATATATATATATATTGATATATACTATATATATATATATATATATATATATATATATATATATATATATATATATTTGCAAATTATACATTTCTGAAAACACCACACTTTTTAAAACACCTTGTATATTAAATTCTTTTCTACATTTAATACAAGAGGAATCTATAGTTTTTGAAAATAACATACTGTATATATAAAAAATATCATGTTAGAATAACATTTTAATGTGTTTATATAATTACAAAATCTACATTTGCAAAAATTATAAATTTCTAAAGAAGTTTTTGAAATGCCCTGTGCACTAAATTCTTTTTTAGCATTTCTATCTTTGATACCTAACGAATAGATTCTGTTATTAATAGGATAGAAGATCAAGTAGGTAAAAATTATTTATTTATTTAATCACAATGTGTACCTAAGAAATATCATGTTAGACACGGCGTACTCTATACCAGGCGAGAATATAGCCCCCACTTTCAGCTCCGACGATGACGTCAGTAGGCCGATTGCCGCACGGAAAGTATTGAGACAAATTTCCTTGTTGTTAATCAAATTGTAACGAGTAGATACATGGAATTGAAAAGAGAAAGTTAACGTTCATTAACAAACAATAATGAAATAGCAACAGCCACATATTTAACATATTAACTGAGAGATTGGTTGTTGAAATTGCTGCAATTAGTTCTTCTTCTTCTTTATCTCTAATGTAAAAGTGCCTGTTTGTATCTAACACGTAGTTTAAACATAAAAATGTGCATATGTATAAATAACAAAGAGGTGAATCTAAAAGTATGAACGACTTAGAAACCTGGTGAGACAAGAGTAATGCGCGAATCGCACTTTTTGGTTGTATCGAGAGTGTGTTTAGGGCAAAGGTGAGTCTGGAGAAGGAAAGCAAACGTAGTGCGAACGTCCAGAATTAAGGTAAAAACTAGTGGATAAAGGTGCGAGACTTAAACATGCAGATGCTGTGAGTAAAGAGTTGAATGTGAATGAAATAGTGTGGAACGAACAAATAAAAGATACTGACGTTGAAAGCGCATGGATAAGCTTGAAAAACTTTGTTGTCAATTGTACGGTGCGAATATGTGGAAGAGCGACTGTAGGTAGACACAAAAAATGTATTTGGTGGAATGGATCGGTAAAAAAGGCAGTGTGTAAAAAAAAAGATGCGTACATGGCAATGATCTCTGCAAAAAATGAGACTGAAAAAAAGAAATTGTATGAGGTGTACAGATTAAGAAACAACGAAGCGAAGGAGGCAGTGAGAATAAGTAAAGAGGAAGTGATGGCTGTGGAAGGAGAGTAAATGCAGAATGATTCTGAGGGAAACAAAAAGCTCTGCTGCAAGAGTATTTCGGAAAGCTGTACAGTGGTGAGGAAAGTGAGACTGAAGGGTTAAGGAGAATGCAGAATGAATGGTGAAAGAAACTAAGGAGGATATTGGGATAAATGATGTAGAGAAAATGGTAGAAAGGTTAAAAATCGGTAAAGGAGCAGCCGTAGATGAAATCACTGGTGAAATGCTGGAAGAATGCTGATTGATAGAGTTCGAGAAAGTACACAAACTAAGCTTTGGAGTGTGCAGGGTGGCTCGTGCCAGGGAGAGGATGTGTTGATCAGATGGTTACTCTCTAGCAGTGTAAAAAGGAAGCTGTACTGTGCATTTGTAGATTTGGAAAAAGCATAAGACAGAGCGAATAGGGAGAAGATGAGGGAAATATTAAATGAATATAGCGTAAATAAAGGTATAATAAACGGAATAAGGACAGTATACAGCGGTAGCCGGGCATGTGTTAGGGTGAGAGATGATGTGAGTGAACACAGTCTGTGAGAGCATCGACCTAAAGGTGAAACGTGATGGTACAATGGATGGCGAGATTGGACGAAGGGTTAAGAGGCAAGGAAAGTGATTGGAAGTATGTGGACGATAATAAGAAACGAAAGCACGAGCCTAGCTGCGAAGCGAGCAGTCTGTAATGGCGTGTTTGTCCCGTCAGTACTGTATGGAAGTGAGACATGGGTATGTCTAAAATAGCACGAAACAAAAATAAATGCCGTGGGTATGCGACTCCTGAGAAGCGCCGTGTGGTAAAAGGAGAAGGGATAAGATAAAGAATGAATGTATAATGACGGAATGTGGCGAGGAAAAGGCGATGATGGATAGATATAAAAGTAGTATATTACGTTGGTTTGGTCACATTGAGAGAATGAACAACGCAATATTCACGAAGAAAGTATATATGGGTGAGGTTAGAGGTAAGGCCGAGCCTGGTAGGCCGCGTAAAACTTGGCTGGATGTAGTAGAATGTATGATAAAAGAAAAAAAGACAAGGAGTTTAAAAATAAAAGGATATGCCAGAGATAATGTATGTATCTTGCGGTAGCTAGGGAAGTATGCAGAGATAGCAAAGCATGGAGAAAGATTATGAATGAAAAATAAATAAGAGGCAGGGCTTGTTTTGTCTACCAATAGGAAATAGCTTTGAATGTATAGTTTTAGTTATTTATATTGTAGTAATACTATTAGATTAGTTGCAAGTGAATTAGAGCTACGGGAATTGATGCGTTTCAATGAATGATTTAAATAACAGTTTCAATGTCAAAGTGGAAAAGCACGGTTGGTCTAGTGGTACATTGGTCGATTCACCCGCGGATGAGACAGGTTCGATTCCCGGCTCATGCAATAATTTTTTCTGCTAGGTTACAGTAGTTTTGTTTATGTTTTTTTTTTCCTATTATACCGACATTTTAGATTTTTATACCCAACTACGAAGTTATCAAACAAGGAAACGCGTGATTGGTCCGCACTTATCGAGATTAGCTGCTTGTCAAGTACTTAATTGTACTACTCTGTCATCTGTCAGTTGTCAAACTCCGTCTTGCTTGTATGCACTGCTGATTATATCGGAAGAAAATGCTAACGCTTAATTTATACAGAATGCTTGAGAAGAGTTTATAACGTCAATGTATAAAAGTCAAAAAAAATGGTCAATTTTTTAAACACAAAGCTCTAATTCTCTAACCATATTTGTACTCGGCGTTAAAAGAGGGCACTTTCTGTTAAAACCCCCATACTTTACAATGGATAGATTTCTAACAATTTAAAAAAAGGTAATTTTATTTTGCAAAACTTCAAGATAGTTTACTTGTAGTTTGGAAGACAACACGGTTATCAGTGAACGCCATAATAAACATAAGAATGTGGGATCAGTCAAGAAAGAAAATAAAACCAATCATGGGTAGGTAATGCCAATATTAAAATTGCAATAAAAAATGAAATCATGTTTTTTTGAAATATTGAAAAGACCTAAATTGTTTGAGGATTTCAAGACATTACTTGCATTAATCAAAAGTAAGGTAATGTACAATATGTGTACAGATTGTGATAAGTGGTTTCCCCCTCGGACAAATTTCAAGGTTTAGATAAACTAGTGTAACTATACACTTGTATGCAAAAGTCACACTTAATGTTAAACGATGGCTTGTAATTTACAATAAAAGTTTAAGCATTAAACATTACAACTGGTATAAAGTTGGAGAGATTATGTTTAGCAAAGCTGGATTACTTAATTTGACCTACCTAGGCAAATCTCCTCTTCGTTTTCCTGATTTACTAACAACAGCATTGTTTCTAAAATTATCTCGACGTTGACGATGTGTTTTTGTTGGAAATGGTATATTCAACGATGTTCTAAATAATACAAGCTGTTGATGTAAATGATGTATATGTTTATAACGCCTATTAACTTGCCATGTAAAATTACCATGTGTTAGAGTAATAGTATATCTAAAACAATGTCACTTTTATCAACTATAAAAAATAAAGGTGCAACTTACAAGTTAGGGTTTAAAAAATGTGACGTTAAATTTCGATCGCTTTGTTCAATTTGAACATTTATATCTAGACTAGGTACAAAAACTTTTCTTTGATATGATTTAAATTTAACACAAGCACTGTAAACTGTTAAAAACAATATTTTCCCCGATGTTTCTGTAATTGCAAAATAAGATCAGGTAATATGCAACAGATACTTACCAGTGTTTCCATAATCATTTTCATCACTCTCAACAACAACAGGTTTTCCTTCAATGGAAATGACTTTGAGAAGCGGGGGAACACCTAACTTATCATCAAAATCATCATCACTGAATGTAGCGGATCTATTTATCGAATGTGATCTAGCTCTATTTACAGAAGTATCCATCTTTGTACAATGCAGTTTTAAATTGGCTGTATAATTTACATTGCAAATATGTTGGTTAAACCAAAATCATAGGATTTTACAGCAAAATACCTGTAGGTAGTACTTCCTGTAACCTCAAAACAGGTTTATCACAAGTCTAGTTATCATATCAATAAGCGAATTTGTTATCATGAAAACCACTTATTTGTACTTATCACAGATAGTAAATGATCAATTTATTTTATTTACAAATAACGTTCCTAAAATACTAAGCATAAGAGTTATTTGCACTCGTAACTACAGCTATACCTAATTTGTGAGAAAAACATTTTTTTAATAATCTAATTATACAAGTATCATACATAATAGTACAATTACAGACAATGATTTTTTAATTGAATCACAAATAGATTAATCAAATTTAAGAATATTATCGCCCTAAAGCGATACTTAACATATTTTGGAGTAATTCCATTTTGCTGCCACCTGTTGGATTTTAAATAACACATATGTATTATAAATTTCTCTTTTATATTGTTTAACCTTACCTCCTGGAATTCCATATTTAATACCACAAATGTTTTAATTAAATGTTTATTGAAAGCCAAAGATTCAACCAACGATATTTTGAGGTCTGCTATCAATGCTGCTATTTATAAATTGAACTGCACATTCTGTTTACACTGGACAAACACTTAGCAACTTTGATATTAAATACAAAAAACATATTAGATGTTACAAATATAAACACACAAACAAATTAAATTATGCCAAACATCTAATGGAAAATTATCCCTTATGACTTCACAGAACTATATTAAATTTTTACATTTTTGTAACAAAACAAGCAAATTAGATGTTTCGGAAGCATTAAAAATTTATCAACATGACCAAAAAGTACCTTTAATGAACGAACAAGTTGATCTTATAGACTCACCTTTAACAGATATTTTAAATATAGAATTATAGTTTATATCGTTTTCTGTTGAGAGTTGAAATATCTCTCTTTTAATAATTGGATATTTTTTTGAAACCATTAGTATAATTGTATCCTTGGAACTTATCTAATGGCAAAATTTAACAGGAAGTCGATATCGTCTAACCTAATTTGTTCCATACCATAGAAGCGAGATATTTGGCTGAATTTTCTTTAATATTTAGATATTTTCCCCCATTAGCAAATGAACAAAAATTAATGTAATACTAAGTAGGATTGGTAGGTATACCTAGGGTGTTTACTACTCAATACTCTTAAAATAATACTTAAGATGTAAAATAATGTCATATATGTTTTTCTTATTAAATAAACCAAACATCCTACTAGATGAGGTTATTCGGGTGCTTAATGTAAATGCATAGGAATCTCAAATATAGCGCACGTGGAAAAAACAATAATTATTTTATTATCAAAATTCTTCAAGGGGAACTCAGGACGCTTTTCAGAACCAGTCTTAGTAGGACTGGAAAGTTGTCTTATTATTGTATCCTTTGAAACAACGCTTCCGTCCTCTTTTACATAGTTTATTTCCTAAGACTGTCTTGACAAACTTGATGATGTATGTTTTAGTATATTTTCGATCTGCCCCGCAAAACATCTCTTCATTTTTCTTTTGGCATATTCAACTAAGAGCCAGTTTCCCATTTTTAATTCTGTAACTTCACCAATAATGTCACGATTTGTATTGGCTCCTCCACTTTCGCTTTGTTCTTTTTTGTCTTTATTGCTAACTGATTTGTTTTTTGAAGCAGAACTTGAAATTGCCTCGTCATCTTCGTCCAAACTATCGCTTCTATTAGCCCAATACATTTTTCTTTGAGTTGTTTGTTTGCGAAACTCGTAAACGCATTAGGAACATGGTCCTTAAAATTTTCAATGTTACCTGCAGTTCTAATCAATCTTTCTTTCAGCTTATAAGCGTTCAAAGGAAATATGCCAGTTTTCCTAAAACCACAAATTATGTTATTGTTTCCTCTGTTTTCATTCTCCAATTTGTTTTGAAGTTTAAGCAAAAGATTGGAAAATTACCTTTTTCTAAGTTGTTGATATCTCACGCCAATACTTCTTCAACGGGACATAAAACGTAACATCGAAAGACTGCATTACATGAGTTGCATTCGAAAGTAAAGAATTAAATTTAATATTTAGTCGCTCACACTCTTTGATAACGTTCTTAGAAAAATAGGATGACAAATTATCTTGGATTTTTCCAGGCTTTCAACAAAAATGGCCCGTGAAACGGTTGTATCGTGCATTTGGAGGTCCACATTTCCTCCACGTATCCCACAAAAGTTCTGCACAATAAATTACATATAGTGGCAATAAAATCCCATCGACTGCACCAGCAAACATTACACTGTTAGATGTGTTGATGCTATTCATTATATACGTTCTAGGTCTATATTGCCTCGTCTACAAATATATTTTTTTGAGTGGGGAACATCCGTTAAATTGGTTTCGTCGTAGTTGACGATGCAGTCGAGACTGGCATCTTCAATGACTTTCTGATAATGTTCAAAAAATTATTACTACCTTGTTGACTAATAATAGCACGCTTCACAGATATATTTGAACAAAGGCGATTCAACCTTTGTGTCTCTTAGTAAAATGTTGTTCTTCAGGAAGTCATTTTTTTACCGCAATTCTCTAAATGTCGTTTTGCCAGAAATCTGAGATCTAAGAGATCGCAAGGAAAATACCCCATTTGGACAATGTTAGCATGTGTTGCACAAAGGCACATTCCTCTTCAACAGTAAACAGTTGCACATTTCTGCGATTTAATTTTCTCATCGGAATAGCTTATAGTTGTGAAAACCATCTAGAACAACCAATTTGCTATATAAGAAGTTATTTCACCTTATAAACAAACTATAAATATGCTAACGTCTACAAAAACATCTTAACCAAATATAACCCCCAACATAAACCAAAAAGCCCCTAAATACAAAAATGCAAAACAAGTGATTGGGTTTAACAGTTAAAGATAATCGTTTTCAATTCTGTAACAATCGTTTTTATGGTACTTACCATTTATTTTGCACATAATTATAGAAGTTTAATGATACAGAAATCGTGTATTTTTAACAAGGAGTGAAACACACAGTACTGAATGACCAACAAGATCACATAATGTTTCTAAAACAACAGCTCCTTGGCTGTACAGCAGACAAAAACAAAGCCGTTATTATTGGTACTCATATATCCTAGCCAATTTGAATAATTTTTAGCCAAGATTGCCCACTCTGTGGTAATGCAACCATGTTTACGATTACGTGTTGGATTTATATACATATCTACAAAACAAATCACAATTCAATGATAATAAAGGTCATTTTTGGTATACTTCTTTTATACACTTTTACCATGTAACTTTCCTGTGCTAGTTTTAATAACCTCCAGGATTTGCTCCCATAAATGTATGTCAAAAACGTAAAAAATAGCAATATAGTAGCGAAGAAATAGTAAGGAGATAAGAACACAATTTTTTTACGAATCAAGGTGGTATTGATGTGAAATAAAATGACATACACCATATACATATTGCAGTCCCAGAACCAACATTTCGAAAGTTATGCAAAACCAGAAACTCAACATTGGGTGGGATTGTTAGCTAAGTTTTGAAGATATAAGTATATTGCTTTGTTTCAAATGCAGTCGATACAGACATAAAAATGGACATTCGGGTAATAAAGGATTGTGTGGCAACTGTTGCAAGGGAGCAACCATACAAATACCACAGCGCAATATAAACAGTACCATCAACTGCAACCGAACAAACGAAAAATTAAAAAAAAATTGCCATACTCAGCAACTGATCGAAACTATGTACAAATTAATTAACACAAAGAATAGATTATAATTACATAAAATCAATTGAATATATGGATACAAATCAAAACATATTCTACTTTATAGACCAATATTATGTAGCTGATAGTACGGTAAAATTACTTATAATGTATCTAAACATTCAAAAGTATATGAAAAATTTAACAAAATCGAAACATCAGGTGCATCCACTTTATCTTGGTCCCTTGTGGGATCCTGGACATCGACAGAGAGCTGCGTGTGAATGGTATCTGTAATTAACATAAAAGAATATTAGTGTGATTAATTTAGCTGATTTCGATTAGTCTCGTTTAAATTTTGTAGGTAAGTATTGTGTTGTAAGAGTGTTTGTTGTCTGTATGTTATCTTATAGGGAAAGGTGTTGAGTGTAAGAGTTCGTCGAAGTCCTCACGTAGATCATCTAGGAGTGGGTTAGGACAGTAGGAGATAATTTAAACTTATTTCTAGGTCTACTGAGTCTATGCCTCGGAGGATGACTAATGGGTGTAAGAAAGGTATCTGTGTATCTGCTTTGTCAACGAATACTGGACGGGGAATGAATTGTTTTTGGAGTGTTTTTAGTCTTACATTGGCGGGTGTGATTTGTACGTGCTCGGTTTTGCGTGCATTTGGGTATCTATAATGGAGTGGGTGTATGTTTCGTATAATTCAACGCTCAGCAGTTGTAGATGTTTACGTTTCAAGGTTGCGTACAATGAAGCTCTATAATCGACAATAGTGAGAATACCCTGCGTATCCTGTGGACAACGTCACGGTACAGAGTTCTATTTCAGCGATCTCTCAAATCGGACTCCCAGGTACTCGACCTACTCCATGGGCCGCAGCCGCTTACCCTGTAGAAAGATGTTGTTATTGGAGGATTGTAGTTGGGGTGAGGAAAATGATTAATTGCGTCTTAGTAAGATTTATTATAATTCTCCATCGTTTAGCCAGTTGTGTGAACGCATTAATTTGGTTAACAATCAAGCGCTTTTTCGACTAGTTACGGAGAAGACAATGCCTTGGGGTATCTGAACAATAGATTGGATATAGCAATGGGGCCAGGGACGAACCTTGCGAAACTTCTACTATGGCCACAAAATATTAATACTAACCCTCACTGTCACTAAATGGTTTAGTAGGTAAGAACGCATTAATTTAAAAAGGTGGATGGGGATTCTTAGGGAACGGATCTTATAGATTAGCCAAACATGCTGCACTCTGTCAAAAGCTTGTTTGATGGCCAGGAATATGGCATGTCCGCATTATTTCAGGTTAAACGCATTGGTAGTATCAGTAAGCAATTTGAGAAAATGGTAGATCGCGTGGTCCTAAAACCGAATTGGTTGAGAGGGAGGGTCTTATTTCTTTCTAGGAAGTCTTCTAATAGATCTATTATTAGATCAGGGTAAATAGGACTCGAAAGGTAATCAATTTTCTAAGGGGTGGTATTCAGAAAAAGGTGTGGCTTGGAATACCCCAAGGTCGTGTTCAAGACGTACTTTTCATTTTTGATCAAACTTTGGTAAATCCGAGGACTGAAGGTGGAGACTGAAAAAATTGGTTTTGACTTAATCACTGTAGTAAAGGGTACCGCGTGCATCCTAAATCTACGAAACTTGTGCCGTCGCGGTAATCGAGGGTAAATGTAGTTTGTATCCAGTTTTCTTCGGTGATAAGATTAGTCTCTCTGCAGATGAAAGTATTAAGACGATTAATGCTTAAGGAACATACGAAAAACTTTTCTTTTTCCTTAATTAGACTATTGATGCGGGGTGTGCAACGGGTTAAACATATGTCGCTATTGCTTTATTTTATAATTCTCAATAATTTCAAAACCCTTTAATCAAAATTTATTCTGTTTTTGTGAGACTTAAAATGATTAATTTATAATTAAATAAAATTTAATCTGAATGGGTTTAATATTTAAGGAAATCATTCAATGGCTAATTTTACTTCGCTTGATATTTAGTTTTCAGTTTGAGTAAATGAACTTTAATATTTATTTCATCGGATTCCTGCCTTATCAAGATGCGCTAGCTAGCTCAGCATTAAAGAAATGTTTGCCGTTATCAATGACCAAATTTATACTCAATTTGACTTGCTTAATTATTTGAATTTCTATTGAGCTTACTTCCTTCTGCATTTATATATTCAATATTTGTATAAGCTTTTAATATTAATAATCTTTAATAATAAAAATAAACCAAAGATTATACTTATTTACTTTCTAAAATTCGCAATTGCAGAAATGTTTTGTTTACAACAACACGTAACAATCAAACTTACAATTATAAGTAATACTCTTAATAACTGTCATGCAAAACTTTATCGATAACCAACCAAATATGTCTTCGTTCAGTATCAATATTTATACACATTAAATAGAAATAAAACACCAGGATATTGTTTATTGTATTTTACAGATAAACCCTTACTTGTTATCAATTCGCTAAAGCCGATGATGTAATTGTTGTTTTTTAGGCCGGTGCTCGAAGGCCTACCATAGGTTATTTCATTACTCTCTGAGTAATGTGGACTTCGGACGCCCTATTTTCTTTTGTTCTCCCAATAACTTTTTTTGAACTTTGTTGTGGAATAACACGTTTCCACTTTTCTTTCCAACAATTTAATGATTTTGTTATTGACCGCTGGAGATATTTATGGTTTCTGAGTATCACTCTAATTGTCAATTTTAACTACAGAAGGCGTGCTGCAATAAACAGCGAACGAACCACAAACCGCAACGATTCTTCTTTGAACATCAATAATTTCAAGTTATTGTTTATATATCGATTTATTACACGAGATTGAGAATCAGTATCTTTTATTTATCGTTCAATGTTTACACACAATCGTGAACGACTTTCAGTACGTACAAAAAACCATGATTTTTGTATTATTGCGTAACCTTCACCACGATTTTAAGTTATTGCGTAATCTTTTTTATTATCACCAACTCGACAACATTTACACTTCATTTCACTTAGCCTTTTATTATTGTAATAAGGGAGGTATTTTTACTTCTTCCCTTTTACACCACTACTTAGGCTTTACTGTAATTTCACAATTCATAGGGCATCGTGAGTTATTACTTGGTCACTTCCGCTGAGGTATCCATCAACTTTCTAACTACTACTTATTAAAAAATATGTCACTTTGAGAGCGTCTTCTCCTCCCTCTATAACGCATTTATACATTCGCAAATTACCGCGTTTCCTTTAAATTTGTTCTAATTAAATATATAGATAACTTAAAAATTATTATTAATTTTATTAAATACATAAATAAAAGTTTACCTCAGTAGGATTTGAACCTACGACCTGTACTTTCTAGAGTACCGCGCTAACCAACTGCGCTATCGAAGTATACGCCCCAATTGATATAAATTTTGTCTTTATGTATGTAGAACTGGTGTAAATTCTATATTTAGAATTTACATCAGTTCTATACATAAAACAAAAGATTTACATCGATTGGGGCTTGTACTCGATAGCGCAGTGTTACCGTGTACAGGTCGTAGTTCAAATCTCACTAAACTTTATTTATGTATTTAAACAAATTAATAATAATTTTTAATTGCATATTTACTTTTGAACTTATTCGTTCATAACAAAAACTTATAATAATTTAATATTAGTCAAGTTGCTTTGGTATATGTGAATCCTTGCAATATTGCAGGCTCGCAGTCTATTAATATAAGTAATTTGATTGTTATCTCATTAAATTTTTGAATTTACATCAGTTCTACATACATAAAGACAAAATTTACATCGATTGGGAGTTATACTTCGATAGCGTAGTTATTTAGAGCGGTACTCTAGCAAAGTACATCTTGTAGGTTCAGATCCTACTCGAGGTAAACTTTTGATTTATGTATTTAATAAAATTAATAATAATGTTCAATTGCATATTTGCTTTTGAACTTATTCGTTCATAACAAAAACTTATAATAATATAAATAACTTATTGAAATAAACTCAAGCTTTTCATCTTAACATTAATTACATTTACATACAAATAACCAACAATCATGCATTTGTCTATAAAAATAATAATATAACTATTTAACATCATATAACTTCGCGCGAAATTTGAAGTTTTCTAAGGCACCTGTTACAGGTCATCAATATCAGCGGGAGGTTCAAATGGGATTAGCCACTTTAAAATTAGGTCGGGTTATGATATTAGGCCGTAGGGCCGAAATACGACAGCGGTAAATGGTCTGAGGTTATGCTGGTTCCAATGTAGCAATCAGCGCCTATGTATATTTGAATTATAGGACGTAGCATGTGGCTGATGATAGAGGTGCCATTGTGGCTAATGAAGATTGTCCTAAGTCCGCCATAATAGAAGTTGTAATAGAAGTTCAGATAATAATATTCCATTGGCGTCACTTAAATCGCCGAACTGAATATGGCAAGCGTCAAAGACGCCTAAAAGGAGCACATTTGGGAAACTTGAGACATAAGTAAGTTTTAAGTGGTTAAGGGGTGGATGTGAAAATAAGATCGACGGAAAGCAGTCGTAAGCTAGTATGGCCGTGCCTCTCATTCCATTTACGGCATCCTAGCCTAGAAAAAATTTGTAGTTCACAAAGTTCAATTCACCGTTGCGTCGGATTTTGGTTTCAGTTATTGCTAATACCTGGATATTTTCTGTTAGAAGATTTTTGAAGAAGGTGCGTTTACGCCGAACTCCGCGAGATTTAACCGTGCCTATAATGAGCTCTTTTGTGTGGTTCTGTGTGGGGTGATAATTATGGGGGGTGTGGATACAAGGTAGAGGTTTACTCATCGGATTGGACAAGTGTGTGCTACATATGTGCGCAGTGGGTAGCTGTAGTGCGAAGTTTAGGAGAGCTGCGAATGGCAAAGTCGATTCTTTTGATGATCAAGGTTAGCCTCTCAAGGAAGATGGAAATGAGGGCGTGGATAAAGGTACGGATAAATGCATTGGCTGGGGAAGTGTTCACCCTACACCCGAGGAGGTCGTGGATGTGTAGGGTAGGAAAGAAGTTTGGGTGCATCCCCTTAAGGTACGAAGGAGGGTCTCGTCGTATTCGAAAGAATATATCGCAGTTGTTCTCTCACAGTTATTAAATTAAGGGTTGCGAGAGATTTACACGTGGTGGATTTGTGGTTTTCGCCACAGGTATGACAATGGATTTAAACATGCCCCACCTGCGTACAGGTGAAACAATACTTGGGGATTGGACAAGTAGCGTAGAAAGGTTAACAATCGTACTGTCTGCCGATCATACAGGCACGACGATCTAGAGAAAAATCCAAGGTCGTTTGGGATTCGGTAATAGCCCTGACGAAAGATGTGGATAGGTTTGTAGTACGGGATGCAATACTGTCTACTTTCTTGATATGGGGAAGGAAAATGGGACATCCTTATCAACCTGTTTAATTACGCATGAGAAGGGCGGATGTTTTGAGGTGTTACAATATGTGCAAGGGCGTAAAAGATGGGAAAGCGAGTTGTTTGGATGACCAAAAGAGTGTTGGAGCTTTTGCTGCCGGTCTGAGGGAAGTGTAGAGCGGGATTCTAGGAGGGCTGTGTAGTTGCAAGATTGGTAAGGAGAAGTTACAAGGGAAAAAGGTCGTTATAGAATTGTTTTTAAAAAGATGTTTTTTTATAATCGTGACGCAGTAGCTACAGAAAGATGGTTGGGGCCATTGAGGATCCCGTGGTAGGGAAGAGCAATTAGATCTTAGACAAGAGGGAGTGGGAAACGCAGGGTATACTAGGGAGACGGTGTGATCCGGGTGATGGTAGACTTGGTATTGGTGACGGTGGAATAAGACAAGGATTCCTCTGTTTAAACATGGTGTATTGTGTTTGAGCTCGCAGCCAAAGATTAGTCTCACACTCCCTAATTTAAGACTGTAACTGCAGCCCCGTGTATGGTGTACTGTTGCGTGAATCTGTTGAGTAATAAAATTGTAAAGGTGATAAATTCGTATTTTAGTCTGCTTCTAACGATTCGTAGATCCCAGGTCTCTAATTGTGCCAAATTCCACCATGTGCTAGCTAGCAGTGACGACGTAACTGGTGCATTTAGGAATCGTTAACTTCTGCGGTGAATTCACTATTATTTCACGTACTACCCTTTAAACGTTCGAACCATGTTCAAAGAAAGATACCAACTAGAAGGATATGGCATCTGCTACTTTAGGGCAAGAATAGAACGAAGGGGAAGAGTATATGTGCAATTTATGTACACAATACACTAAAACACAAGCTTTTGCTAACAGCGGGCAACAATCATACGTCATTGGTGAAAATAACAGTAAGCATGGACAAGTTCATGTAAAGCATACAAGCATATCCACAGTATATGGACCACGAGAAGCGACCATACATCAATTAATTGAGAAAAACGGAAAAACGGCAATTTAGTTAAATATACCGCTCTTTTATGACTGTTTTCTTTAGAATCAACAAGTAAATATTTTTAGCTTTTAGACATCAACAGTATGAAATTCGTTACGCACTCTAATGCTTTAACGAACGAAAAATCAGCATGTGAAATTTTCGTTTATTGGGTATTTAACACATCAATGACCAATATTTTTCTCACACTTACAACCAACATGCCGCCCCCAAATTTTGGCGTCTCGCACAAAGGTCTAGCTTGCCCGCCTCTGGAGTGAGCGCTGTTTTACACAACTTTTAATTAGTTTTGAGTTAATACCGTATATGTATTTACTATTACAATTAGCTAAAGAAGAAATAAACCGTGTATGTAGGTATAGGGTATTTGTTTACTTAGAAAAGAAATGTCGTTTTTCACACTGGCGATTTTTTTTTATGATTGTGGACCTGAACAGGCTAAATTTGGCCTATCGTGCTAAAGCACTCAGGAACACTTAGGAGGATGGATAGAGGGATAATGACTTGCCAATAGATGCCTATGAACAGCTACCTTAAATTTTCTCATATCATAAGTGAGAGGAAAGCAGGAACTAGGGAGATCATTCCAGAGTTTAGAAGCCGTGTAGAAAAATATGGATTGCGCCCGTTTGGTACGACAAGTGGAGATTTGTACTGCATACTGATGATGTGAATGAGCGAACCGAGTGTTTCTCGCAAAAGATAGCCGAGATGGTATCAAAGAATATAATTCAACAGCACAATAGCCGTTGTAATAACGATAATACAAAAAAGAACTGAAACCATCCTTCTATGCTCAAGGGCTGTATGTAGAAGTTAAGGACGGGTCATTTATAAGCCTAATCGCTCTCTTTTGAATACGATCAACGATATCGAGAGCGTATTGGGAGCACTAACCCAGAGGTGAGAATTATATTCCAGATGAGGCCGAATTTGGGCCTTATACAGCAGAAGGAGTTGTCGAGAGGTAAAGTACTGCTTAGATCTGTACAAAAGCCTATGTTTGCGTTTTTGTTTGCATGGCCACAAAGGCCATACATCTTGAACTCACGCAAGAACTATCGACAGACAGTTTTATTGCCGCTTTTCGCCGTTTTCTAGCTAGAAGAGGTACCGTTTCTGCTTGTTACAGCGACAACGGCACCAACTTTGTTGGCGCCGCCAACCAATTTCTTACATTAGCCAAACAAGCCCCCGAGAATTTATCTTTTCGTTGGCATTTTAGCCTCCCTTCGGGCCCTTATTTCAACGGCTTGGCTGAAGCGGGTGTTAAAATGGTTAAGTCGCATCCGCTAACTGTAGTGGGTGTACAACGCTTAACCTTCGAGGAATTGTCTACTCTGCTTTGCCAGATAGAATCTGTTCTAAATTCGCGCCCTTTGTGTGCCCAGAGTTCGGATCCTAATGATTTGAAGCCGCTCACTCCGGGGCATTTCTTTACCTTATCGCCTCTAAATTCCATAATTCATTCTAGACTTATCAAACATTAACTTGAAGCGCCTCTCTCGCTGGCAGCTTATGCAGCGACTTCACGCTGATTTTTGGAAAAGGTACTCCAGAGAATACTTGCATACTTTGCAACAACGTGTAAATTTCTTTCCATTACTTATTTTTTCATTTTTTCAAGAAACTACTTGATTATGTTTAATTAAATTGATGATAAGATTTTCTTCTTTTTATGCTTATTATATAAATATTTTATTCCTTTTTTTTTTACTTTGTTGTTGCAAGTTAATTTGCCTGCATTTAGGATTTAAATTTGTTTAAATTATTTACAAATGCTTACTTACTTACTTCCTTCTGCATTTATATTTTCAATATTCGTATAAGCTTTTAATATTAATAATCTTGAATAATAAAAATAAATATTCACTTACTAAAATTCGCAATTGCAGAAATTTTTTGTTTACAACACATTTCCACTTTTCTTTCCAAGAATTTAATGATTTTGTTATTGACTGCTGGAGATATTTATAGTTTCTGAGTATCACTCTTAATTGTCAATTTTAACTACAATAGGCGTGCTGCAACAAACAGCGAACGAACCAGAAACCGCAACGATTCTTTGAACATCAATAATTTCAAGTTATTGTTCTTTAAATATCGTGACCAACTTTCAGTACGTACAAAAAACGTGATTTTTTAATTGTTGCGTAAACTTGGTCGCGATTTTAAGTTATTGCGTAATCTTTTTTATTATCACCAACTCGACAACATTTACACTTTATTTCACTTAGCCTTTTATTATTGTAATAGGAAAGGTATTTTTACTTCTTCCCTTTTACACCACTAATTAGGTTTTACTGTAATTTCACAATTCATAGAGCAGCGTGAGTTATTACTTGGTCACTTCCGCTGCGGTATCCATCAATTTCTAACTACTACTTATTAAAAAATGCATGTCGCTTTGAGAGCGTCTTCTCCCTCTACAACGCATTTATGCATTCGCAAATTACCGCGTTTCCTAATATTTTCTAATTAAATATATAGATAAGAATTATTATTAATTTTATAAAATACATCGTATGGAAAAATTTGTTATTATTCGATTCAAGTAAATTTTGTTTTTGTTAATCGTTTTTGCTTCAAAATGACGTACTCAAAAGTAGTCACGTGATGTTCTTCACTGTCGAACTTGAAATTTTAATAAAAAAAGGTGCCGAAATGGCATTATTTCTCAAAATTTCGAAAAATGTGTTAAGAAAAGTTGTTCCTCTTTCACTTTTACACCTAAGTACCAAATTTCAGATCTCTAAAAAATATTTTTATTTTCTCCGCTTTTTTTCTTAAAGGAGCATTTTTCTTTCAAATGAATTTTAGTTAACCTCCATAAAAACACTTAATTATACTTTATCTGCTGTTCACAAGCATTTTTACCACATATTCTCTTATACTCATTTTTTCAAGAAAAACTGTAATCCTCATTTTAAATTTAGTCAATTCTGATGCAAAGTTTATGTAGTTTCAATAATTTGCTCCAAAACTAGTCTTATTTCATATTGTCGGGAGTGGGAAGATCCACTATTACATTCATAAACAAAATTTACCACCAAATTATCCGCCACTACTTTTTAACAATAATTATTTTCCCCAAGAAATACAATACAGTACAAATACATAGAATTTCTCTTTATTTAGCGATTGACGCTAACATCAAAAAACAACTGTTAACAATTTTCATAAGTATGTAGGTAACTATTTAATAATTAAACTCAAATGTAATTATTACAATCTGGATTAAGGTAGTACGAATTGGTATCCCCCCCCCCCCTGGTAATGTGAGTTAAAATCAAAGTGAAATTGGGAAGAATTTTTCTCATTCCATGCTATGCACCGGTGAATGGGGAGAGATCAGGAGTGTGAAACGTCTGAAATGATGTAGAGAACATATGTAATCCAAACGAAATAGTGGTGATAGTGGGAGATATGAATGGATGGGTGGGTCTACAGAGACAGCATACTGAACGCGTTCTAGGAAGATTCCGAGACCAAAGACACAATGAGAATGGTGAACGCCTGGTGAACACCTTGTGGAGAGAAACCTGTTTATATCTAATACGTGATTTATGTATAAAAATGTGCATATGTATACATGGCAAAGAGGTGAATCTAAAAGTATGATTGACTTGACAGTGTATGATGAACGACTTAGAAACCTGGTGATGGATAAAAAAGTAATGCGTGAATCGGAGTGTGGATCGAAGCACTTTTTGGTTGTATCGATAGCGTGTTTAGGGCAAAAGTAGGTCTGAAGAAGGAAAGCAAACGTAGTGCGAACGTCCAGAATTAGGGTAGATAAACTAGTAAATACTGGTGAGAGAATGAAATATGCAGATGCTTTGAGTAAAGAGTTGAGAGTGAATGAAGCAGTGTGGAACAAACAAATAAAAGACAATGACGTTGAAGACTGTTGAAAGACTGTATTGTTAATTGTACCGTGCAGATATGTGGAAGAGCGATTAAGTAGACAGAGAAAATTAATCTTGGAGGAATGAGCGGTAAAAAAAGGCAGTATGTAAGAAAAAAGATGCGTACATGGCAATAATTGCTGCAAAAATGAGACTGAGAAGAAGCGATTGTATGAGGTGTACAGATTAAGAAACAAAGAAGCGAAGGAGGGAGTGAGAATAGAAGGAGTGATGGCTGTGAAGGAGAAACAATGAGGAATGATTTTGAGGGAAACAACAATCTCTTCTGGCTCAAAACATAACGCTGCAGGAATGATGAATACTAGCAACGAAATAGTATGGGACAATTGTGAAGTGAGAAAATGTTGGTAAGAATATTTCGGAAAGAAAGAAAAAAAAAAGAAAAAGAAAAAGAAAAAAAAGCTGTACACTAGTGAGGAAAATAACACTGAAGATTTAGATAAGGAGAAGGTAGAAGGAATAGTGAATGAAATTGAGAAGGATATTGGGTTAAATGAGGTAGACAAAACTGTAAGAACGTTAAAAAACGGTAAAGGAGTAGGCGTGGTTGAAATCACTGGTGAAATGTATGGAGGTGTAAAGCTTATACGAAGATTGTGTGAATTATTCAATGTAGGTCTTAAGTGTGGAAAAGTGCCGAGTGATTGGAAGAGCGCTATCATTGTATCACTGTTTTACAAGAATTAGTGCAAAAACTACAGTGGAATAAGTATGCTCAGTGTACCTGATAAAGTATTTGGAAGAGGAGTACGTGAAACTACACAGACTAAGATTTGGTATGTGCAAGATGGCTTCATGCCAGAGAGAGAACACGTTGATCAGATGATTGCCCTGCAGCAGGTGATAGAAAAGTGTTTGAGTGTAAAAAAGAAACTGTACTGTGGGTTTGTAGATCTGTAGAAAGTATATGACCGAGTAAATAGGTAGAACCTGTAGGAATTATTAAATGAATATGGCGTAAGTAAAGGTTTAATAAAGGGAATAAGGGCAGTGTATAACGGTATCCGGGCATGTGTTAGGGTGATAGGAGGTGTGAGTGAATACTTTAGTATTGAGCAAGGAGTGCGACAAGGCAGTGTGATGTCACCGTGGTTGTTCCATGTATACATGGATAAATGTATTAGACGAGCATGTACCGATACAAATGGTGTAACAGTTGGCGAGTTCTGGTGTATGCAGATGACACAGTCTTATTGGGTGAAAATGCAGATAAGCTGCAAACTTCTCTGAGGAAGTTTGATATAGTATGTGAGAGCATAAACCTAAAAGTAGACAGCAACAATACAAAAATTGTGGTGTTCAATCGGGATGGTGAAAAGATAGAGTATTTACCCAGCATGATAAAATTGTGGAACAAGTGGACGAGTTGATACATCTGAGTAGAATGTTCACTGCAGATGGTGCAAAGGATCGCGAGATTGGACGGCAGATGAATGCTGGAAAGAAAGTGATTGGAAGTAGGAAGTATATGGACGATAATGATTAAAGAAAGCATGCGCGTAGCTGCGAAACGTGTTTGTCCCGTTAGAACTGTATGGAAGTGAGACATGGGTATGTCAAGAAAAGCACGAAAGTAATGCCGCGGGTATGAGATTACTGAGAAGCACATATGGTAAAACAAGAAGGGATAAGATGAAGAATGAGTTTAGCGAAAAAGTGATAGATAGGTATCAAAGTTGTACACTACGTTAGTTTGGCCACATTGGGAGAATGAACAACGCAATATTAACGAAACAAGTATATGTGGGTAAGGTTAGAGATAAGGCCGGGCCTGGTAGACCGCGTAAAACTTGGCTGAATGCCATGATGAAATGTTTAGGTAAAGGAACGCCTAAAAAGGACACTGTACTGTGCTTTGATGCACACACGTGTGCTAGTTAGCATTAATATCAAAATATACAACAAAAAAAACAATTTAAATACCCTACAGGTCGTACAAAATCAAGTCATCAAAGCAACATACAACGTGGACTATAACATTCCGCTAAAGTTTAACACAATGTTTTTGGATATCATAAATGTAAGAGAAATCATAGAATACGATACAGTTACATACATACAAAACATAAACAATAACCAAGTTAACAATGACGTGAGCCTTATGAAGACCAGCGATATCCACGTCCACTATTATAACCAAGAAACAATAACTCTTTATATTGTAAGTGAACCAGAAATCGCCACAAGACAAATAAAAATGTGGCCCATAGTGTAATTACATCATGTGTACAATACCTACCAAGATGAAGAGATTAATAACATAGGAACAGATTATGTAATACTGTGGAGAAACTGTACCTATATACCTACCTATTATTTACACATTATTCCAGATGTTTTGATCTCTATTGATTCCCCATTTTTAGTAAGTTACAGCTTTTAATTTATTCAAATGTTTACCCTATGTAGTCATTTCATGTTTCCTTTTCGAGTTAGCTCATCCACTTTTTTGTTTCCTCGTTGGGTGTTATTAATATAACCTCAGAAAAGTGCCGGTGTAATGAAAAGTGGTATGTATTTATTACCCGCTCCACTTATGAAATTGCTCTTTAATGGCCGCAGAATAAACCAAATATGTGAATTTGTTTATTAGGATCAGTGGCCACATTTGAAGCCTCTACATTTTTTCTAATAGGTTCCGCATTTCTTGCAAAAAAAATCTAAATATGGCAAGACGAACTCTGTGGACTGAAGAGGACATGCAAAGAGCTCTAGAAGTTAACAACGGACAACCCGCCCTTACAGTACCGAAAAAGGATGGCATTGTTCGGCGTAGAAACTGCAACTGGCAGCCCACAAAGAAAATTATCAACTCATTTTCTTTTAAATGTTGCCCATGAAAACGAGTTGTGCGAACGCATATTCCGATTACCAGAGAATGGAATGCCTTTAACTCCTAAAGTTTTAAGACGTTTGTTCACGTTTGTCGAGGGGAATGATTTAAAATAACCCTCTCGCCATAGAGCGGACTGGCGGGAAGAAAACGGATGCCCTATTTTATAAGCGACATTTTTAAGAGCACGAAGAAAATCACAGATGTTAAATCCTGCAAAGGCACAAAAATTAAATAGGCATATTGAAAGCGAATATTTCGAAAAGCTTGAACACGTTTTAACAGATTTGAATTTAATTAATTAGTTCCACCTGATATATAACATGGACGGAAAAGGCTGCCGCCTAACGCTCCATCAGTGTATTTCGCCTATGATCTTGCTTAAGGGCCAAAGGCAAAACCAGAATGGATCGATTCGATGGTTGAATCATTTCACTAAATTTGGCTCCCCTTGCGCGTTCCCATCTGGACGCTAACATAGTGCATGAAGCTGAAGCTCATGACATAACGCTTCTCTGTCTTCCCTTAAACACTACCCATGAACTTCGCCACTTGGTAAAAGTATTGTTGTAGCATTTGAGCACTATTCGGATGAGGAAGTTCTAACCCGAAAGAAAAATAACCAGAAGCAAATTTTGCCATATTCTGAGCATCGCATGGCCCAAGGCTATGTCACCAGCTGGATTTCGAGCCACGGGGGTATATATCTCTATAACCAAGATGTATTACTCGACGTTGCTTATGCACCCAGCAACCTGACTGAAAGAATGCTACAAACTTTAGCCGAAGTAACAAATCCTGTTGTTGGCATACAAGACCGTGAATTTGGAAGTGATTCTAAATCTAACTGGTCAGATTCTAACAAATTGCCGCTCACCAACTTGCGAAAGAACTTAGCAACAGTTTCACCAGCATTACATTCTCGGCTAAAACGTCGGCAAGCCTCATCTCAACCATCATGTTTATACGAAATACAGATTTTACCTGATCAAGTGCAAAAATTCTTCAACAGTAAATGATGGACACTAGTTTCAAAAAATTACTCCCTGCACTAGAAATCAAGGCGACATCGAAACCAAGGCACAGGCATTACGTTCATCTTGCCAAACTGTAACTAACGTGTCTGGACCAAAGACGAAGTGTAATTCATCAAGAGTGACAAAGGCAAGGAGCACCGCACCAAACCAAAAAAATCTGAAGCAAGTGCAGATGGCAAAATCAGGAGACGGAATCTTGGTACTATTTTGTCTGCAACATAGATACAGTTTTCGATATGCGGAGAAGTACGGCATGTGCAATTTATTTCCATTGAAGAATGTGTCGGCCTTACAAAATCCGATAAGCAGTAATTTCTGTGTCCGAAGTATTCACCGTAATTGATGCGACTTTTTTTTAATACCAGAGTTTATTTTGTTATAACAAACAAAATACACCCACGTACCACACAAAGTTAAAAAAACACCGAATGCGCGGTCCGAAAAAATCGCGTCGACTATTATTTTTTAATGCGCATATTTTGTCTCATCGGAAACTTTTTTCTCGCCATATTTAAAGGAGCTCTGACGTCATCGCAACATTTTTTAAATACCAACCATATGTTTTTTCATCATATTTGGATAGATGGTGAAATTCTAAAAATGACTATGTATAAAAGTATTGCACTGCGGTTGATAATTTCCAGAAAACGTGGTATCAAAATTCAAAGATACAAGTCTCAAACTTGCGCTATTCTTCCAACAGAATTACTATTATTACTACAAAACACATCGATAAATATTAAAAACTGAACATTTAATTCAGCAACACGAACAAAATAACATTTGACGGAGATGTTCGAATTGTAGTCTACGAACTTCTTGACACAGAACACGCCTGCATTATGTGTCAATAGTTCGTGGATTTCAAGTTCGAAGTTGTTTTGTTACTTTTGTCGAATTAAATGTTCAGTTTTTAATGTTTATCGATGTGTTTTGTAGTAATAAAAATAGTAATTCCATTGCAAGAGTGGCGTAATTTTGAGAATCGCATCTTTGAATTTTGATACCACTTTTTCTGGAAATCATCAACTGCAGTACAATACTTTTACACATCGTCATTTTTAGAATTTCACCGCCTATCCAAGTATGATGAAAAAACATGTCGCATTACGGAATTTTCTGTCGTCTGTGTATTTTAGTTCGAACGATTTGACGTAGTAGCTCTTTTTTCAATATTCCTTAGGTCTCAAGTAACTACGACCACTAATATAGTGGCCACCCTAAGGGGATCAAATGTCAAGGTTGAGTTATATAAAGAAGAAACAATTTGACCCAAACAGAGCGTAGAGCTATCGTGGTATTTTATAAAATGTCCATTCGGACGCAAGCATGGCTATGTCTACAATTGATCTGGAAGACAAATGTCAAGGTCAATTTGTAAAAAACATCAAGATGCGTCAACAGTCTTAGAAAGACAAGGTTTTTAATGCATTGTTTCAACGTAATGCATAAGTGCATTTTATGCATTTGGTTGCAAGATGAATTTTGACAATTTACTTTTGGTACAAGCTTCTAGAATCCATCATCAGTAAGCTGATGACTGGCCGATACAGTATCTCAGCGAATGACTTAAAGAAATGTTCCCCCAAAGCAGTACTAGATTTATATTGTTTAATACTGCATTGCACTACTGCTTTATCGCCCCTCATATTGGACCCGTTGTCATATCTCTGCTCTCTGATATCCTACAAATTTAAACCCAATGTATTACATTTTCCTATTGTAATACCAATCATTTCTTTTGCTGTGGATTATTAGAACTAGTAAGGACCCTAAACAGCTTTCATCAATTTTAATGTCAACATCAGCGTCACATTTATTGATGGACAACTTTTCCCAGGCGTTTCAGTAATTGCTTCGATTTTTAGAAGCACCTGATTCCTGTGGTTTGTTTCGGCACTAATCATTATCTTTGGTTTTTTAGTCATGATTTTTTAAAATTTCATGCTCTTTTAAAGTTTTGCCGAGGTGCTTCCAACTGCTAAAAACCCTCCTTAGAAAGAAAACTTACTATAAAGTCGAAATTTTTGCAACAGAAGCAGTAAACGCAATTTTGTATTATTTTACCTATGCTACCTATACTAATCGTACCTTAGCTGGTAAAAACTGTTATCTTGTGTATAATGTAAATATTTCATATGTTATTCATTAGTAAATTATATTAAAAATATGAATTTATGACATAATAGTTATTTATGTATCAAGGGGGTTAAGCAGGTATTAATGGACCGCGACGTATAAGAGCCCGAGGGGTCAGGCGAGGGCTACTAACACGTAAGATTCTTAAATTCTCTTTTGTCCGAAATACATACAAGATCGTTTCAATGATAATTTATTAATAAATATGTATCCAATTTTTTTCTTTTTATCTTCTGCGAGCAGTTTATTATACATGTTACTTTAAGTTGTATGAATTTTATATCTTGATATTATCAAAGCTCGTCCTGTATAATAACCTACCAAATAAATTGTGTTCGTCATAGACAAAATAGTTCTTCTTATTGTGGCTAGTAAGATGAGAAAACAGTCTGTATACATACGTTCGCATTACCATAGCAATTAAGTCAATAATACTAGAATAGATGATCGCCATCTTTATCTAACTACTAGCTGAATACAAATTCAACATTTACTTTATCGCCAGCGGGCGCTAAAGGAGTTTACGGGCGCTAAAGTAGTTCGTGGGCGCTATAGTGACATTTTACGCCCGCTAAATTATTCATAAAATGTACGTTATAGCTCAATTTTGCATAAATTTTATTTAAAATGACATTTGTAAATATTTTGGGTTACTAACTGTCAAATTACGGCCACACATACACATGATATTAATGGCAGGTGACTTGTAATAGTAATTAACGTATCTAGAGCGGTAACTTAGCCTTAACATTTGAGCTGTAATTTATACGAAAAATGTTAAGACTTGTTTCCAGGAGAGATGCGTTCACTGCTTTATCGTTCATTGACGCATTAATTTACAAAAACAAATAATAAATGCGTATATTAATGTATAATTTCCGAAAATATTTCATAAACTTCTAGAGGTTGTTTTGAACATTGCGTATTCAATATTAATATTATTAAATAGACATGATCATTTGAAACGCGAAATGGGTAATGTCCAATTATTTGTTTATGCACCCAGTGCAAGCGTGTTAAAGGTGCTTTAACATCCACCCACATATACATGTTAAATAGTTTAACATGTCACTGAACAATAAAAAAGTTTAACAAGTTAGTAGCTTGTAAAAGTGATTTTACATATCTTAGGTATTCTTAGGTTAATGCATGTTTACTGTTGAGTAACAAATAAACATAATTACAGAGCACTCTTATTCTTAATTGGTCACAATATTAATTACCTTTTGTAGTTGGTGATACTAGACTACAATATTTGTTAAAAGTAAATTTCGATATGTATTCATTATTATTACTTTGGTTATAAATTAGTTGTTTCACAATTGAAATCAAAAATAGATACAGTCGATAATATGTACAGTAATTGAGATGCTGTGTACATTTAAGCATTCCATTTGGCTGATACACTTCTGTTTAATTTGGAAAAGGACAGTTGCACCTATTTTTTTTTTAATTCCATATACTAGAAAATAAGATATACAGGATATGACGCCTTAAAAATCAATAGTTATCGATCCCTATAGACCATTTCAAAAAATGTCTGATGTCACACCGTATAATGCACACATTTCAGCGGCGCCAGTCTGCGCTTGGCTTATTTGAGTTTCATTCGTGTTTTTGGGTTACGTACTTCATATATAAAGCTTCTCACGTTTACGTAATACAAATATAACTTAAAAATACAACTTTGTCCACTATTTAGTAGCATTTCCAAGACCATAAATTCTTAACATAACATTTTCTCTGTAAATCGGGAAAACTAAATCAAACAATACATTTATTTTACACTCTACTTAAATGTCTTTTTGTTGTTTTTTTTTAGCTCATCCTATTAACCATAAATTTTGAGATATCTACTTTAATTTGTTTACTTAACCTACACTTAAGTAAATGGTGTATTAAAAACATCTTATGTTCTTGCATTCGTCCTGCGATCATTCGAGTATATTATATTTAAGTTTTGGAATACAATTTTGTAATAATAATGTTTTAAAATGTTTTACACTTAATATATTATCAAATGTTTCAAAACATTGTAGATCAATAGTAACTACGTTTGTTACAATACCAGATAGACAAAACGAAGTCAAATCACCACTACCATAATCTTTTTGGCAGAAAAATCATTTATTCGGTTTTGTTAATATAGCACTATCCACCAAAAAATGAGAACACTGAGCAATTGAATTTCTTCAATGTTTTATTCATCATGTAACCTGCAAAATACACCACTGCAGAACTTTCTAAACAGTCTAAACTAATGTGTATTCGACAACCTTTAACTCACACCAAAGTTTCAGTAAAAAAATTTCATTTTTTAATTGGCGATGTACAAGAGTAAAGATTTCGGTTGTCTAACGTTATACTATTTAAGTAATCAAACAGTTGTTTACATTTTCTACAAATTTGTCCACGTGAAGTACCTAACGAACTATTTCGTAATTCTCTTGTTCCAACGCCTGTTTTTATTACAGCGCTCATAGGATTTGAGAATGTTTAAATCGCATACTTAACTATTATTTCTTGGAAAGAGTTTGGACATATATGAGGTTTTTAAGAGTACTTTTTAACTTCGACTAGGTTGTAACGATTTAAGAGCCACATTTCCTCGTAGTTGGGGAGAGGCGGGTACTATGGACCGGCGAGAAGTATGGGCCGATTGCATCCTCCCGTGTAGATGGTTTGTTGACTTACTACATCGTGTCGTTTATTAGTTTTATTTAATTGTGAACCTGGAAACCGGCGGTTCGAGGAAATTTTAACTCTGTGCTGTTGCAGGTAAGGATAACACTTAAAAACTGGATTTATTATTAAGCTCGTTTTATTCTTACACAAACATGAAAGTTTTGTTTCATTTCCATCAGCCCAGTTTGGTTACTGCCATTTTCATCTTTTCAATGTCTGTGGAATGGACCATACTAAAATCAGGTAGTATGGGCCATTTGAGTATTTTGTTTATATTTTAGGACACAATGCCAAAGTTTAAGAAGAACTCGAAAGCAATGGTCGAGGGGAGTGGTCTGAGGATGCTATAAGCGTGCAGCTGTTTTGGAAAATAAAATATCTGCGTTCGAACGATACAATGTGCCTAGAAGTACATTGCAAAGAAGACAAAGCATTTCAAATAATCATCAAACAGATCTGAAACCTCAGCTTGGATATTTCAAAGCATCTTTTGATGACATATCTCTGTACCAGAAAGTCCTTTCCGGTTTTTCTAACAGATGTCGCTAGCCGTAAGTATGGAATAAAATGATTTGACATATGTTATTTTATTCCACTGTCATTAAGCTTAAACGCCTAAATAATAGCGTCACAGTGTTATAGCTCTGTAAACATGTCGAATTTCGTGTCTGAAAAGGAGAATTTGCGGCATACATCGCCTTTCTTATTTCATCAAAAGAAAAAGACTGTTAAAAGTCATCGTTTGCTGGTAAAAACTGACGGAGAGCATACTCCAATCATAATTGATTTGAAATAGGAACGATTGGATAGACAAAACATTTCTGGATACGTAATTGCAGGAGTTATTGGGCGAAGACCCAACCCAAACTTAAAACAATTGACATTAACGTTAAATGTGGCACAAGAAACGATTAGCGACCGCTCACGAACAATGGGAAAGATCAAAAACTGGGAATATTGGTGCCACATGAACTAAATAACAAGGCACATGGAAGATCGAAAAACCATTTGTGAAATTCTGCTTCTACAGTACGAAAGGAAGTCATTTTCGCATCGGATCATGACGGATGAAAAATAAATTTATTTCGAAAATCCTAAACGTAAAAAATCGTGGTTATCGCCTGGCAAAGCTGGCCCATCGACTGCAAGGCTTCGGAAAGAAGACAATGTTCAATGTTTGTTGGGACCAGGGTGGTGTGGTGTGTTATGAACTTCTGAAACCTGGTGAAACAGTTACTACTGATCGCTACAAACAACACATAATCAGTTTGAAACATCCAGAATGTGCCCGAAGACACGGTAAAGTGTTTTGTTGCATGACAGTGCACCGTCACACCCAGCAAAACTGGTAAAAGACGCATGAAATCGCTTGGATTGGACGTACTCGTATTATCGCACCCGCGATACTTCCATACCTGGCCCCGCCCGATTATCACCTTTTCGCATTAATGGGATACGCGCAGGCTGAGCAGCAAATATCGAAGAAGTCGAAAAATAGCTCGATGAAAGGTTTGGCTCAAAGGGCAAACAGTTTTTTGATGGTATTCATAAATTACCAGAAAGATAGACAAAGTGTGTAGAATCGAATAGCCGATACTTAGAATAAATAACTTTTTCCATTTTCTTACAAATTATACGTTTTTTTGTTAAAAAGACTTTCCTGTACACCTTTATATGTGAAGTCCAATTTGTAAAAGATATGAACGATTTGGATTCAAGGTTATCAAAATAAGATTTTTAAAGATTTATGAAGAGAAAAAGAAAGCTGGTAAATGTTTTTATGCAAACTGTATGAGTAGGCACCCTGAATTAGCCTACCGGAAACCGCAATCAACTAATTTAATGCTAGTGTAGGATTCAATATACCACAGATCCAAAGGTTTTTTAATTAGTTCAAAATCATGACTGACATGCCTATCCAAGATTTTCAATGGGGATAAAAACGGAAGCTTAACGCGGTCGTGAAAACGACAGTCATAACAATGAAAGGAAAATAGCAAGTTGGAACGGTGACGTTCGGGTGGGAGACGGCTTCAACACTTTCTTTCATTTACAAATCCCTCAGAGAAAGATCCAGTCCTACTTACTCACAGATTGAATGGCAGCCACAAGGACCTCGACGTCTTTTGAATGCTCGTAAGAACTACGTTCATATGCTAAGTTTTCCCCCTCACACAACGCACAAGCTAACCTAGGAATAAGGACCAATGATCACGACATTGCAAAATTCGTGACCGATGCTTACAGGCAAGTGTGCCCTTAGACATCAACTGCCCTGGGATCTACCCGACAAACCTAAACATTTTCACTGACAACCTGTCTCAGATACAGTTTCAGAGGACACAGCGATAAATGCTTTTGAGATCACTCCTGGAATATCTGCAGCTAATTGTCGAACGTCTTTCTCAAATTCGTCAACAGCTGCGGCACCCTCTTCTTCGAACAGAGCAATTTCATCACCTAAACCATCCTATCCTAAAAACAATGCTCAGTTAGACATTCGGTTGAATGCAAGTAATCAAACGCTATCAGTCAACACGAATTCGCCTGGAATTTTAGAAATCAGAAAACCTGATTTTGCAAAGTGTTTTAAAGGTGGTTTCTCTTTGCCTACATGCAGTGAAAATAGGTTGAGAAGTACAAAGAGGATAGCAGAAAAGAGTAAAATTTTAACTTCAACACACATGTTAATGATACAATAAAATGAAAAAAAGAAAAAAGAAGCTGCAAAGCAGTAAGAAAATATATATATATATATATATATATATATATATATATATATATATATATATATATATATATATATATATAATATAGTCTCAGAAATTCTGTCGAAATTCATTTAAAGTTCAGAGGTCTAGTTTTTGGAGACACGCTCGGACACGTTGATTTCTATTTTTTGTATATAGGGTGGTCCAAAAATTAATTATGACCACCAACTTGATGTTGTCAAATGGAAACACCTGCTTTTTATTTAATTTTCCAAATCTGATTTGAATTCTGAGTAAATCTCATGTACCTACCATGTCCTATACCTATAGTCAACATATCTCGAGATATTTACGAAAAAAAATAAACATTGTCTTTATAAAACTACCAAGAACACCGTGTTTGTCTCATTCGTTTCTTTTATAATTGTGGCCTCTATTTAGATCCATGTGTTAGATGGATCTTGATCATTGTGTTATAATAGATGTTGAGCTTTCGCGATCTTGTTATCTTTTTGCTGCATAATATGCTGTTCAAGCATCCGATTACTTTTCTTGTTTCTGTTATTCTCGTTGTTATTTCGTTTTCATATGTAGCGCTTGTGTCGAAGTTACGCCTAAATATTATACTCTTCGCATGGTTGCATGTATTCTGTATCGTATATGTCTATATTACTTATTTTGTCTCCTATGCATAGGATTTTACTTCCAGAAAAACTTTCAGAAAAGTTGCGTATTTGCCTGTCAAAAATAATATTTAATTAGATACAGGCTGAAAAGTAAATATGTGTATTTTTGAAAGACCACGCCATTTTCTTTATTATGGAAGCTAAGGTTATCACTTTTTCAAGATATAGGTAAGAGGATACGGCTATTTTAAATATGGTATAAAAAGGTCTAGGCCTACTATGTTACGAACGGCTAAGGTCAACTTTAGTTTTTCTTATGGGCGCGGTACTGAATTTTTGCATTTTTGAAATCCTCATTAGAAATGCTCTTCAGCCATGAGTTTATGTTCGATCAAGATAAATAATGAAAACAACAAAATTAAGATTTCATAGTAGTAGAGTTTGATATTTTTATTCAATTTTACTTTAAGTTAGCAAAAACTAATTAAACGGCTGTGTAAACCTTTAAACGCTCTTTATTCATATAACGAAATTGAAAATGAAGAAACCACAGCATTTTATGATTAAAGAAAGTGTTCAAATAATCCACCGTTCCGTCGTGCGCACAACGTAGGGGAAACCGGGTACAAAAGTAACAGCGGGTCGAAAGTAACAAACGCTCTGTAGGTTTATTTAATAGTTAAAACATCGCCCCACTACCATCAGGTGATAGCCGGCGATGACCTTCCCGCTTACATTCAGTTGCTGCGTGCGTATCGTGCTATAAGATTGTACTAGTGGACGTTAGATGATTTTATGAACCAAAAGTAAGTTTTTAAACATGTATTCATTTAGCGTTTACGTAGCGTTAAAATGATTCATTTGAATATATCTGTTTGCATATTAATTCTTGATACCGTTATTTACACAGTGTTTTTATCGGTTTTTGTCAAGCACATTCCATTTATAAGAAGGCAACCATTAATTGACAAAAACGTGGTTGGGTACAAAAGTAACATAGCACTATGGGTACAAAAGTAACATGTTACTTTCGTCCCCGTAATGTAAATGAGTATGAGTCACTAATGAATCCTTTCATGATAAGTTTCTTTTATCCAACAGAATGCCGAGACAACGTATAAGGAAGACAGCACGAGGGACGACTGACATGGAAGTATATAGAAAAGCGGCTGACGAACATTTCAATCATAATGAAAAAATTAGAACTCTGGCAAAAAATACAATCTTTGCAGGAAATACTAGCGCAATAGTTGGATACAATTGCGTCAATCGTATGTTTACTGTTGATGAAGAAAAACCCTACAGGACTATTTAATTGAGTGCTCTAGAATTTATTTCGGACTGGCTCCATCTGAAGTACGCAAGTAAAAAATTTACAGAAAGATGGCATGACACTCAAATGGCGGGTAAGGAATGGTTGACTGGTTTTTTAAAACGACACACTTTCCTATCTTTGAGATGTCCTCAAGCAACGAGCCTATCTCGAGCCTCGAGCTTTAATGTACATAATGTTAAAACATTTTTTGATAATCTAGCTAATGTTATGGATAGGTATAAATTTGAGCGAAAAGATATTTGGAATATGGACGAGATAGGGGTGACCACAGTTTAAAAACCTAGCAAAATAGTGGCTCAGAGAGGAATTAAACAAGTAGGTGTAGTAACTTCAGCGGAACGTGGGAGGTTAGTAACTGTTGCTGTTGCGATTAATGCTCGAGGAGGACACATACCTCTATTTTTTCTATTCCCATTGAAGCGATATCAAAATCACATGATACGTGAAGGTCCTGTTGGATCTTCTGGTGCTGGGAATGCCAGTGGTTGGATGCAAGAAGCAGAATTTTTGTTATTTCTGGAACACTTTAAGAAACAGCCCAAGTCAACAGTTGAACAAAAATGCTTACTATTGCTCGACAAACTTGCATCACATATATCTATCCAAGCTCTAGATTTTTGTAAGAAAAATGGTATAGTTTTGGTGTCGTTTCCACCTCACTGCACACACAAACTCCAGCCACTGGATAGAGCAGTATTTGGACCATTCCTGGGATTGTCAAAGAAGCATTTCCTCTTGCAGTAACTAACAAAAATGCTATTGCTGGGTTTACTTGCACTGGTATAAGTCCTTTTAATAGGAACATATTCACTGCCGCTGACGTTGCACCATCCTCTGTAACAGACCGTCCCTTAAAAATTGAAAATGAAATTCCTTCTAATGATCTACTAACCAGATCTGACGTACCTTCAGCACTCCAAGTTAAATCAAACACGCCAATAGACGATCTTCCAGCATCGAGTGATCAGCCCAATGATTTGCCGAATAGTGTTCACAAAAATGACTCACCAACATTTCCGCTTTTACCGACCACAATGACTAATGAAGTTGATCTACTGTTAGATGTTTCAATTCCTGAGCTTATGTCTATTTCGCCAGTACCAGGACCTAGTGGGCTACAAGCGAGTTCTTCTCAGCTAATTTCGTTCTCACCCCAAGATATTAGACCTTTACCACGAGCAGGTCCGAGAACTGTATCAAATAAAGGGCATAAGAAACGTAAGTCTGCGATATTGACTGACACACCCGAAAAAAATGCAATCGAAGAAGAATACAAACAAAGAAAGACTGTCAAGAAAACAATTCTTCAATCTGATACTATAAAAGGCAAGAGAAAATTCATGTCCACAAAAGTAAAAGGAAAGAAGATGAAGAAGACAACTAAAGAAAAGGAAAACCGTGAAAATAACAATTCATCTGACGAAGATGACTGCTTTTATCTCGTTTGTTAGAGTCTTTTAGTAACAGTCGACGAAAGGAGTAATGGATTCAGTGCATCGAGTGTAAAAATTGGTCACATGCTGCATGTACCAATGAGGATGAACATTATGTGTGCCATAATTGCGAGCCTGAATAGAAGACTGAATCTCATAAAAGTTGATCATTTTGTTTATTTTTAATAAAGAAAGTAGGTACTATTAAAATGTTAAAAGTGCCTAAAAATGTTTATTTTTGTTACCAATACCTACATATGTTTCTAATAAATAATTGGTTGACTTGATATAGCATTTCATTTGATCACACAACTTTATTAATTGTTACTTTTGATCCACGCCGTGTTACTTTCGCCCTAACTTCGGGGTCGAAAGTAACAATCGATGATTTTTTTTATGGTCTCTGTAATTCATAAGAATAGCGAATAATGAGGTAAATTTAGGTACAAATTTGTAGAGTATATACGAAATTTATATAGGGCTATATTCATTTCATCAAAAATATGATAGTAAACCAGAAATCAGTTTAAAATTACAAAGTGTTACTTTTGTACCTGGTCCTCCATACATCGTTTCACCACTGATTCACAGGATTATTTTACCATTTGCGATGTGAGGCTGTTAACAGTTTGTCGTAATTCCTCTGCGGTGTCGTAGGAACTACAGTATGCTTGATTTTTAAAAAAGCAAGAGGTGTTATATCATGGGATCTCGCAGGCCGGAAATTCATCATTCAAGGGCTTCGTGATAATTTGTCCATTATGTGGCTGAGCACCGTATTGTTGAAAAATCTTGTTCTACAAGGTAGCTACTAGAAGTTCCATAATTTAAGTGTTCATTGAAAACGTTCACAGACGTCAAATTCCCACCTAACTTGACGAACTAGCCGTGATTTTCATCTGGCCAAGAAACAATATTTTTACGATTAAATACCCCACAGTTAGTAAATCGGTTCTCGTCAGACCAAAGGACTTTTAAGGAAACGTTTGGTACATCCTTATTTTTTCGAATCAATCACTGACAAAATCCCATTCTTCTCATCGCATCGCCATTCTGGAGACAGGGGTGATATTTATGACGATGTAAAATGTTACCCGCCGTTGACCGAGCCTTGCCTGTTATTTGTTCAAACAATTGGGTTTAGGCAAAGTCGTTCAACAGGCGATCTTCTTTCATATGTGACCCAAGTTTGGAACAATACAGTAGAGCAGTCCGGTGAAACAGTTGTAGTCGCTTTAGATATCTCAAAGGCATTTGACCAAGTTTGGCATAAGTGTTCACTTGCCAAACTCACCTCGTTTGGGTTAAATGATACGCTCATCAACTGGGTTTCTAGTTTCCTTGATAAAAGACGAATACGCGTCGTAGTTGATGGCTTTTTTTCAAAAGAAGTTAGCATTAACGCGGGCGTACCACAGGGATCCGTTATAGCGCCTACACTTTTTCTGCTGTACATAAACGACCTTATTTCTTCAACAACTAACCCCATCCATTGCTTTGCTGACGATAGCACTCTTCACTGTAGTTCATCTCAGTCTACTCATAGTGATAATCCACCTTCTATGTCAAATCAAGAAATTAAAGCTGAAATGGCAAATTCAACCAACAAAGACATTCAACGTTTTCTCGAATGGGGAACCAATAATCTAGTTAAATTTAATGCTAACAAAACTCTGTGTTGCCTTATGTCCGCCAAAAAAGATCGATCATTTCCTGTTGTAAGTATGAATGGCTCAGTTCTTAAATTTTCAGACGCTATTACTCTGTTGGGTATGACTGTATCTTCAAATCTCTCATGGGTTGACCATCTTCTGTCAGCTACCAAAACAGCTGCTCGTAAAATAGGCTTTTTGTACAGATCTAAGCAGTACTTTACCTCTCGACAACTCCTGCTGTATAAGGCCCAAATTCGGCCTCATCTGGAATATAATTCTCACCTTTGGGTTAGTGCTAATACGCTCTCGATATCGTTGATCGTATTCAAAGAGACGATTAGGCTTATAAATGACCGTCCTTAACTTCTCACATACAGTCCCTTGAGCATAGAAGGATGGTTTCAGTTCTTTCTTTGTATTATCGTTATTACAACGGCTATTGTGCTGGTGAATTACATTCTTTGATACCATCTCCGGCTATCTTTGAGAAACACTCGGTTCGCTCATTCACATCATCAGTATGCAGTACAAATCTCCACTTGTCGTACCAAACGGGCGCAATCCACATTTTCTACACGGCTTCTAAACTCTGGAATGATCTCCCTAGTTCCTGTTTTCCTCTCACTTATGATATGAGAAAATTTAAGGTAGCTGTTCATAGGCATCTATTGGCAATTCATTATCCCTCTATCCATCCTCCTAAGTGTTCCTGAGTGCTTTAGCACGATAGACCTTATTTAGCCTGTTCAGGTCCACAATCATAAAAAAAAAAAAAAATCTGACACGTATGAAGTGTCATGACCACGCTTTGCACAACCCAATTTTCTATATTTTCGTTTGAACCTGTGCTCCTCTTTACGTTTGCAAAACTACCGTAAGCTACAATATTGTCTTCAAACATCTAAATATAACTCTGCCAGGTTGTCGTCTTTATGTATTTTCGCGCCATTTTGCGACAGAGAATACGCTCCGACATATCATATTTATCACCATTTGAAAATTTATCCATTTTATAAAACACACAATTTATTAAATACACACACTGACAATAAATTCTACTTTGACAGTTAGATAATTAAAAAAGAGACAGCAACGCAAAGCCCACTATTAAAAATTTGTATAAAATTATCAAAGTCTACTACCATGAAATTTAATTTTGTTGTTTTTCATTATTTATCTTGATCAAACATACACATGTTATACATGGTTGAACACTAAGGAGGATTTTAAAATTAAATATGGCGCCCTAAAGAAAAACAAAAGTTGACTGCCCATTCGCAACATAGTAGACGTAGAATTTCGTTGATATTATTTTTAAAATCCCCGTATCCTCTTACCTATATCTTGAAAATTTGATGACCTTAATAAGAAAATATTGTGGTTTTCACAAATACAATTTTTGCTTTTCACCCTGTATCTACGTAAGCTAGATTTTTTTTGGCCAGACAAATAAACAACTTTCCTTCCAATTAACAGACTATGTATCCGCAACGATCTCCAATATCCCTATGTATGTACATTATTATATAGCGGACACACTGTGTAGCTCTGCCGGGCGTCCTTAAACGAGGGCAGAAGTTTACGCAAATGTGCATCGATGGAAACCAAAATAATCTTTTTTTATGCTAAACTAGTTCCAAATAAACCCAAATCTAAAAACAACGAAATATTAAAAAATAATAATAATTTGGGCGCTAATGGGTTAATACACGAGTTTGTACGCCACCTGTTAGTTGTAAGAGTAATGTGTGTTGCCTATCCACTGGAATTGTATTTTTTTTATTTTGATCAATTATTGTAAATAAATAAAAATTAAATTTAGATTTACTGCAAGATCAGATGAAATTTGGCGGTAATTAATAATTTAAGCTAAATTTATTTAGCTTTTTATTAAAATAAATTTATCAAACTGAGTCCGTTAAACTAAGCGCCATTTTAAACTGTAATGTGAGTAAAATTACAAATTAAATGGACACGTAAAAATGAATAATTCGCAATTAGGATGAGTAGTAATGAAAAGTAAGAATAAAAAAAAAATTATTTGATTGAGTGCAACGGGAGTGCAAGCAGATGTCATTAGCCGCAAGTGGGTAAGTAAATTATGTAATTGTTAAGCGGCCAATGAACGTCGCATGCACTCCGGGAAGGTGACGTCATAGGTGAACTTGCTCTCCCCGCTCATCGTTTGATAGCAGCAGCGCGCGCCGCGAGGCGATGGCAAGCAAGCAAGCAGCCAGCAGTGCGTTCTCAAAATGGCAGACGGTTTGTGTACAGGAGTTAAAGTCAGCAATGTAATCGAAAAAACTGTAATGAAAGACTATGACAACGTTATTGAATGTATGAATAGCGGTCGCGTGAATGATGTTAGTTGTGAAAAAGTGAAATCATTTTATATATCGAGTGACAGTGATAAGTTATTTGATAAATTGTGTTCTGTGAAGGGCTCGAAAGATGACAAGCATGAGGGATTTTTGGATATGGAGATGCCTTGTTCTTCCGGCGAGGAGGATTGTCGGAAGAAGAGGTGTGCGGACCGATACGACAGCTCCGAATCTTCAGACAGGTTAGATTCGTTTGTTTATTTTCTTATCTATTTGTCTATTCAACCCCGTCTAACAAAGACTTACACGAATATATGCAGCTGCTTCAGATTTTTAGCTGCATTCTTAATTCTCCGATTTTGTTTTTGCACAACACGGTCATTGTCATGGCCTTTACCTTCACCGAATACTAGTGCAAATCGAAACCGAAAGTGTACTCGTTTTTTTTTAAGTAACTCCTTTCGCGATTACTACATAACCTACCTGTTCAAGTCAAAGTCAACGACACGATTTTTTTTATTTTTATTTATTCGATTCTTGAATATATGTTGGTATTCCTTTAATGTATACGACGGCAAATTCTTTCTTCCTTTAAATTTTAATATCAGTTTCAGATATAAATATTATGAAAGCACTCCGACGAAGAAGCGTTGATCTGATAATTTTCAAACCGAAAATGCATTGCGTTATCATTTTGCAAAAAATTTTAACGTACCTGCCATTTTGTTTTAGTAGGCATAATCAAGTTAGTTCTTTTGATCCGATTTTCTGGATCTTCAAATTTCTAAAATCAAAAACGGCTTCGTGTAAAGGCAGAAAACGGCATAACTCTCTATGTTTGATTAAGATTAAATTACCGCATAATCCTCGTGTTCAACGTGACAATTCGATTAGTAAAATAATTACATTGGTATACTTTTAGTAGTAATGATTCTTAGTTGTATACTTTATCTACCATTTTGAAAAATGGCGGTAATTAATTTATCTAAGTTAACTGAATTACGATCATTTTAATGTAAAATATAGAATGTTGGTTATAGTACATGTAAGCGCTTGGTATTTTTAAGGGTTAGGCAGAAAGATATTGTTATGCAGAAGTACACATTTCTGATTAGTATTCTTACAACCCTTTTACTAACACCCCTTAAAACCTAAAAAATTTGAAATTTCCTAAACTAATGATCCTATCTTCACATAATTGTTTCGACTGATAATAATAATTTCTAAATCATCCCATAAGTGATAAGGTAAGTGTATAATGATTTTATCAATAAATCTGAAAACGTAAATAGCATTATAATGTTCAAGAAATGAAGCCAAATGAAGGTAAGACCTAGTGTAAAGTAGCTTTAATGATTTACTGAATATTGACTTTATTTATTATAACGTAGTTATTTTGAATATTAATATTTTCAAATAAATAAATTTGAATTTTAAATTATGTAAAATGATTTTGACTTTATGACTATTCTCAAATAGTTTTGTTTTGTAAATTTCAACAGATTTATATTTAGAATAATTATGTACGTATCTCTTAACATAATCGTTCGTATTCAACGATTTTTGAAATATTTGTGTTATTAACGCAGTTAAAATTTATCCACAAAGTTTTAATTCAACTGCACACTTATGTGATAACTAAACAAATTTGTAAATTAAATTTATATTCTTTAACTGGACTTCATGGAACTCCATAAATAATAATAATAATGTTTTATACACAATATAATTACTTATTTCTCTACGCGTTTTCCAATACATCATTATCCAGTTAAAATATACCATTTTATACGTTGATATGACTGCCCTTAATAATATTTTAAATTCTTGTCTTTGTATAACAATTTTATATTATGTTTTGACTTGGGCACAGGTATTGTTTTTTAAGCTGTGACTCGGGCTTCCAAGCAATAATTTTTTGTTTTGTTATACAGCGTGTCCATGATATCTGTAACGGTAAGGGATAGCAGATGGGTTAAATCAGACAAAAGTTGTTCAATATTGAGGTTATTTTTATGGCGTTTACAAATTTCAAATGTACAGGCTGTCCCAAATTCGAGGGCAAGCATGGGGATCTCGCTTATTATAAGAGATAGGATATAGGTTTAAATTCGGCACTTTTGCTAAATTCGATGGCGAGTAATAATCTGAAAAGAAATTCGAGCTTACTCGAATGGATTTGGTTTTATGCTCAAAAAACTAAAAATTCGATTTTCGTTTTTCGCGTTTGGCCACCTTATTATTAGGAATTTTCAAAATTCGATTAAACTTTATTAAGGCACCTTTTTACGCACAATACTAATACGGTATTAAAAATATTATGTGACGTTTCGTTTATTCTGAACCATCATCAGGTTTATTTTTTCTTATGGGGGTTAAGATATATTTTTATGTCGTTGGATGGAGAATGTTCTGCTGATTTTAGCAATATATAACACTTTATGGTTTGATCGACTGCGAACTAAAATAATGAGAAAAATACGAAGAACAAGATCCGCCTTCTTGGATCCAGCAAGGAAAAATTACAGTAGTTCTACTTATTTAACTTGTTAAACTCGTTACAACATTCAAAAAAATATAAAAACATTTAAACAATTAAAAGAAAAACATTAACAAACAACTCAAACAAGTTTGTCTATGTAACACGGTCATAATAGCGACAACGCAAATTTATCGATAGGTAACAACAAAATAATTACACAGACAAACAAACAAAAATTATTATAATAAATGTTCGAACAAGTTTCCTCCTTCTTGAATACAGTAACGAATTCTTCTTTTACAATTGTTTACGCTTCTTTGAATGGTTCGCCTGGGAATTTGACGAAGTTCATTAACAACCCTATTCTGGAGTTCTTCTATATTTTGCGGTGGCGTCTTATAAATCATATTTTTTAAATAGCCCCAGAGGAAGTAATCTAAAGGGGTTAAATCTGAACTTCTTGCTGGCCACCTAAGTGGTCCCCTATTTCCCATCCATTTATCAGGAAATTCGCCGTTAAGATATTCACTTATTATCGCAGCATTATGAGGAAGAGCTCCGTCCATTTGCCACCAGAGAGTCCATCTTTCGTTTAGCGGAACATCATCCAGAAGGTCTGATATTTCGTGTGTTAGAAATACGAGATAGCGTTGAGACGTTAGGATACCTTCGTAAATAATTGGCCCAAGGAGCCTATCCTTCCAGATTCCAACCCACGCATTAAAGGACCGGCGGCCTTGTCCTCCCATTTGCCTGTTAATTCGTGGATTTTCAACGGACCAGTAGTGCTCGTTATTACGATTAAACATTCCATTAGTGGAAAAATTGCACTCATCCGTCCAAATTATTTGATTGAGAATGTTGCGATTTTCCAGCATTTTGGTATTAAGTTGGTTACAAAAATTCAACCGTCTCATATCGTCCCCAGGCCGAAGAGTTTGACTAACGTGTAACTTAAATGGTTTATAACGGTGTTGCTTTAACACTCGCCAAACTGTCGTTTTTGGCACATCAATAGTTTGCTCTATTTCTCTGGTAGATGTTGAAGGATTTTCTTGAACCTAAGATGGATAACATAAAGTCATAACTCTCAAAAAAAATGTCTGCTGAAATTAGCAGTGAAGTGAGTGGAAATTCTTATAATTAGTATAATACTAACAAATAGTACCTGATGTAATATTTCTTCTTCGGCATCTCTGTCTAGTCTGCTACCATATGCATTTCGAGGTTTCTGAAAACATCCAAATTCTCGCAAATTGTGGTCTAATTTTTAAAAATATCTCTGGTTTGGTTGCTGCCTCTCCGGATATTCCTCTAAATATCTTTGTTCTGCTCTGACACTATTTCTATTGCAGCTATAAAATATCTTTATCATGTCTCGTTTTTCTGAATTTGAAAACATTCTAAAGAAACTTGCAAATTTTAAAGCACTAACACGAAGGATCTTGCAGTTATTACCCTTTTTACAATTAAAAAATGACATGACAAAAGCCACCTCCTGAGTTTTGTTTGATTCATGGGTATCGTGATAATGTAATATTTAGTTTTTAATTTAAGAGTATTTTAGTTCGCAGTCGATCAAATCATGAAGTGTTATATATTGCTAAAATCAGCATAACATTCTCCATCCAACGCCATAAAAATATGTCTTAACCCCGATAAGAAAAAATAAACCTGATGATGGTTCAGAATAAACAAAATGTCGCATAATATTTTTAATACCGTATTAGTATTGTGCGTATAAAGTTGCCTTAATAATGTTTAATCGAATTTTGAAAATTCCTAATAATAAGGTAGTCAAGCGCGAAAAACAAAAATCGAAATTTTTAGTTTTTTGAGCATAAAATGAACCACCATATACAGTGCATCCCATTTTGGTTGAGACAGCCAAGTATCTCGGTTGCTGTTGAAGATAGAACCTTGCGGTTTTCGAGGTCCTGTGCCATTTTTTTTTGTGAAACTCAAGATGTCCTGAACGGATTTTTCCTAACTTCTATCGTTCATAACTTACAGGGCGTTTTTGAAAATTCTCACTTTTTGGATCCCCTCCATATCTACGAAGTTTCTCAGCGATAATGTCAAATTGAAAACTTATCCCATAGAGAATTTTATGTAGAATTCAATTTTTTTTTTCGGGGTATGGTTATGGAGATACGACTCAAACTTATGGTTTTTTTAATGGAACACCCTGTATTTTATCACCTCATTAAATTCCTAATTTTTTTCCTTCAAAATGATATATAATATATAAACTTAAATTCTTCAAAAATGCTCCAAAATCACTAAAACATTGATTTTTAATAGTAGGCTATGGATTTTTCATACAAAAAAAGTTCAAATTGAAGAAATACTACTTGTGATTTTTCCATGGAAGGAACAAGAACAGTACTAACACTAATTCACTAACAAAACACAAAACGTAGGTAGGTAACTAATAGCAACAAATAAATAGTAATAAAAAGTTCATAATGTAGAATAAGCAACTAATTAAATATTTACTCATACTATTTCATTTCGAAATTATTCGGTAACTTATTCATTGAATTGTTCAAATTGATGTCCATTTTCCCTAACACACAATTGACACAATTTATTAATACGTCTTAATGCATTTAAAATTAGGAAAGGCCGATTTTGTAAATTCTGGGAAACTGACTCTGTTGTTGCACGAAGTTCCTCAATATTATTGTGCCTCTTACCGTATATTTTATTTTCCAAAAAACCCCACAAAAAAAAGTCCAACACTGACAAATCAGGTGACCTTGCAGGCCACCTAATGGGTCCATTTGTTCCAATCCAATGGTCCTGGAAAGTTTCTTCTAAGAACGGCCCAATCAACCTCGAATTGTGGGCAGGGGCACCGTCTTGTTGGAAGTAAATGGCATTAAGATAGGCGAGGGGAACATTCTCCAGGAATTCTGGTATTACTTCTTCTAAAATTGCCAAGTACATATTCGCATTGAGAGCCCGCTCAAAAATGCGGTATTTTATTGATGTTCCCAATAAGAAACAGGCTACATTAAAACCAAATCGACCCTGTTGTTGTTGCTCAAAAATTAGGTGTTGGTTTTCATCATACCAGTGCCTTGTATTTTGCCTGTTAAATAAACCGGCACTGCTTACATGGGCTTCGTCTGACCATATGACTTTACTCGCAAAATTATTGTCCCTTCGAGTTTGGTTCAAAAACCAATTACAGAAATTCACACGCCTCGCTGCATCACCAGGGTATAAATGCTGGACAATATTCTCTTTGTAGGGTTTCAATTTGTGTTTTTTTTTAAATCCTTTGTACCCGTGATCGGGGAACGCCAGTGTCATTTTCTAACTGCGTACGAGAAGTCTGAGGAGAGACACGGATGCTGGCTAAGACATTTATTTCATCCACTTCATTATTTTCCTTGTTATACGTTTTGGGTCGGGGTTTAGAATACGCACCATAATTTAGTAGATTATTCTTTAGTGGAAATATCGTTGCTCGACTAGGTTGACGCCTCTCTGGATATCTAACGTTTTAAAAGAATATATCATATAATGTCTTATTATAAATTACTAGTTTACCTGTTTAAATATAATTCTAATGCTTCGTCAACATTTTCATGGCAAAAATCCTTCAGCCATTATAAAATTGACAAAATCGCCAAACACAAACACAATAAAACTCATCAAAATTTATCATCATGACAGCAGATGTGTTGATTTCTCCACAGTCACTTGATAAAAAAATGCTCCAAAAGTCAACAACAGTGTTTGTAGCATCCATTACCTACTATAAAAAAATCACAAATAATAATCCCTGTAGTAAAACTTTGAAATCCATGGCACTCTATTATAATTCAATGTTTTAGTAATTTTGGAGCATTTTTGAAAAATTCATGTTTATATATTATATATCATTTCGAAGGAAAAAAAATAAGTAATTTAATGAGATAATAAAACACAGGGTGTTGCACTGAAAAAATCATAAGTTTTGAGTCTTATCTCCTAACGATACCCCGAATTGAGTGCGCCCCTGGATTCTACGTAAAATTCTCTATGGAACAAGATTTCAATTTGACATTATCGCTGAGAAACTTCGAGGGGATCTAAAAAGTGTGGATTTTCCAAAACGCCCTATAATTTATAAACGAAAGAAGTTAAGCAAAATCCGTTCAGGCCATCTTGAGTTTCACAAAAAAGTGGCAAAGGACGGTCCTTTGCCACTTTTTTGTGAAACTCAATACACTCAATAAACCGCAAGGTTCTATCTTCAACAACCGAGATATCTGGCTGTCTCAACCAAAATGGGATGCACTGTACATGGTGGTTCATTTTCGATGTTTTTTTATGGGAAGTACACTTTCTATTACAGATAGACAAAAAGTAATATGGGGCCTTTGTGCTCGATTTTGATGTTAATTAAGATCCAATAGTCATAATCAAGGTATCTCTGACGGTTATTGCGCAATTAGGCAAAATTGAAAAACGGCGATTTTGAAAACCTTGAATAACTTTTTATTTCTAAAGGTATCGACAAATTGTAAACACATTCTTAAGGCACGTTTTTAAGTAGAATCCGTTAGTGCATTCACATTTTTAATAACTCTTTAATTTAAAGTTGTATTTTTTATATGGAAACCATAGTTGGCTATGACATTTTTTTGTGCTTTTCAAAAATATATAACACTTCTATGTTATTTTAATAATTAATTGATTTTTTAAGTTCCTCTTATTCACGTTTTATATTAAGAATACACAGTAGACATAGGAGGCTGAAATTTATTTAAGTGAAACAAATGATACCTATATGTCAAATAATAATTTAAAAATTAGAAGTGTGCAACAAAGTGATCTTGGAATTTAGTTATTAACATGCTTAATTATACAACTTCAGAAAAATTTTGCATGTTAAAGTGTTTTATATTATCCGAAGGTGATAAGAATGTAGCATCGGAATTATATTTACAAAATTTTCCTGAACGGTATAGTTAATAGAAATTAAAACTTTTGCTAGCTCAAACAACCAACAACTAGACAAATGGTTAATCTAGACGTGTCTCGAAGCTCTTCGAATTTTAAAGAAACACATACCATTACTATAAATTTGGGAAAGAACATTTTTTAACTATAGACGACAGAAGGCGGCGTACTGAGTTTTATTACTGGTATATAAGCCAGTGCCAAAATATACCTACCTAATTTTTCAAACCCTATTGCATGGTCAGATAAGGCGCATATCAGTAGTGATGGTATTTTTAATAATCACAATTTACCGTACTGGACAGATACTAACATCAATGTCAGTGTTGTCCGCAGGAGGCAAGGGAAATTTGGAATAAATGTGTGGTGCTGCATTAAAAACGGACGTTTTTATTAACACATGTATAAAGGAACATTAAACTTAATGAAATATCTGGATATTCTACGAATTCATTTGGAGGGATTTCTAGAGAGTCTTTCTTTAGCACAATATTGCAATGTCATATTACAGCAAGACGGAGCTACCGCACATAATTCCCGTGTAGTTAGTGACTACTTAAATTTACATTTTCCTAATAACTGAAAGGGAACGACAGCGCCAATTTTGTGGCCTGCTCGTTCACCCGATCCTTCGCCTCTAGATTTCTTTTTATGGATTTTTTGAAAAACATATACAAAAGAACTAATAATGCTGTGAATGAGTTAAAAGAAAGTGTTCGTGTGGATTTTACACAATTAACACCATTATCTATATATAACTCTATAAATTCAATTAGAAGACGATGCGAAGTGTGCATCCAAAAAGATAGTTTGAAAAATATTTGTAGTTTTAGTGTGTTTTTTATATTGATATTTTTTTGTTGATTTATAGAATTACATGTTTACATACATATAAAAATAGATTTGCTGTAAGTTTTTCATAATTTCTGATGATGTTATATTGTTTATTTTCATTTCATTTCAATTTGCATTTGAGGTTTTTTTGATAATTTTATATTCAATCTTTAGATTTTATAATTTGTTACCATTCCACAAGAACAACACTACAATTAAACTTATTTGAATTACAAAATGTCTCTAAAATATTTTACTGAAAGTGAAATTTCTTTTTCGAGTAGAATATTTTCATTCAATTTCATGTCTGGTTTTCTAAGCCAATCAATTAATTATTAAAATAGTGTTATATATTTTTAAAAAAGCACAAAAAAATGTCATAGCCAACTATGGTTTCCATATAAAAAAAATACAACTTTATGTCATATTTTTTTAAATTAAGGAGGCATTAAAAATATGAATGCACTAACGGATTCTACTTAAAAAATTGCCTTAAGAATGTTTTTACAGTTTGTCGATACATTTAGCAATAAAAAAGTTATTTAAGTTTTTCAAAATCGACATTTTTTCAGTTTTGGCTAATTGTGCAATAACGGTCAGAGATATCTTGATTTTATGACTATTGGATCTTAATTAACACCAAAATCGAGCACGATGACCCCATATTACTATTTGTCTATCTGTAATAGAAAGGGTACTTCCCATAAGAAAACATCAAAAATGAACACCTCTTTTAAGCTAACAAGACCAAATGTGCAGAATCTAACAAAACCTATCAGATTATTTAGTACTTATTTTGTACTCATTTTACCATTAATAAAAAATTTGTGCCCCTTGCCGTTTTTATAAAACCCGTGGCGCTGCCACATTAAGACAAGCTAGCAATAAAAAACGATAAAAAGAAAATTAAGATCAGCAATAGAAAGAAATGAATTTGTACTAATTTGTACCATAAAAATAAATTAAATATTTTCATTTATTCCGTGAAAAACAGCCCCCAATTGATATGAGACATATTACGCTCAAGAGTAAACTACCCTTTCCTATCAGCAGAATCAATCGCTACTTCTACATGCGACGCGACATAATATGTACCGACAAAATATAAAGTTTTCGATTTTGTACCACCGCCGTTTCTTCGAAAAGTACCCTTGACACCTATTAGACTCAAGAGTAAACTTATTCTTTCCTATCAACAGCATCATTCGTTACTTGCACATGTATACAAATACGTCATTGCGCGTTGTTAGTGAACTAAAACAGTTCTTTGTTTACAATAGTTCAGAGTTTCACTGCAAAATAATTTGTAGTTTGGACAGTATAGACAACTTTGTTAGGCGACGCAACTGTCATTTTTTATTGAAAACTTCGTATATCTCAAAAACGGCTAGAGTTAGGTATATGACATTAAACATAAAGTATGCCTACAATTGGACGTATAATCCAAAAATGCAACAATATACAGGGTGTCTTATTTAAAATAAGCAAAATTAATATCCACTTCCGGTATAACCAGGAGTACTGTAATCTTGAGAATATTTTAGATGGGTGTCCCCCATCGACTTTAGTAAGTAGCCAAATTTTCAGATTTTTCCTATTTATACTTCTTCCATAATCGATCGATGTCGTAAGTCGGGACACCTATATATATATATATATATATATATATATATATATATATATATATATATATATATATATATATACATACAGGGTGTTCCAGTTTTTTTGTGCAGGATTTTAATAGTCGATAGAGCTTTCAAAATTAAGACAAAAAATTCATATCAACATAGGTTGCCAGGCGCTTAGTTTTGTAGATACAGGGTTTCAAAGTTTTGATTTTTTTTCAGTTCTTTTAATTTATCTTCAAAACTATTTAAAATAATAAATCCAAATTTAGTACACATGTTACAATTCTTAAACTCAATATTAAGAGTAGTTTAACGTTTATCAATATCTACAGGGTAGTACATTTTCTGGAATGGTACACCCTTTATCCCCACCGAACTTTTTCATGCAACGCCCCTAACTCTTAAAAACCAAAAATTTAGATTGCCCATTTGATTTAGGAACTTTTTTGTCTTCTGCTTTTTTTTCGAAAAATTCATAGTTTTTGAGATAAATTAGCTGTAATCCATGAACAGCTTCCAAATGGTAAGTAAAGAACGTCTGATGCTCCCGCAAAAAATAGTGTGCCATGAAAAAAACAATAAAAAAAAAATCAAATTATGTCAAATCTCACGTTTTATTTTAAATACGACTTGTGCATAACAAATAATGTAATTTATTTACATATTTTGTGTTAATTTTTATTGCAAAAGTGATCTTTTAAAATGCCATTTTTGTTTTCTAATCAAGAAATAGCGGATATTCATTTTATTTATGGGTTTGTAAATGGAAGTTCAGCAGCAGCAGCCCGTGAATATAGGCGAAAATTTCCTTTTAGAAGAGCTCCGCATCTTTCAGTATTTGTAAGAGTTCACCAACAAATTATAAGTCAGGGGTTAAATAATGTGCATGGGCGTCAAAATAATAATCATAGGTAGCAAAGAAATATTGCACGACGAATTTTGCGTGTATTCGACAGAGATCCCACAACTAGCATTAGAAGAGTATTCGTAGCTTTAGGTGGAGTCCCAAATACACCGAACATTAAGACGGGATCACCGATATCCTTACCATCTACAATCTGTTCAAGGACTACAACCAGGGGATGCAGAACGTAGAGTTGCGTATTGTCGATGGATTCTTGCTGAAAATAATAACAATCCAGGTTTTTTAAATAATGTTTTATGGACCGATGAATCCTGTTCACTCGCCGTGGTGTGGGAAATTTTCACAACCAGCACGTTTGGGCACATGAAAACCCACATGTAGTTCGCCCGAGACATTTCCAACAAGAATTTAGTGTGAACGTCTAGATAGGTATTTACAATAATCACCTTTTTGGGCCCTACTTTTTACCACCTCGGATGAATGCTACGACTTTCTTGGAATTATTAGAGAATGAATATGGGAATATGTGGGAACATGTTCCCTTAAATTTGCGAAGAACGGCTTGGTTCCAGCTTGATGGTTGTCCAGCTTATTATAGCAGAATCGTTAGAAACTGGCTGGACAACCATTATCCAGGAAGATGGATCAGTCGTGCAGGCCCAGTTCCCTGGCCGCCAAGGTCTACAAACCTAAATCCCTTAGATTTTTTTGTGTGGGGGTATTTAAAAGAAAGGGTGTATGCAACTCCTGTGACAACAAGAGATGAACTCCTTAATAGGATTAGGAATGCGTGTAATGAAATAAGACAATTTTTAGTTAATATTCGTCGGTGTGAATTATGTATTCAACAAAATGGTTCACATTTTGAACTGTTTCTTTAAATTTATTTGTTATTACGATAGCGTTTTTGTTTTGTTGTTATAGGTTAGGTTTATTTGCTTAATTTATTTATTTCGTTCATTTCGTTCTTGTTAAAATCTTAAATAAAAATTCTTTCCAATTTTTTCCAATAAATACGTATTTTTTTAATATTTATTTTGTTGTTTTACTTTTATTTTCCTTTATTTAATTCAACTGAAAAGTTAGGAAAAAATCAGTGGAGTACTACTTTTTATTAACAGACAAAAAAACGTGAAATTGACATCATTTGATTCTTTTTTTTTTATTGTTGTTTTCATGGCACACTATTTTTTGCGGGAGCATCAGACGTTCTTTACTTACCATTTGGAAACTGGTCATGGATTACAGCTAATTTATCTCAGAAACTATACATTTTTCGAAAAAAAATCAGAAGACAAAAAAGTCCCTATGTCAAATGGGCAATCCAAATTTTTGGTTTTTAAGAGTTTCAGGCGTCGCATGAAAAAGTTCGGTGGGGATAAAGGGTGTTCTACCCCAGAAAATGTACTACCCTGTAGATATTGATAAACGTTAAACTACTCTTAATATTGAGTTTAAGGAGTGTAATATATGTACTAAATTTGGATTTATTATTTTAAATAGTTTTGAAGATAAATTAAAAGAACTGAAACAAAATTAAAACTTTGAAACCCTGTATCTCCAAAACTAAGCGTTTGGTAACGTATGTTTATATGAACTTTTTGTCTTAATTTTCAAAAATCTATCCACTATGAAAGTCCTGCTACAAAAACTGGAACACCAATATATATATATATATATATATATATATATATATATATATATATATATATATATATATATATATATATATATATATAATATATATAATAATCCTATAGTTTACTATGAATGTTGCTTTCGCAAGTAAATTTAATATCAGTCATGTACATGTCATGTGTGAAACCTAGCGAATTGCGGGCTCACAAGTACAAAAAGTTAACTGTGATCATTAATAATAAAGTTAGTGTACTTTAGTACTAATATAAAAAATGCATACAAAGTAAGTTTAAATCGAGTGAGATTCGCTTTCTCGGTAGCGTAGTTGGTAACGCAGTTTTCTAGCAAAGAACATATATATATATATATATATATATATATATATATATATATATATATATATATACAATTTCAGATTTTGTATCTCTGTCGTTTCTTCGGAAACTACCCCCACCCCTATTAGAGTAAAGTTTTTTTTTTTCTTTTTATCGTCAGGATCCTTGTATAGACGTTAAATAACATATACCGTTAAAATGTAAATATTCAGATTTCAATAAAAAGGATAGTTGACTCTCGAGCCTAATAGGGGTCGAGAATAGTTTTCGAAGGAACGGCAGGGGTACAAAATCTAAAACTTTATGTTTTGTCGGTACATGTTATACCGCGTCGCATGTGCAAGTTGCGATTAATTCTGCTGATAGGAAAGAGTAGTTTACTCTTAAGCCTAAGAGGGGTCGAGGGTAGTTTCCGAAGGAACGGCAGGGGTACAAAATCTAAAACCTTACGTTTCGTCGGTACATATTATGCTGCGTCGCACGTGCAAGTAGAGATTGATTCTGCTGATATGAAAGAGTAGTTTATTCTTAAGCCTGTTGGGGTCGAGGGTAGTTTTCGAAGGAACGGCGGGGGGTACAAAATCTAAAACTGTATATTTTGTCGGTACATATTATGCCGCGTGGCATGTGCAAGTAGCGATTGGTTGTGCTGATAGGAAATAGGAGTTTACTCTTGAACCTAATATGTCTGAAATCAATTGGGGGTTGTTTTTGACTGATTAAATGAAAACATTTAATTTATTTTTATGGTACAAATTAGTACAAATTCAGTTCTTTCTATTGTTGATCTTAATTTTCTTTTTATCGTTTTTTGTTATTGTGGTCCTGCTAGCTTGTCTTAATGTGGCAGCGCCTCGGGTTTTTTAAAAACGGCATGTGGTACAAAATTTTTATTAATGGTACAAATTAGTACAAAATAAGTACTAAATAATCTGATACGTTTCGTTTGATTCTACCCATTTGGTCTTGCTAGCTTAAAAGAGGTAAAATGAACCACCCTGTACTTACATGTAATATTTTTAAAGATATTTGAAAAAACATGCATTTTAACATTTTCAATCTCTTTTTTCTGTGCTTATTATAGGAGATATTAAAAAACGGAAAGCACAGGGTGATTCAAATTCGAGATTAAGCATGGGATTTCGCTTATAAGGTTTAAATTTGACCCTTGAAATTTTATACTGATATGGCCAAAAAATAGGAAAATCACGGTATACGTTTTTCGCGACTTTAATGGCTAATAACTATATGTTGTCCGACGTTTCGGTTTCGCGGAATCGTCATCAAATTGATTTTTTTTTATGGACGCATATTTGATATTTACAGCATTTGATAGGATATTTTAAGCCATTTTTAATGATATTAAATGTTCCATAAGTAACTTGATTTTACAAGAAAATATTAACAAAAATATGTACCTAATAAATATAAAAACAAAATGGCCCAGTAAACATATAATTGAATCAAAGGTGTCACTTGTTAATAACACAACATTATGCGCTTAATAACTGTTGTTAGAAAATGGCACGCACTGGAAAATTCTAAGAAACGTGTTATGTTGCAAATGTGTTATAAAAGTCAGAAATACCGCAGAACGGCAGAAACTGGCAGGATGTATTTCCAACAATTCCCAGAACGAGTCCAACCACGGATGAACTACTTTTTACAATTAGACAGGAATCTTGCAAACTATGGTTCCTTCGTTAAGCCTCGTAATTAAACTAAAGCTTGACATTTTAAACTGTGGTTATTAATATAACAGGCGATCATAAAAATTTCAATTGCCAGCAGGGTTGAGATGATTTAAATCAGTTGATTAAAATCATGATTTTAATCTACATGATTTTTTTGAATAAAAATCATGATTGATTTAGAAAAGGGGACTGAAATTTGAACACTTAAAAATGTATTTGTTCATAAAAAAATAAAACCTTGATGCATTTTTATGTGGTAATATTTATTATTTATTATAATAATCGAAAAGAAATTCAGCATTCAACTCCTTTTTACAAAAATAGAACTATTAAAAAATGTTTTTAATACAAAAAAAAAAAGTAAATTAAAAAAAAACTAAATTTTGCTGAACGTCTATATCCTAAGTGTTATATAATGCTTAAAATAGAAATACTAGTTTAACTATCAAAACGACACAGATTATCGGTTCGTTATGTGCATTGGACCATCCATCTAAGGACATGCAAACAGACTGTCCAGAAAACTTCTTAAAACATTTAGATTTTTTTTCATCAAATCTTTCATTCAGGGACGTTGACGATAACTAAAATCCAGATGGAAGAACGTAATCGGGTCTTAGCATTTTTATGACTTTTCGAATTTCCTTATTTTCTATTGCAATTTGTTGCGTAAACGGCTTTGGCTATTTGTCTATCCAATTTTTTCTTCTTATCTTGTCCAGTTCGCACAACAAAAGAACCTAAATAACCGCTACTTCCACTATTTTTGCTTTCACCTACACTTCCCTTTTCACAGTTCTCGCTTCTCTGTTTCTTTTGTAACTGGATAATTTCATTCTAGCTAGTTCCAGGCTGTGACTGACAATCACCACGACGGGTTTCAACATCAATGATATCACTAGTTTTACTTTCACAGATGTCCCAGTGACTTTTTAGTCTGTGCACTAGACCTTGCAATTCGTTACCACACTTTTTACACACTGCTCTGCAACCTAGTTTGCCAACCACTTTCTTTTTTACAAAATGTTGCCAAATACTAAATTCCTTTCTGCCCTCGTTTGCCATGACTCCAAATGTCTTGCTAGATTACCCACAGAACCAAAAATATTACAAATAACTAGAACTTTCTGCCAGTTTTTGCAAGTTTCAACAATTCCCCAAAGTCACAAAACTGTGTGAACAAAATTTTCACGTTAAGACTTGTCGAGTTTTGCTTCCTATCTGCACTATTCCCGCGTTTAAACGGTCATCAAATAAAAATTGTAAGATTCTTAAATATCTGCTAATAAGACTAGGAAAAGCGTAAAATCTACAAAAATTGTTATGTATAAAGGTATTTAGTTATGTAAATGATATTTTTTAATACAAGTGAAACTTTATCCTAAACTACTAAATGGTTCAAAATAAAAACACATTTTCATTGTTGTATATTCAGTAGAAATAAGATTTGATCCCACATGCACTATGCAGTAAATAAAAAAGCTGACTTAAATTTGTAAGGTGGGTATAGCAAAAAATTAAATTAAATTAATATAACTATTTGAATCATCATAATTTTAAGAGTAAAGGATAAATATTATTCTAATTTAATAATTTATATTCTGAATATAAATGCATCAGCATAATGAATGAATGCTGTTTGTTTACCTTATCTTGTTTGTTGCAGTTGTAGTAGTTTTATGATGGGTTTAATACTCCCATTGCATGGCTTGAAAAATTGCTGACATTAATAGGTTTTGACGGTTAAACGCGAACTTGCAACATTTTACCTATGCAAGGACGTTTAATCGTGTAACTGTAAACGTTTAATCGCTACAACCCTACTGCCTGCAAATATTTGTTTGCTTAATAAAACAAAACATAAACTGTTCGAATTGTTTGCAAATAATATATTAATAAAAACTAGTCAAATTAAAAAAAAAAAATAATAAAAAAAATCTTGATTTTTTTTTTAAATCTTAGATTTTTGATTTTTTCTTAAAATCATCGATTTTTGATTTTGTAAAAGAAAGCAATACTTTTTATAATAGAATTTGATAATCGTCCAAATGTTCAAACAGGTTTAATCCTCATTTTACAGTTGAATCCAAAACAATTGCCTTATGGCCAAAAAATAGCGTCTTTAAGGCAGTTTTTAATAGCTAATAACCATCTGTTGTGCGACGTTTCGGTTTCGCGGAACCGTCACCAAGTTCATTTTTTCTTATGGACACCATATTTGATAGGATATTTTAAGCCATTTTTAATGATATAACATGTTCCATAATAACTTGATTTACAAGAAAAATAATAATAAAAATATGTAATAAGTATAAAAAGACCAAATGTCCCAATAGACATATAATTGAATCAAGGTTGGCCCTTGTTAATAACAACCCAAAATTGACACAGCGTTATACGTTTCTTCTTATAAAATGGCACGCACCGGAAAATTGTAAGAACTGTGGTTCCTCCGTTAAACCTCGTAATAATTGTGGATTCAGAATGAACGAAGATGAAAAAGAGAATGTTTTAAATACAGTATGCTTTAACAAAACCTGAACTTCTCAAGTTAGACATTTTAAACTGTGGTTATTAATATAACAGGCGATTAAAAAAATTTCAATTGCCAGTGCGCTGTGCAATTTTTCCGTAAGATGGAGCTTATGATCGCCTGTTGCATACGTAAGCGCCTGGTGTTCTCATATGGGCTCACCATGCGCCATGTTTTTCAAGGCGTGATAGGGGTACTAGTATGCGTTTGTTGATTGCATATTCACGTGATATTCATTTCGGATACTTCCTCTGATCTGATTATTTTACGGTGTACTATATTTGTTTATTGTGTGCGACACTAACGACTGTTTTGGCAACGTGTTTTTACTTATCAAAAATGTGGGACATTCATTTCGTGTAAGTATATGAATAATTTTTTTTTTATAGGTTATGTAAATGTTTTTATGTTGTAAGACAAAGTGAAAATAATATTAACCAGGGATAGTCTTAGTTTTTATGTACAGTTTTTGAATTTTACTGGTTCCGTATGGAACTAGGCGCTGTATGTGAATTTTAGAAAAGATTTTTTTTGTAGTGGAATTACGTTACAAGAAGCCTTGGACATTGGTTATGAATCAGAGTCAGATACAGAATTTGCAGAAATGTTTATAGAACCTCCAGAAAGTCACGTACTGACGAAGATGGTGGTGGATTGGCAGATAATCTAGGCTCACGTCAGCTGGAGACCAAATACGTTTCACGAACTCTAGGAGAATTGGCGGAATTACAGATGAGTTAAGTAGTAATTTGCGCGGCGGAATAAAAGATAGAACGCTCTCTGATGATTTGATGGACCAGAATTTACAAAATACAGAACAAACTAAACAGAATACGGTGAATCGTGAGTCAATCCCGCCTAATTCTAAATATGATAAGGGGGATTTGTTATTTACTGAGCACGATTTTTCGTGCCATGTATCACAATATGACCTTTTGTGAACTCTTTGAGCTTCTTTTTTACTGATTGAGTTGTTGCAGTTAATTTTTCGCCCTTTTTCGAAATTGTCCAGATTCACAAGTATTGTAGAAGAATTAAGGTTTTTATAGCCATTTTACATAGTGATTGGCTACAACGAACTTCCCTCAAAACGTAGCTATTGGGAAGTTTCAAACGATATTTTTTGCGGTGTATTTACAACTACTCGACAAGAAAGAGTATTTAGTAAATGGTTTGTACGTAGGATGTCTTGTATGGGTACCGTCCAATGACAGCTCTCCATTTCGTCACCTAGTCACCCAGGTCTTCTGGCCATTTCCTGTTAAATCGTCGTACTTGTAGCGGTGGGTGGTAGAGTTCTCGAATGAGGTTATGAGGATGAGTCTGTTCTTATTTCCAGTACCGTGAAGGTTAATAACTTCTATTATAAATGGAATTCCAATGTTTGTATGGATGGTGTTATTTGTAACATACCATGGAGCATCTGTTATCATCCGAAGGGTTTTTGACTGGAAACGCTGGAGGACTTTGGTATGTCAAGGTTTGCTACAACCCCAGAGTTCTATTCCGTAAGTCCAAATGGGCTTAATAATTGTCTTATAAATTAGTATTTTGTTTTCAAGGGAGAGCTTGGACCTACGACCTAGTAACCAGTGCATTGCCCGGACTTTTAAGGTTAGCTGAGTTCGTTTTGCTTGAATATGTTGTTTCCACGTTAGTCTCTGATCCACGTGGAAGCCTAGGTACTTCACTTCAGATTTTTGTGGTATTGGAAGATTATTTATAGAGACTTGGGGACAGAGCTGGCGCCGTGTAGTGAAAGTTATTTGCGTGGATTTTTCGGCATTAACTGTGATTTTCCATCGTTCAAGCCAGGGCTGGAGGATGTCCAGGTAAATCTGCAGTTTGCTGGATGCTCTGTGCCGATCTGCGTCGGATGTTCGGATTGCCGTATCATCAGCAAATGTGGGCAGTAAGATGTCGTTGTTAGTGGGTATATCAGCAGTGTATATGAGGAGAAGACAGGCTCTTATTTTGGTGATTATATGATGACATTGTTGTACTGTAGAATAATGTTGACGAAATCCAAATTGGTGTTGATGGTAGGTCATCATACACATCAAGGTCTTGTATTCGGATTAGAAGGAGTTGTTCAAATATCTTGGACATTATAGGTGTTAGGCTGATGGGACAATGCGAGCTGGGTCCTGTGGGTGGTTTACCTGGTTGAGGTATCATTATAATTTTTTCAGCTTTCCATTGTGTTTTGATTTTCTGCTCGGACTTCTGCTGACGCAACTGGTTTTATGGGGAGGGATAGCTGGCACGGTGCACTGAGGAAACTGGTAATTTCATCTTCATTATGTACATCATTATTGGGCGTGAAAACAGTTTCAAGATGTTCTGCCGCTTTCTCGTTATCAGATTGCTCCCAAGTTCTATCTGGCTTTCTAATTGGTGATATGGCTGGTACCGACCGTCTAAATTTTTTTAGTTGCGCGCCATAGCGATTGATCGTCTGGTGTTCTGTGCCATCTAGCTCGCGCCCTTCCTTTTTTCAGTTATGAGATTTCTGACATATAAAGGTAGATTATGATCTCTTTGCATAGTCTTAGTATTGGAAGGTGTGTACTTCCATGCAGCATCTTGTATTAGTGTTGTAAGGTATTCTGTAACATCTTCAAGCTAAGAAGGTGTTGGAATTTGATGATTTAACGTAATGTCATTGATGACATTGTGGAAAAGTTCCCAGTCTGTCTTTTTAGAGCAAAGTTTGGTACACGTCTCTCTCCAATTGCTGTACTTAGAGTGATGATCAGAGAACTGTGATCATGACAGAGGTCAAGGCTTGATTTAATTTTGGTATAGATGTCAAGAGTACGTTTCATGATTCCAAAATCTAGCAAATCTGGGATCTTATTTGGGTCAGATGGCCAGTAGGTTGGTCGCCCTGTGGACAGAGCGGTTAGATGATTTTGCTGTATACAATGAAAAAGACAGCGTCCTTTTGATGTGGTTAGTCTTTAACCCTACAGTACGTTCTTGGCATTCCAATCTCCCACTGCTAGAAATCGAGGTCCAAGTTCTTGAAAGAATTCGTTATATTATGTCTAACATGAAACCTTAGACTTATTAAATTAACAACACAATGAAATTAAAATTCGCAATGGTAACGAGGCAAACGAAAAACCTCATGACCTCTTTATTGTGCCATACCATCAAGTTTATTCTTGTGCTACATTAGTCAATAGGTCTCGCTTCAACATGTTATCTTCAATGGGCATTTATTTCTTACTAAGCCAATCTACAATTTGTTCTTTTCACCACGCCTTTGTTGGAATCTTCTCTATCTTCCTGCTGTGATAAGAAGCATTATCAATAAGGATAATTGAATTTGGTGGTATGTTTGGAATGAGTTGATTGATAAACCACTTCTCATAAGTGTCTGCATGCATTTCATTGTACACATCGGTTGTGTTTTTTTACAGCTAGGAAAGTAAGTTCCACACCAGGAATAAAACCATTATCTCCACCAGCATGGACTAAGGCAAATCGGGGTCTAACACCATTTGCTGATGTTAAATCTGTACTGAGCCCTTGAACTAATGCCTGCAATAGTGGTGCCACACCATCATGCCTTACTTACATGTGTGCCCCACGTTAACCCATGATTCATTGCTGCATATAATATATTATCTAAAAAGTGAACGTTGTTCATTATGCGAAATACACATTATTATATAAACATGTAATTAGACATCGACTAAAAAGACTAAGTACCTTCTTCTCGGAACTTTCTGCTGCATCTTAAGTATTTGTGCCTCCATCTTATAATGTCTTCACGTTCAACAAGGATACTCTTGCGTCGCATCTTTTGAAACTCAAAACCCACGTCTTTCAAGTGGTTTAAAATTTGGTAGATCATCATCAGCATTAATGGAAGAAGGGATATTATTCATTGTTGGTGGAATGTTTTTAATGAAAACATTGTGCACTTTACGCAATAATTGACTGTATATTCCGATCATTGAGTTGAGCATCTTTTCGTTTTATGCGTTTTTTCGGACTAGCTACTGCTCCGGTTTGGTCTTCCTTTTTGAAAGCATAGAAGCTATTCATTACCTTATAAGACACCTGAATGGTATGTAGGTGTTGGTTAGACATCAAGCGAACATCGCGTACCAGATTTATATTCAACATGAAAATAATTTAATGCACAGGGCTTATTTTGTGTTAATTTTGAACAAGTTAAACAAATTTTGGATCAACTCCCTAATAAAGATATTTAATCTTTAACAGTAGGGTTCTAGCTTATCGTCAAGTGATCAACCCACGATGTTGATGCGCTCGAAAAACATTTAAGAAACATGGAATTTTGAGGTGATTGTACGATTTAAAAAAAAATTGGATTAATCTCCGAAAAATAATATTTAATATTTAAAGTTGCGATCTAAAACTAGTATATATGGTATGTTAGGATTCAAGTAAACGGGAATAAATGCATATTACGAAAGGATGAAAATATATAGAAATTACTAGGTTATGAGGATACCTTAATTAATGGATAGAAAGAAGCACAAGGATAAGGAGATGTTGGATTATGTCTTAATATATTTGTTATAGGGTTACAATAATGCCAGTACACATGGATACAGCGCACAGGGTTCCAAGAGCATAAATGAATGGTACGTATTTATCTCGAAAAATTGTATAGATACTGAACCACAATATACGAAGGACACAAGGTTACAATATCACCACGGTAGTATCTAGTTTCGATACAAAGATGTAACATTACAAGGATATAAATGACGCAAGGGATACACTAATGCGTGGCTACAAATTTACAGCAACCTGATCATTTAAGAGTGTTGGACCTTGTATGTTGTCAATTTCGTACCGACATGCACAAAAAGATGACGTGTCTCTGAAATTAATGCATTGATACAGAAGATTATTCTAAAAAGGTCTAACCCGCAACACATACACATACTGGGATACAAGTATATGATTATAGAATGGTAAGGGGATAAGAATATTAACGTATTCAAATAAAAATACAGAAAATAATAGGTTATAAGTATACATTACTAAATGGATTGAAAGGATTATGTCTAAAATATTTGTTCTAGGGTGACAATAATGCGACATACATTGGTACTGGGTACAGAGTTATAAGTGTATAAGGCTACTTGCTTATATACAGGGTGTCCCAACAGTGCGTTTTCGGTCGATAGCTGCTTAGCCATTAAACTTACAAGATAAGTTTATATACGAAAGTTGTCTGTTTTTATAAGCTGCATAATCTAAAAATAGTTTGGTTTCTACAGGGTGTAATATAAAAGCGGTACAATATAGAACTTTTGATTTTTAAATAGAACACCCTATATATTATTTTATTTTTCGATTCTCCTTGTAATTTTACATCTTTTTTATAAGAATTACTTACAAGCTAAGTCTTACAGTTTTTGAGATATTTGCAAAGTTAACTAAAAACTGACATTTTTATGTAGTAATTCAAGTAGGCGTATCTCAGTTATTTTTAAAGATAAAAATATATTCTTTGGTATAGAATTTATTCATACATGGGCTTACTTTAATCGATTGTCAAAATTGGATTTCAATATACACGGTGATCACAAAAATTAATTCAATAACATAAATTTCAAAATGCTATATCTTCATTTTTTTAAATGGCACATCCTATATTTTTTTAATGCCTTGTCTTCGTCTATTAATCGGCTTTCATTTCTTTTAAATATGTTCTATACCTATCTCTAATAGTTTCGGAGATATTTTGAGTTTGTTCAATTTTTTTCGTTGATAATACTGAAGAAGTGAACATTAGTCGGTCAAAGCAAGCTATGGATACATAAGAAACTAAAAAACATATTATAATTATAATAAATATTGTATGAAACCGCCATTTTTAAGAGATATTTGAAATGTTTTTAAACGATTCATCGTAAAATTAAACAATTTAATCAAAAGAGCGTAAAACAAAAGATGAACGAAAACAAATGAAGAAATCACACTTGTCAAACAGTGCTAATATTTGTGTTGTATTGTATGCTTACTTCCTAAATTACAAAATGAATTTTTCGAAAGAAGAACTTGTTAATATGATTTACGTCCTGGGTGAAGGCGATAAAAATTGTCTTTTAGCTCATCGAATTTATAAGCAAAAATTCCAAATGCACGACACCCGCAAGTTTCAGCATTTGCAAGATTGAAAGAGCATTTCGAGCAAACAGGCAGTATTCATTACGAACACAATTTAGAACGAGAAAGAACCGCAATTAACGAAGGTAATGAACATTTAGTTCTTCAATCCGTGATTGAAAATCCTCACGTTTCTTGCCGACAATTGGAATTAGAAGTTGGAGTTTCAAAAACATAAGTTAATAGAATTATAAAAAAATATAAATATCATCCATACTATGTCCCACTTGCACAAGAATTAGACGAGGATGACTTCGTTAATAGATTAAACTTTTGCAATTGGGCCATAAATAAAAATTTAGAAAAACCCAACTATTTTAGCACGATCTTATTTACTGATGAAGCTACTTTCCACAAAAACGGATACGTTAATAGACATAATTTACGTTATTACGATACTGAGAATCCCAGATTTATAATTCCTGTTGACCATCAACACCGCTGGTCACTTAATGTTTGGGCCGGAATTATTGGGGAAAGAATTATAGGACCATATTTTTTTGGAAACACGGTCAATGGAGATTCATTTTTAAACTTATTGTGCAACGAATTTGAAACTATTGAAGATTTACCTTTACAAACCCTTAAAGAAATGTGGCTGCAATTAGATGGCGCTCCTCCGCATTTTAGCAGAAACGTTAGAAATTATTTAAATATCCAGTTTTAAAACGAATGGATTGAAAGAGGAGGGCCGATCTCCTGGCCTGCAAGATCGCCTGACTTGACAAAGCTGGACTTTTTTCTGTGGGGTTGGATTAAAGAAAAAGTCTATCAAACTCCTCCAACGACTGTAGATGATATGAAGGCAATAATTAGAGACGTCATTCAAAATATAAATGTTTCCACGTTACGAAAACTAAATTATTAAATTATTAGAGATAGGTATAGAACATATTTAATAAAAATTAAAGCCGGCTAATAGACTAAGACAAGGCGTTAAAAATATAGGGTGTGCTAATTAAAAAAAGGAAGATATAGCATTTTCAAATTTACGTTGTTGAATTAATTGTTGTGATCACCCGTTTATTCAAAGACTTCATGTTTGCCAGCAACAAAATGGTGGTCACATTGAACATTTATTATAATTTTAAGTGTTTGTATTTCAGTTAATATGTTTTTTAGTTTCTTATATATTCATAGCTTGCTTTGACCGACTAATGTTACTCTTCTTCAGTGGTATCAACGAAAAAACTGAACATACTTAAAGATCTCCGAAACTATTAGAGATAGGTATACACCTTTTTAACAGAAATGAAAGCCGATTAATAGACGAAGACAAGGCATTAAAAATATAGGGTGTGCCATTTAAAAAATGAAGATATAGCAAATTTATACCAAAGATTATTTTTATCTTTAAAAATAACTGAGATGCGCCTACTTGAATTACTACATAAAAATGTCAGTTTTTAGTTAACTTTGCAAATATCTCAAAAACTGTAAGATTTAGCTTGTAAGTAATTCTTATAAAAAAGATGTAAAATTACAAGGAGAATCGAAGAATAAAATAATATGTGGGGTGTTCTATTTAAAAATCGAAAGTTGTATATTGTACCGCTTTTATATTACACCCCGTAGAAAGCAAACTATTTTTAGATTATGCAGCTTATAAAAATAGAAAACTTTCGTATTTAAACTTATCTTCTAAGTTTAATAGGTAAGGAGCTATCGACCGAATACGCACTATTGGGACACCCTGTATAGATTCCGAACAATACGAGGTTACAATATCACTAAGATGTAGTGGTTTAGATACAAGGATATAATATTTATGGGGTATAAGTGACGCGAAGGTTACAGCACTGCATGGAATAACGGCAACATGGAACACTAAAATACAAAGTGATAATAATTATACAGGGTGGGGGTGTCTACTGCGTGGACGGAGGATTTGCTCCTTAACTATTAGAGATATCAAAACCAATTTTGGTGTGGTAATACACGATCATTGGACCTGCATTCTAAAAATATTTATGTATATACAGGGTGATTGACAAGAACATGTCAACCCAAACCTGTGTATTTATGGAACACCCTGTATATCTGTGTATTTTTGGATTCACATTTAGAATAAAAATATAGAAATTTGTATCTGTATCACTAAGCATTCTGCAGCTGAAAAGAACAATGTTTAATAAATGGATAAATATCGTAAAAGCAATAAATTTGACAGTACACGGAGTTGATATTGATTTGTTATTAAATTACATTTTACGTTTGACAACATCGCTATGAAGAACAAGGATACCGTTATTTAGAAATTACTGAAGATAGTAAAAGAGAGAGTTACTCCATAAGAACCCGTACTGAATTTGGAGGTATGTTTACCAATTTGGTATAAAATACAAGAAAATGTATTGTATTACTTACAATACCCTAAATTTTCTAATAACATTCAATAAAATAAAAAAAAACGTATAAAAATAGATATTCGAAAACCAGAGGTCAAATAAATCACTGACCTTTTTTTAATATAACCAAATTGGGGTAAACTATAACTTTTTTAACCTTTATTTCAACTGTCGCATTAAGTTGTGCTTTATTATTTGTACACTGCACCGCTGTCGCCAGTTCGTTTAAAGAAAAACAATAACCCATTTGACAACCGTTTGCTAATGCTGTCTTTCCGTTTCTCTTTGTTGACCATCGACCTACACCATCTCGTTTAATTTTATTACCTGGCTTGACTATTGAAACATTATTGTATGCATAAGAATCTCAGGTATATATTTTGTTCAATCTACCAACCCTTTTCCGTACATTTCTGGTACGTTACAATTTACAGTGACGAAAGTATATATGAACGTATTTTTTATTTGCAAAATATTAGAAAACCTGTTTTTTTAATTACAAATCTATTAAAAATTTACCACGACCTTCCTTAATGTTGTTTCACATTCGTCATGCCAAAAAAATTTAACCTACTATAAATATTTGTAAATTTTTACTACTATATAAACTTTTTGGCGTTTATTCAATTGGAATGTTTGAATAATTGTGAATAACACTTTTTTAATTCATAAATGCGAGATGATTTTAAAATTATTGTACCTGTTCGCAAAAATTCAGACAAAAACTCATTCTGGATTTTAATAGTACCTGTAATCGCTGCCTTAGCGCAACCCTATATTTAATTCGCTCAAAACAACTTTTTTAATAGAAGTAACGCTAAGAAAAAAACATCCATTATGAATGGATAATTTAGTTCGGCTTGCTTTTGGGTTGATAAACGGATGTTCGTTTCGTACAGAAAATTATTAAAGTAGGGCTAGTTTGTGAGAAGTCCAAAAGTGCTCATCTATCGTTAATTAAGTGCAAGATTTGGACTTATGGATCTAGCCTTTGAACAAATTGGCCCCGGGGAAAGGAAATGTCTAGGATACTTCTATAGACAACTCGTGAACAACTATTTATAACGGATTCATAATTTTAGCAGATTATTATAGCCCGACGCCTATTGTACTAAATCAAACACCACTGTTTATTACACAAAAATGTTAATCGTCTGTACCTAAAAATTAGTTTTAAACAGAAATATTAGGACTGATTTAAATTTTATTGTAATTATTCAAAAAAATTTTAATAGTTTCTATGTTTAAAATTTGTTCAAGCTAATTTTTACATCATTTTTAAACAGGTGAAAAAATTCCTTCAGCAGGTGTTTTTTTATTTTGCGTGATGTAAACAGTTTCTGTTAATTGACGTGCACTTTAAAATAATATTGATTTACTTCCTGATATTGTCAATAAATTAAAGTTACCTGTTAAAGAGTAATAAATTTTAGTTATCAAATGTGACATTTATATATTGTTCACTTTCTATTGGTGGTGTAATTGAAAGATGTACTTTAGTTACAATGTAAATTGTTTGGTTCTATTAAAGAAGAACACTTTTAAATTACATTTATTTTAACTTCTTTATTTTATAAAAAACATCTTCACAAAAAACACATTTTATGCAAGTCACATGACCTACTAGCCAGGATCTTTAACAGTGTTGCCACTAGGATTACAAAGCAGTGTTCTACATATCCAAACAACATGCGTGTGAAGTTAGCACCGTGACAAAGAGTTCCAATAGTTCTGATTAATAATAATAATAATTCTTTATTGATCCAGTTGATCTACACAGGTATTGGACATGTCACTATCAATCAACAGTTAACTTAAAATTTATGATTTAGAAACTCTTGAACAGAATAGAATGCGTTACAAATTAGAATATAGAAATAATTTGTACGGTAAATTTCTTAAGTCTAAAGGTAGTTCATATGAAATGTTCGTTCTAAACCTAGTATTGTAATTATGATGATTATTTTGATAGCTGTAGTGCTCGGGAGTTATTTTTTACAAATTTTACTGGTTCTAAAATATAAATACAAGAGACAGTTAATAATTTTTCCTGTATAAAATAAACTTTACAAGAGCATCTATTTTTTTGCACTTCGTGGATTAAAAGTACAGGTTGTGGCGCGAAGAGATGACGCTGAGTTCAAATATAATATTGTCCTGAATGTGGCACTTCCGGTTATACCGGAAGTAGACGTCAACTTTGTTATTTTTAATGGAACCTAATATTTTGTATTTTATTTTCGAATTCTACATAAAATTCTAGATAAAATTTGAGCACAATGTCCTATACCAAAAATGAAGTATTTTCGAGATATTTCGATTTGTTTTTTAATTTTGAAAAAATCCTAGTCCACATTGAATAACGATATCTTCATTAATAACGAAGCTAGTGACGTAAAATTGTAACCAATAAACAACAAGCGCTTGCCCGTTAACTCCATATATCCATCTCATTGATATTTCATACAGGGTGTTTTAAACTTAGCCACCAACATGCACAATTTAAATCATTTATAAGTTGCTTACTTTAAATAGAACACCCTGTATTTTATTACATTTTCCGCTGTATTTTGTTAAGCCAATTCGTTTGGTATCAGTATTCCCTATACCTAAATCCAACCACTTTTGAGATATTTCATTATCTTAGTTAAAACATAACAACACTTAGTTATTTCAACATTAGTAAAGGGTAGGCCATGGCTGTCAAAGATTTGATAGTTAGCACGTTAATTATTTATGTTGTTTTGACAGTTTTCTTTACCAGTTTGTATTTCATAGTAAATAATGGCAAATGTAGGATTCACTAATGATGATTTTTTAAATCTTATTATTATTTACGGCGAGTGTAATAGAATTGTTGAACGGACTTGCCGTGTTTTTGCAGAAATGCAACTGGTGATAATGTAAGAAGATTGCTTAAAAACTGCCGTCAGTTTGGTCAATTTAAGACAAAAATTAATAAAAATAAACCACTAGTGGACAGTGACATAAACGAAATTAATGTTTTGGATTATTTTACGGCCTCTCCAAATGCCTCCATTACAGATTGTGAGAGAGATCTTACTTTGTCCACGAGAATCACATTTAAAAAAAAACACAAATGGAAACCATTTTCATACCATTTGGTGCAACACTTACAATTAGGTGATCTTCCTCGAAGGGTAGAATTCTGTGAATGGTTTTTAATGAAGACCCAAGAGGATGAAAACTTCATAAAAAAAGTTATATGGTGTGATGAAGCAAAGTTTAGCAAAAATGGATTATTTAATCGACATAATTCCAATTTTTGGTCTAATGAAAATCCACACGTTATTTCCAAGATAGTTGGAGATTTAATGTTTTTTGTGCAATAAAAGACGATAAGATTTTAGCATTAAAATTTTATGATGAAAATTTAAATGGTACAAGATATTGCCACATTTTAGAAGAAATCATACGACCGGCGTTACATAATTTAAGAAATGGAGAGGCGGCTTCAGCTTGGTATCAGCAAGATGGAGAACCTCCTCATAACTTTGGGCCTGTTGCTCAGCATCTTTACGACATGTTTGATGATAGATGGATTGCCAATCAGGGTCCGTTTCGTTGGCAGCTCTGTCCTGATTTGGCTCCTCTAGATTTTGGTATTTGGGGTTACATTAAAAATCAGGTATTTCCCAAACCTGTTACGACAAAGGAAGATATGATGCAGAGAGCCTTACTTGCTTACTAAAGCCCTCGACCATCAAAATCTATTCGCGGGATTAAATGAGTCACTTCAATCCCTTGTTATCTAATGTACTATTACTACTAGACGAGTTACCCCAAAAAATAATAGCGTATCGTATGAGTGGTTCAACATTAGTGTGATAAAACGTTTTTGCTATATCACTGTTTGCTATATACACCAAACATTTAAGCAAAAAACATTTTGACGCAATCTTGCCCACCAACAAAGATACATGTTCATTCCAATTTAGGCTACTCTCTATTCTGCAACCTAACAATTTAACTGAGGCAACCTGATGAATAGATTTATGATTTAATTTTTAACAATTGGCTACAGTTAAACTTGCTTTCTTTACTGTAAATCTGTATAAACATGTTTTTTTGCAGATTTACTATTAAACGATTTACATTGATGTAGTTGCTTAACCCTAGGATGCACAACATGGGCCTGGCAGGCCCGTTGATGTCGTTGTTGTCTTATAACTCTGAAATTCATTTACCCAGCGAATTGTACTTTTAGGAATACCTTGTAGGTTTATACACTGTGTCCGTAAAGTATGGAACAAATTAATTTTTAGCTAAACAGACCATTTTAAGAAATAATCCTGAAACACGTCGATTGTTGATTTTAATTTACCGTATTTTAAAATAATAATCTAATATACAGGTGAATTACTTTCGAGTAATGACGTCACCGCCATTTTTTTTAAATGGAACACCTCAAAATATTCAAGAATTAAAAGAGAATTCGGACAGCAATAAACAATATTTCAAGACACAATAAACAAGGTTCAACAAGAATTTGTACACCGTTTGGGTTACTGTCAAATACAGCAAGCTGCAGTTCGAACATTTATAAAGTCATGTCTTTCATCATTCTGTCCGCTAGACAACAAGTATTTTGATAATATTGTTAATTTAACTAATAAAGAATGTTATGCGTTACTTTAGAGCACACAAAACTATTGTATTTTTGTCCACCCTGTACCAATTGGAATCAACATGTGATACATTTTTGGAATCAGCTCAGCTAGAGCAATCCGAAAATTGAAACAAAATGGGGGTGTTCCATTTACGGTGACGTCATTACTCAAAAGTAATTCATCCTGTATATTAGATTATTATTTTAAAATACGGTAAATTAAAATCAAAAATCGTCGTGTTTCAGGATTATTTCTTAAAATTAATTTGTTCCATACTTTACGGACACAGTGTATATTAATACATTTTTATACCAACAGACTTAAACGTGAAACAGATATTTCAAAAAAATAGTATATTATTTTATAAGGAGCTAAAGTGACACTTTTTGTGGCGAATCTGTAGGTTTGACGAACGAACGTAGTGAGTCCGACAAATAAAGATGAGCCACAAAAAGTCACTTTGCTCCGCATAAAATATACTGTTTTTTCTTCAGACTTTTTTTACACTTAAACATGAAATAAGGAAAAGCACCAGTAGACCTTGCTAGGTTTCGTTGAAAACAATGCATTAAACAAGTTGAAAATTGTGAAGATTCTCCTTGTTATTGTAAGTATTTTATTAAACTTTTTGTTCCTATTCGTGTAAATTAAAATATTACGTTGGAGTATGATGAATTTGGAGAACTACACGCTGTCAGAAATTAGTGAAGCGGCTAATACAGCAATAAATGATCTATTACCTACAAGATCGAGCAAAATCTATGAACGCGCTTTTCAGCAATTTATAAAATGGTGCGGTGAAAAAAATATTAAAAGCTACTCTGAAACCATAATGTTAGCTTATTTTGACGAATTAGCAACACAAATGAAAATGAAAAGCTCGACAATGTGGTCCCAATATTCGATGATAAAATCATTATTGAGCATTCGACATGGCGCAGATGCAAGCAAATACTTGAAACTTCGTGCATATCTAAAGAAGCAGAATGAAGGATACACCCCAAAGCAGGCCAAAATATTTACAAAAGACCAATTTAACAAATTTTTATCGGAAGCGTCGCACGAAAAATACTTGGCAATGAAGGTAAGTTTTAGAAACAGAATGAAAACAAGTCTTTATATTTTGAATTTTTTTTAGATAGTTTTGATTATTGGTATCTCAGGGGCATGTCGTTGCGATGAATTGGTGAAGATGAAGGTAGACGACATTGACAACCTGAAAACTCTGCTACATATTAAAATTCCAGATAGCAAAACAAAAAAAATTAAATCATTTACAGTTGTAGGGAAATCTTTCCTAAATTTATATAACAAATATGTTGCTTTGCGCCCACGAGATATGAATGAATGCCGATTTTTTTTTTTTGAAATATGGAAATGGAAAATGCTCAAGAGCGGTGATGGGAATCCATAAAATAAATAGTGTTCCTAGGGGCTTTTTTCTGAAAATTAGCGAACTATACACAGTACACAGGGCATTGTCTAAGAAGAACCTCAGTTACATTGTTAGTGGACGGCGGCGCAGATTTAATGTGCTTGAAGCGCCATGGTGGCTAGAAATCCAGCACTGTAGCTCAGCGTTATATTGAAGACTTTCTAGCAACAAAAAAAAGAGGCAGCCTTGAAAATTTTTGCACCTAGTGCAAGCGCTACGAGTACAGAAGTTCATGTCGAAGAGGAAGAATTAAAGACCATTTCCTTAGAACGCTGCGAGACCTCCACTGTTACCTCTGGTGGATTTTATTTTGGAGGAAATGTTAGTTTCAATCATTGTACTTTTAATCTTTATAACTCTAAACAATAAATTTGTTTTCGATGTTTTCCAAATTTTAACTTACATTACTTTTGCATCCGCTGCGAGGGAATGCAAAAGACTTTTGCAGCCGCCGCACACAGGGCCAGATTGCCAATTTACGATGACAATAATATAATTTTGTGATGTATAGAAACATAAAAAATATATTTTATTTAGCTTCTGCAATAAACGAACAATACAATCATAAGGCAATAAAGCTCACTAAAGCAACACAAAAGCATGTGCGAGCGAGCTTTGTGCTCTTTTGTTCTCGCACGGCAAACGTGAGTCATTTGCGCCGAAATCACGCGTATTTTATGAGCCAGTGTTTAATAAATTGTGTTTTTAGCATGGAGAGGGAAGGGTCAGGTGTGCATTTATTATTATTATTATTGATTATTTGTTAATTGTTTTTATAAATCTAGCAGTAATATAATTTTACGTCAAAGACTAATTTAGTATCAAAGTTTTTTAGATTATTTTGAGTTTACAGACGTTTAAAAAAAGTTCCACACAGTACCGTTATATTCTATACTTTTTTAGAAACTAGAGCCCATGAGAATTTAAAATAAGCAAAGAACCCGTCCCCATGTGTGCCCGTTTGTTAAATTGGGCTCTTTATTTTTAGGTAGTCGCGTCGACCCCGTTTCGCAGCAGAGGAAATTGTGTAGGAATGAGCTGTTTATATTGTTAAGAAATGAAGTTTTTTTTTGGTTTTTCGTCATCCAAGTGTAATGAACGATTAATAGAATACATAGTAGACAAGTTTACTATAGTTGACCCATCTCAGACTTTGTTGAAAGAGTTAAAAGTGGCCGTTAAAGTGTTTGTAACAAAACTTTTAGCTAGATGGCGTGAATGTAAATATATGTTTGATCCGTTTAATCATAAGAATGCCAATTGGTTTAGTAAAGAATTTAATCTCCATGAGATACAATTAACTACACAACAATCTACTTCTTCGGAAAAAAAGCGAGGTAGACCAAGAAAATCGTTTGAAACCAGTTCTGAACGCAGCAAAAAGAGGAAACTCAAGTCACTAGTGTCGAATCTTACCCCAGAAAAACTTTATTTAGCAACTGAAACTAGTCTGGTGAAATCGGGAAAAAGAAAGACAGCTCATGTTTTAAAACTTGCGTTAAGTTCATTCCCGAAAAGGTTGAAAAAATGGAACAGGCTCATTCATCGTATTCTGTAAATGTTGTGCAGTATAGTGCTGAAGAAGCTTTAGATCTCATAGTGGACCTTAATTTAACCAAAAAGAAATATGGGACGATGCGTCTAGGTGCAAAAAAAAGAACTGCTGATATATCTCTCTTACCATGTGGTGAAAGAGGCAAAAGGGAAGTGTTATCCGTTGAATTTGACAGTTACTGAGAATGAAGCTGTGGTGCCGTTACAAGATTTTTTAGACCACACCATACAGAGACTGGTGCAGGTACAGTTAGAAGTCATTTTATCAAACGACACCCTGGATGTCTATTATAAGTGGGGCCTAGACGGTAGTGGAGGGCACAGTATATACAAGCAAAATTTTTCGAACAATTCTGTGTACGCTGACTTCAACATAATATTATGTACGATTGTGCCTCTGGAATTGTCGGAAATGAGAGAAAGAACCAAAGTAATTTATTGGAAAAACTTAACTCCCTCTTCCACGAGATACTGTCGTCCAATTTCATTTAGATTAAAAAAAGAAAATGATCAAAACACTAAAGAAGCATACCACGAGACTGAGCAGCAAATAAGGCAGTTGCAGCCCACAACCATTGTTCTAGGAGGCAGAACGATACATTTTAAACATATTCCTATTTTCACAATGGTAGATGGCAAGACAGTGAATATTTTAACAGAAACTAAAAGTACACAAGCGTGTAACGTCTGTAAACCACCTGCATATGTACGACTTACAAAATATCAAGAAAAGAGCATGTAGCGAAGACACATACAAATTTGGTATCTCAATTTTACATGCTCATCTCCGAATACTTATTGAATATATCATATAAATTGGAGTTGCAGCAATGGCAAGCAAGAGGCAAAGAAGCACAAGAAAAGTGAAAGAGCGAAAAAATAAAATCTGCAAAGATTTTTATAGAAAATGGGACTTGTTGTTCAACCAAAACAAGGAGGGGCAATAGTAACGATGGGAACACAGCAAGAATTTTTTTAAAACCGGTACAGGTTTCTCAAATCACAGGTGTGTCCAAAGAGTTGATTGAAAGATTTGCAAATATTTTGTGTATCATCTCTTGTGGACATTACATAGACGAAGAGATATTTAGGACATATTGCATTACCACAGCTGAAATGGCAATCAATCTATATGGATGGTACAAAATGAGTGCCAGTGTACATAAACTTTTAATTCACGGTGCTGACATTATTAAATCTCTGGCACTGCCTGTGGGGCAACTATCAGAAGATGTGATAGAAGCCAGTCACAAAAATTATAAGAAATTGCGACAATATCACTCCAGAAAAATGTCCAGAATAAACACCAACACTGATATTCTCCATTGGCTGCTTATATCTTCGGATCCCGTCATTACTAGTCTCCGAGAAAAACCCAAGAAACGAAGAGAGATATTTAATGACGTTGTTGTAAGCATGTTGGGGATGCCCACGTATCTTTGTAGCGAAGAAGTTGAAGACAGATGTAGTGAAGACTCCGATAATTATGTGGAGGATCAGTAGGCATATCATTTAATTTAAGGGTCTTTGTACACATTAGTTACTTTTTGATTATATTTTTTCTCCTTAACTCGTTTTTTGTTTACTACCATTTCAAAACTTAATTTCTACCTTCAGACAATTATAATATTTAATTACCAAGTCAGAAAGTAAATAAATACCAACATTTTATTTTTGTCATCGTAAATTGGCATTCTGGCCCAGTGTGCGCCGGTGAAAATGTCAAACTTTAACGTTGTCAGGTGAAGTTTAAAATGTCATCTTTTATTGACGTCTGAAGAAAAAAAAATTTTTATTGTTACCGCGCCTTTACACAACATGGGCCCCTCGGGCCCATTCTGTTTTTAAACAGGTACGTGCTTGTTTGCCGTAAAAATAGTTTCTCCCGATACGTCTGAACTTGTATACGTATTAGTGGCTTTGTATAAACCTGCATTTGCAGGTTGCGGCTTGCATAATTAGAATGATATATAAGCGCAACTCCCAACAGATTCATTTAGTTATGTTACAACTAGAATGCCGTCGCGTAGACAAAAGATAGTGTTAGAGTTGGTGATGATAAATTTGAAAAAAACTGCTTCAACATGGGCCAATGAATCAAATGAGGAGCCATCCGGTGAAAGCGAAGTTCAATCAGAAGATAGTATAAACGTTGACGAAGATTTTAGAGATATTAATAATTATTCAAGCGCTAGTGATGATTCTGATGGTGATGAGTTGAACGATCCTCTTAGCACATCCACAGCTGACAATTCGGCAATTTCTCGATCATCTAATTGTTATATTGCTCCGAGTGGTTTAGAATGGAATATAGATCAGCCAGCAGCAAGCAAAATACAGAAACACAATATTATCTGTGGAGCTCCTGGCTTGGTAAAAAAGCACATGTGTTCTACTCCAAAAGAAGCGTTTCAGATGTTTATGACTGATCAAATATTACAAGAAATGGTAAATTGTACGAATTTAAAAAGAAAACGAGGATTGGAGAAATGTTGATTTACAAGAACTTCGTGCTTTTCTCGGCTTACTTATTCAAGCAAGAGTTGAACGAAGTTGGGATGTAGCTGTGAGGGAACTATTTTCTCAAGAATTTGCCAGTCCCGTATATCGAGCAACTACGGTAGTTTCTAGATTCGGAGAAATAAGGAGATATGTAAGGTTTGATGATAATAAAACTCGCAAGATACGTCTAGAAACTGACAAATTAGCGATGATATGTTATATCTGGCATCTTTTCATTGAACAGTGCCAGGCGTGTATTATTCCTGATCAAAACGTGACAATCGATGAGCAACTTGTTGGTTACCGAGGTCGATGCAAATTTATACAATGTATGCCCAGCAAACCTGCCAAATACGGCTTCAAGGTATTTTGGTTGTGTGAATCCAGCTCGGGATATGCTATCAATGGCATGATTTATGCGGGACAACAATCTGGTGAATCACCGCATAAGAATTTAGGGCTTGAAGTTATTCAAATATTAGTGAGTAGTGTACATAATTCCCGGCTAAACCTTACGATAGATAATTTCTTTACAAGCGTTCCGCTAGCTATATATCTGCTGGATAAGGACATTACAGTTGTTGGTATACTAAGGCAAAACAAACGAGACATTCCAAAAGAACTAAAATCGTCCAGTATGTTCTTCGAAGTTTTGTTTTAGAAACAATCTTACTATGATAAGTTACGTGCCTAAGAAAAAGAAATGCGTACTTTTACTAAGTAGCCTGCATCACGATACCTCTGTCAGCGACAGTTGCAAGAAGAAACCGGAGATAATTTTATATTATAATCAAACGAAAGGTGGAGTAGATGTCATGGATCAGATGGTGACAACATATACATGCAAGAGACAAACTAAACGTTGGCTATTAGCATTTTTTTTCAACATCGTCGATGTATCAGCTCTCAACGCATACATAGTTTTTTCCAAAGAACATCGCAACTACAACCAAGGGATGACTCACAAACAGAGATTATTTCTGAAAGATTTGGCAAAGGACCTGGTGTTGCTACATATGCAGAGGAGGTCTACAAATCCCAAACTACGACAACGTGTTCTAGAAGCAATGAAGCATTTTATTGACATTCCTGGTCCGTCGCGAGTTCAACAAGTAACTGAGTTCAAAAGAAATATATGTCCAACCAGTATTGACCGTACAAGCAAATTAATTTGTGACACATGCAAAAACAACATTTGTAATGAACACAGTGTTATAGTATGGACCAACTGTTAGCAACAAAACTAATTTTTTCGTTCATTTAAGATTTTTTCGTTTATTTTATATTTTTGTGAACCTGTAGTTCAATAAATAACTTTATCATAACTATTATGTACAATTTACTGCAATATAATTCGAATATTGCTTATATTTACATCTACAAAAGGAAAACGGGCCACCCAGGCCCATGTTGTGTAAAGTCGTATATCAAATATATTCTGCATCCTAGGGATAAAAATGAGTTCTCTAGATTATAACTCATATCTGCGATATTATCCGACGTAATTAAAATTGTTAAGTCATCAGCAAATAAACAATGTTTAGCTTGCATGTAATCAGAGCTATCATTAATGTATATGATAAATAACAGAGGGCCTAATATACTACCTTTTGGTACTCCCATTTCAACATTCAGGCAGGTAGAGTTACTACCGCCGTAGTGAACAAATTGTTTTCTATTGCTTAAATATGATTTAAGGAAGTCGTGACATTTGCTTCTTATTTCTAACCGGTCAATCTTATTAGGCAATACATTATGGCCTACTAGATCGAATGCTTTTTTTAAATCAACACAAATTGGTGCAACTTTTTTACCATCATCGAGGCCTATATACACTTCATTTAAGATGGTTGACAAAGCTGACATTGTAGAATATCCTTTACGGAAACCATGTTGACTGCATGATATTAAATTATAACTGTCCAAGAAATTTAGTGTGCGCGATGCCATCAGTTTCTCTATAAGATTAGAGTTCTAGCTTCCTTTTAAAGAGTTTAGATGTAATTAAAAATTATTATTATTAATAATTTTTAATTACCTTTGAACTTATTCGTTCATAACAGTAACTTATAATAATTTAATAATAATCAAGTTGCTTTGGTATGTGTGAATCCTTACGATATTGCGGGCTCACATTCCAATATAAGTAATTTAATTTTAATCTCATTATATTTAGAATTTACACCAGTTCTACATACATAAAGACAAAATTTCCATCGATTGGGGGTTGAATCTCGATAGCGCAGTTAGTTAGCGCGGTACTCTAGCAAAGTACAGGTCGTACGTTCAAATCCTATTCGAGGTTTTATTTATGTATTTAATAACATTAATAATAATTTTTAATTGCATATTTAGCTTTGAACTTATTCGTTCATCACAATAACTTATAATAGTTTAGAACTACTTTATAAAAAATAAAAAGAGTTCCTCCGCTCACTAACGGTTCCAAATTGCAATTTGAAAAATTAGGTGCTAACTTCACATCGAAAATCGTGATCCAGTAGTTAGAACTAACTAAATTACTATATTTTGCAAAGTTCTAGAGTTCTTGATATGAAAAACATTTTTTTTTGAAAATTAAAAAATAATTAAAAGTGTTTGAAAATTCAATTTTGACATGCAATAGTTTCAATCAACTTTTTATGTTCTTTTATTCATTCCTAAGAGTTCTGGTTAATTCAAAAAAAATTATAACCAGAAATGAAAAAGTTACAGCCCTTTTACTTAAAAAAAGACGATGTTAACAAAAAATATTTTAAAGAGTTCTAATAGTTCTCGCAGCAGATTTGGATAGTATTCGAAAAATTCTGAAAGAAATTCTAATGATCGAAGCGATCCGATTAATATTTATAGAATTATTCGACTTTAATTGCATAGCTTAAATTTTCTAAGTATCGACCGTAAATATTTTGAAGATTTCCAATAGTTCCCAAATAGTTCTCGTGTAGTTCTCGACATGCACAACGCCTTTCCAAAGAGTTTCTATATTAACTATATAATTTTTTTTAAAATGAATTTATCCGAAAAATGGGCTATTTGTTACTAATGGTTTCAAAAATTATCTAATTAATTTTTGTCATCGGAACTCTTTGGAAAGGCATTGTGTATGCTCGAGAATTGTTTTAGAATACTCAGAACTGTTGAAAATCGACCATCGTCTCATCTGCATCCTCGTAAATTTTTAAAGTATCGATGAACAATATTCTGAAGGGTTCCAATAGTTCCCAGAGTAGATTTGGATAGTACTCAGAAAGTTATACAAGAAATGCTTATGACTGAAAGCAATCCGATCAGTAATTAATGTGTTACACAAAAAAATTTGGATTTAGCACCAAAGTTAAAGACTTAGAATCATTAAAAAATAATGTTTTTTTCATAGAAGCTGAGCTGTTTTAGTGTAAATAATTTTTCAATTATAAAATATATACAGGGTGTCTGGAATCTACCCACGTTCTGTGGCTATCTTTGTTATTATAAGAGATACACAGTCGGTTAAATTAGCAAAGTTGGACATAGGCACCAAGAATTAAATGAGACTTAGTTTCAAGCTCGAGTCATTTTTTATACTTGATTAATAAATAAAGGTTCACACTTTTCTAGGATAGTTTTTTGGCCCCACGACGTTACTTTGAAAAGCACTGGAGAAGTCAATATTCACAATGCACATTACTGGTCGCAAACAAATCCTCACTGGTTCCAAACTATTGACAACCAACAGTTTTGGAGTGTTAATACGTGATGTGGTATACTTGGAGGAAATATCATAGGCCCTTATTTATTTGAAGTAACTGTGAATGGGATACGATACGCCAAGTTGCCTTGATCAACTTACTGGAGAATGTCCCTTTTTTAACGCGAATAACAATGTGGTTTCAGCAAGACTGCTGCCCAGCTCATTTTTCATTGATCGCCAGTAACACAGTAATTCAACTATTTCCCAACAGATGGATTGGCAGACGAAGCATAGTGGCGTGACCGCCAAGATCACCAGATTGTACGCCCCTAGATTTTTCCTTTGAGGTAGGATCAAGGATATTGTCTATAAAGAAAAACCACCGAGACATTATATGAAGCTGAGAATTCGAAATGCTTGCCATACATTAAGCATTGAAGAAGTACTTAGAGCCACTGTTAGTGTAATTAGAAGAGCTGAACAGTGTTTAACAGTAAATGGAAGACATTTTGACCACTTGTAACATTGTCTAACTCGGTAAAATCCAACTTTTCAATGTTGTTTGTTAACAATGGATTTCAAATTCAATAATTTTAGTCGAATATTACTTAAAAGGGCTGATAGTAACAACATATTTTTTTCTAATAAGTATGTATTTGTGTGCTTTTCGAGATCTATTTAGATATAATAGACGAACAATCAATTGAATTTTATGGTGTTAATTTTGTGATCTCCTCTCGACCAGCGAAAGCAATAATTTACGAAAGTGGTGCATTTATTATTCAAACTAAAGAATTTATTGAAGGTTAAATTTTGATTTCAATTTATATTGATTTATTTTAAAAGTAATCGGTGGTAATTTCCTGCAATTGAAGCATTTAGCTTCATACAGTTTTTTTTTTTTTTGAGTTTTATTAAATATTCTGTGTTGTTTAACGTAACCGATTATATGAATTTTAAAAGACGTTTATGTAGTTTATGTCTAATTATTTTAGTTTGGAGTTCAATTAATGACAGAGCTTTGAAGTTAAGTAGTATTTAAATTTGAGTTAATGAGTTTTAAGCGTAACATTTAACGTTCATTATTTTTTTATTGTGTTTGAATTAATTTGTTCACAAGCGTTGGGGGTAACGTAACGGAATATAAAATTAAAGAAGTCATTGAAACCCAACAGCTGATTTGCATCCACGCTATTATAGTATTTGAGCGTGTCGATATTCTTAAGATTTGTTCTAGAGCTAAAGTTTCGAAGCATCTCCGACGCACACCTGGAGATAGCCAACGTAATGTATTCTTACCGATTTCGTCTTAATAACAGTCTGGCGCCCTTTCACTTGACTTTATTCTAATTACGACGCACCCTTATCTGCGACTTTCAACAATACGTCTAACCACCTTCAGTATTTTTAAATTCAAAAAAACGCCCACGCCCTCTGTCCCACCAGCTAGTCCCGTACACTCTAATTATCTATTACGTGCCGTTTTGGTTTCATTTTCGACCGTAACAAATTGATCGATGTCGTTCGTCGTGGACACCTATATATCTAAATATATATATATATATATATATATATATATATATATATATATATATATATATACAGTCTGATTGATTTTACGTGTCCAAGCATATAGAGATTTTATCATAAAATATATAAAAAAAGTTTAAGAAGCAAAAATACACTACATTCAATTATTAATAATGCTACATATTCAGAAAAACACATTACACATAAACAAAAGAGCATGCAAGACAAATGATTTTTTTTAAATGGGACGTGCAGTTTTTTTAATATTCTGAAGAAGGTTTAAATTCTCTTTACAATGGTACCAAATAAGTTATTATTATTTTGGCAATTATAGTCACAATATTTTTTTAAAGTTTGTTTTCTGTATTCCTATAAATACGAACAAAATCAACAAAATTGGAACAGTAGTCTTGTGAAGCAAATAAAAAGCTGTAACAGATACAAACTACATCACTACATTATTACTTAGAATCACGTGAAAAAAGACAAAAACATGAATCATATGAGATGTTCGAAGGGTCCCCCATTATTTTGAACACATAGTCGGGCTCTTCTTAGTAAATTTCTGCGGGCCTTTCGTGGCATGTAAGGAGTTATTTGACGGTAAACTTCAGTAATTCGATTTCTGAGATTCTCAAGGTTTTCGGGAGCTGTGACAAAACTTTTTGTTTAACGTATCCCCAAACGAAAAAATTCAAAATCGAAAGATAGGGCGACCTGGCCGGCCAAGTTACTGGACCACCATTCGCTATCCAATTATTTCTAAACATTTGACGTAAAACATCTTTAACAACTCTTGAATTATGTGGAGCTGCCCCATCTTGCTGAAACCACATATCACGCCGAATAGCTACTGGTACGTTATCTAGCAAGTCATGAAATTCAATTATAAGAAAGTTCCTGTACCTATCACCTGTAAAAGTTCTTTCATACAAATAAGGACCCATTACAAAATCATTCACAACGCCGAGCCATACGTTAACCGAAAATTTATTTTGATATCTGCATGGTCGTAATTGTCTAGGATTTATATCATCCCAGTAGGGGCCGTTTTTCCTATTGGATATACCATTTCTTGTAAAGCATGACTCATCGCTCCAAACTATGACATTAATTAAATGACTGTGATTAATCAGCCATTCACAAAATGTTATTCGCCGTTGCTAGTCTCCGTCAGTTAGTCCTTGTACTAATTTAATTTTGTAAGGCTTCATTTTGTTCCTTTTAAGTATTGAAAATATCTTGTAGTAAATAAATCCTAAATCAACCACCTCTTCGCGTATGGAATTCCGAGGATGCGCTCGAAAGTACGCCAAAACAATAATTTTATCATTTTCCATAACACCTCGCCGATGTCTTTGCTGCACTGGTTTTGCACTAAAACCGCCAGTTCTGCGTAAATTTGCTTCCACTCTAGTAAAAATTCGAGGATGTGGTTGTCGTCGCTCGGGATACAAATTTAAATACATTGCACTTGCCTCTAGCGTATTATCATTGCACCGAATAAAAACTCTTAACATATCCATTTTTTCATCATTTGTGTAATTATTATTTGCTTGCATTGTGACAGGTAATATTACGAGCACTGAACAATAATTTAAATGTCACAAACAATGCTCTAATATTAACAATTGTTTTTCACTTGTATCTTGTATCCCAAGGCTACCGTTCCAATTTTGTTGTTTTTGTTCGTGTTTATAGGAATACAGAAAACAAACTTGAAAAAAATATTGTGACTATAATTGCCAAAATAATAATAACTTATTTGGTACCATTTTAAAGAGAATTTAAAGCTCTTTCAGAATATTAAAAAAAAGTGCCCGTTCCATTTAAAAAAAATCATTTGCTTGCGATGCTCTTTTGTTTTTTTGTAATTTCTTTTTCTGATTATGTAGCATTATTAATGATTGAATGTAGAGGATTTTTGCTTCTTAAACCTTTTTCTATCTTTCATGATATATATGCTTGGACAAGTATTGTATATATATATATATATATATATATATATATATATATATATATATATATATATATATATATATATATACAGGGTGGCATAGAAAAAAGTGTCATGCATAGTGCCACGCGATAGAGGACACTAAAATAAGAAAAATTTCTTATGAACTTAGGTCCGCAACGCCTTCGTTTAAAAGATATAGGGTGTTGAAGTTTAATTATTTTTTTGTTTTTTTCTTAATATCTTCTTACAATGGTGTAATAAGCGGACGAAATTTTGTATACTGGGGCTTTTTATCACGCAGAATTCAAATATGACCTTAGTTCTTTTATTACTGATAGAGGGCGCCACATACAGGTTTCCATCTTGTTTGAATCGGACCTAACTCTTTTGCCTTACACTGTATGTCATTTTCGACTGGAAAAATTTGTTTTCCCATCTTTTCTGCTTCAGAAAGGTATACCTTATTGAAGTCGCTAGGACCAACGGTTTACGAAAAAAATGCATCCGATGCATGCAATGTGTTCCTAAAATGGTTCACTATACTTTTGAAGAATACAGGCACATGATTATGTGTTACGGAGAAGCTCGGTCTAATTCCTCCAAAGCTCAACGTATCTATCGAGAATGATATCCTTTAGGACAGGTTCCTAATGTTCGAACATTTATTGACGTTTGTATGAAGATGGGTGGTGAAGATGTCTGTTTAAAAAAAAAGTTAATAGTGGGAGCTTCCATAACTCGTCGCACTGTTGAAAAGGAATAACCTGAACACATTATTAGAAGATGTTTCATTGGACATTGTGGCAAGAGTGGACTATATGCTTGATGGCACTTTTCTTGAGTGGTAAGGAAATTTTTTGAAAGGAGGTTTAAAAATAGGTGGGTTTGTCGTGGGGGGCTTGTAATATGATCACTGCTCTTCAGTAATAAAAGAACTAAGGTCATATTTGAATTCTGCGTGATAAAAAGCCCCTGTATACAAAATTTCGTCCGCTTATTACATCATTGTAAGAAGATATTAATAAAAAAACAAAAAAATAATTAAACTTCAACACCCTATATCCTTTAAATGAAGGCGTTGCGGACCTAAGTTCATAGGAGCTTTTTTTTTCTTATTTTAGTGTCCTCTATCGCGTGGCATTATGCATGGCATTTGTTTCTATGTCACCCTGTATATATATATATATATATATATATATATATATATATATATATATATATATATATATATATATACAGGGTGTCCAGAAACTCTACGGACAAACTTTGCGCAGTGATTCTAAACCCAAAAATAAGAAAAAAAGTTCATATAAACCCAGGTCCGGAAACGCTTCGTTTAGGACCTACAGGGTGTGAAAAAATTTTATTTTTGTAAATGGAAAGGATATAAGTTTTCCTTGTGGATAATATTCCAGACAAATGATTTTCATATGTTAGGGTGCATTGATGAGAGCCTTCTTACACTAGTCTCCGGATTATCTTCGACAGCCATTAAAATTGCATCTTCATTAGCTACCGTTACGATGGCCGGTCTTCCTGTTTGGTAGTTTTTTGGAGCTACACATCCATTTTTTCGAAGTCGTTGATAAACCGCTGCAAATGTCGAGTGTTTCGGGTGGACTCTGTTAGGAATTTTTTCAGCGTATCTTCGCTGTGCTGCTCTGGCATTACACTGCATCTCACCATAGACTAAAAGCATATCGGCATATTCTTCATTACTAAAAGCAACCATTTTTAGAAATGAAACAGGTTTTAAATTACTATAAAATTATTATCTTAATTTGAAATTTGGGACGCTGTATCAACAAGAGTAACAACAAATGTCATAAATACATTTGTGTATCTAAGCAACAACTTGTCATTTTGTTTTAGTCAAAGCCTGCCAAAATGGCAGGATTCAATAGCTGGTTAAATAAATTAAACTGTTCATCAACCAATATCTCGAAAACGGTTGATCGACTAAGTATACCTTTTTTGCTTAGAACTGAAAAGGGAACAAACTTATTCAAACGGAACGCCGATATACCGGGTGGTAAAAAAGTTAAGGCCAATTAACTTTTAGCATACCACTGTAGATGCCTACGATACCTTCAGAAATAATGTGGGAATATGTTCAAGGATTCGCCGCTCATTATCAAAACGAGTGAGATTATGTATCGAAACAAATGGTCATCATGTGGAACACCTTTTGTAACATTTATTTTTTTCGGTCTTATATTCAAAGTTAAAATAAAAATGCAAACATACGTTACTTTGATTTTTAATTCCAATTAGCTAAAGATTATAGGGAATTAAATTGAACTGTTCAACCAATATCTCGAAAACGATTGATCTGAGAGGTATCGACCAAGTATACCTTTTTTGTGTAGAACTGAAAAGGGAACAAACTAATTCAAACGGAACGTTAATATACCTGGTGGTAAAAAAGTTAAGGTCAATTCACTTTTAGCATACCACTGTAGATGGCGCCTTCTGCAGGCAGCATCAAAATCAATAAAATATTTAAGGTTCTCGACCACAAAAACCCCCGTGCTCCAAATTTCAGGACCATATTCAAATTTGTTCGCAAAAACTCACCAGAAAAGCGAGGAAAATAAATTTTTTTCACACCCTGTAGGTCCTAAACGATGTTTCCGGACCTGGGTTTATATGAACTTTTTTTCTTATTTTTGGGTCTAGAATCACTACGCAAAGTTTGTCCATGGATACCCTGTATATATATATATATATATATATATATATATATATATATATATAAAATTTCAGATTTTGTACCTCTGTCTTCCTTCGGAAACTACCCCCGACCCCTGTTAGAGTAAAGTACTTCTTTTTATCGGCAAAATACTTGTATACATACACGACGCGAAATAATATATACCGTCAAAATGTAAATATTCAGATTTCAATTAAAAAAGAGTAATTTACTCTCGACCCTAAAAGGGTCGAGGGTAATTTTCGAAGGAACAGCGGGGGTACAAAATCTAAAACTCATATTTTGTCGGTACATATGCCGCGTCGCATATGCAAGTAGCATTTGATTCTGCTGATAGGAAAGAATAGTTTACTCTTGAGCCTTATAGGGGTCAAGGGTGGTTTTCAAAGAAACGGCGGTGGTACAAAATCTAAAACTTTGTATTTTCTCGGTACACATTATTCCGTGCCACATGTGCAAGTAGCGATTGATTCTGCTGATAGAAAAGAGTAGATTAGTCTTGAGCCTAATATGTTTGAAATCAATTGGGGGTTGTTTTTCACGGAATAAATGAAAATATTTAATTTATTTTTATGGTAAAAATTAGTACAAATTCAGTTCTTTCTATTGCTGATATTAATTTTGTTCTTATCGTTTTTTTTTTTATTGTGGTCCTGCTAGCTTATCTTAAGGTGGCAGCGCCACGGGTTTTTTAAAAACTGCATGGGTAAATAATCTGATCGGTTTCGTTTGATTCTGTGGTCTTGCTAGCTTAAAAGAGGTACTTTTAGCTTGTAAATGCGGCATAAAAATCATGTTAAAAAGATTTTGTTTGATATTGATAGCAAAATCTTTTGAAAATTTTGCTTTTTCCTTGCCTTTTTTTTTGAGAAATTTTACGGACCATTTAGGTACCTAATTTCATAATTTATTTGCCTAAAAATCCCAGGTCTAGGTATTAGGTATTTTTATTCTCCCTCAAATTGCTTTACGTATTTTAATGGCGTCTTAAATTTTATTTTTGTAAAGCAAGTAAATTATGAATTTCAAATAATTCATTGCAGGGCTTTATTCTCTAACCTAAAACAAACAGTTGAATAGAGTCGTGGAAACTGATTTATCACTAATGATTACTTTACGAACATAATCAATTCAAAAGAGCCCGAATTTAGGTCTAAACAGATTTGGTCGAAGAACTGATCCTTGAGAGAAACTTTTTGGGAGGAAAATATCCACATTATCTGTGATATACATTATACAACTGGTTTTACACAACTCCGGATGGTAGACGAGACATTTCCTTTTATTACGAATTCAGCCGCTAGCCTTTTTAGACCCCCTTCCATCTTCAAACAAAAAACTAATCAATTAACTTTTATTATTTTATTCACTGGAGTATTTAATTTAAAAATACTTAACGTTACATTTGATGCGCGCGAGTGTCTCAAAAATTGGTACTGAAGAGCCATTAATGACATGAACTACACATATGGCGCATTATAAAGATTACCCTCGTGTAGTTGAACAATTTTATACTCACCAACTATAGATGAACGAGGCTAATCCTTTATCTGTGCAACATTAAATGTGTAACTGAGGGAGTTCTCTATTATAAAAGAAACCCGTTTATCAAAAGCATTCCTAGCTTCAGGTAAAATTATTTTTATAATGACATCGTTCTAATTAGATTCAACGTAGCAATTGCAATATAGATGCTGTTCCAAAAATGTATTGGTATAATGGCCTTAATAGGAAATATCTAATTGAATGAAAGATAAAATGCAATTAAATCCTACATGAACATACCGTGTATCAAAAAAGGGAATAAAGCAGGTAAAAAAAATGAAAGCTCTATAAGAAAAAATCCTGTCTAACCCAACTGGTCAAATTTATTTAGACCGGTTGTGTGTGTGTGTGTTCAACGAAATGTCTGTCCGATGGCATTGCCCGCCAAATATTTAATCCGGCGAAAATTTTTCAACGGAACCTTTTTTTTTATATATTTTACAGCTTTACTATTACTATTATCTAATATGTACTTGTGTGGGTGTGATCTATGATTAATATTCATAGATCTCAGTTGACTAATACATTTTTTTTATTATGACATCGCCAGGTAGCTCCTTTTCCTGTTTTCATTGGGTCATTAATAATTCTGAACCTTAATCTAATTAGAGAAATATTTCAAGAATGTGTCTTATGTCATCTATTTTCTAAACGGCTTGCACTTTTGCAATCGCATGTATTAGTAGGTTAATAACCGAATGACAAAAAAAAGTTTGCATGTCTCAAGGTCGATACGTTAATATTATTTTTTCCTGTTACAAACAAATAACATTTTAGATAGTAAAACTTGTCTTCTCAATTTAGATTCGTAAAGATGATAATCAAAAGTGTGTGTTCGTTTATCGTCAATATAATGTTGAGGGAGAAGTTACGTTTATGAAAAATTAGATAATCAAGTCGTTTCCGTTTATTTCTGTAATATTGATTTAACGATAGGTTAACACGACAAACGCATTAGGTGATGGTGGCGTTGAAAACTAAGAAAAATTGATTTTTTTTTTCGAAAATTTAATTACCAAAAGTGACTCGAGTCCAAATTTTTAACTCAAACACACCTGCCTCAGGTAGATAGTTAACAACATATTGATTATATTTTCAATTAAAGTGGACACAAATGTTAGGCAATTAAGGGAAACGGATAATGTTCCCAATTTTTAACTTCCCATTCAGTACGATTATGCACGGGTGGGTATAAAAAACTAAGTTAGAAATTAGGTAAAATAATTCCAAATTAATGTAGCAAATCCACCACAGATGAGAAGGTTACGGCAAAAGGTTCACAGACATGGCAAGGTCTTTACTTAAATCGAGAACACGTGCTGCCCCTACCTATATAAAAAAAATTAATCGTCATAAGTTTGCCGCCAATTTTTTAATAGACGCCTTTTCGCAAAAAAGTTCCCAAATATTTCCCGCAACCGGCTTCACTCTGGAATTTTTAAAGAAGCACTTCATGTTGTAGAAATAAAAATCAGATACAGTTATTCGCAACTAAGGTAAGTTGTCCCACTTAGAAGACAGTTAATGTTAATTTTGTGTTTTAAAATTATTAGAAACCTATAAAACTACGTATAAGCTTAATTTTAAACTCCTTCACATTTATTCCCTACTAACTTCACACTTCAAACATGACAAGAAATCAAATACAAGAAGAAACTGCACGAAAATAGCATAAGAAATAGAATATGCAAGTTTGAGTTCTATGCCAAATTCATCCGCAATACAAGGTGTTTGCAGTTCCAATCGTGAATCTCACTGTAACCCGAAAATAAATGATTGATATACAGTGCGAGTGTAAAGTCCGGAACTATAGCATTAATCTTTTATTAAACGTTTTTTGAAAAAAATTCTGGAACACGTCAATTTTTATCTTAAATGAGACATATTTTACTGTAATCGTCACTTAAAGATCGTCTTTTGTTTTTGAGTTATGACGTAAGCGATAATTTTTTTAATGGAAACCCTAATGTTTTATGATGAATTTGGAAAGAGCATGAAATTCTAAGACTAAATATGCTTAAAAAAGTATGATACTGTTATTTTGAAATTTCCGAGATAATTGCCGTTAAAGTTTTAAAACAAAAATCTAATAACAATCGAGAGCTCCCAAAATTTAATAAAAAAATCAAGTAGCCATATAACAATTGACAGCGTTAAAATTAGGACAGTTTGTTTATCTGTTTTTATTGTGGGCTTTTTTACGTAATTCAGTAAATAATGGTGCGATATTTGACTGAAAAAGAGCGAATTGAAATTTTAATATTGAGGAGATGTGGCCACCGTACTAGAACACAAGAGGTTTGTGAGATATTTAATAATAAGTATCCTGATAAAGAACCTATCACAACAGCGACAGTTTCCAAAATAGGAAGAAAGTTTTCTGAACTCGGACATGTGAGATATCGCCATAGGGGTGATCGTTCAACAACCGAAGAAGGTAACGAATTAGATATTCTGTTGGCTCTACAAGAAAATCCCCATGGAACTACAAGATAACTAGCCGCAAATAATGACATTTCTCAAAGGTCAGTTATAAAGATTTTAAAGAAACATAAATGACATCTCTACAAAGTTCAATTAGTGCAACAGCTTAACGGAGATGATCCTGAACGCAGAACAGAGTTCCGTGAGGTAATGATGGAGCGGTGCAATATCGATGGCGACTTTTCAAATCGCATCATAACTATCAATATTGGACACCTGAAAATCCACGCTGGATGAACGAGACGCACACGCAGTTTCCTCAAAAACTCAACGTTTGGGCAGGAATTGTAGGGGATAGAATTCTAGGACCATTTTTTATCGAGTGAAAAGTATTTGAATTTCTCAATAAACGATTTAATTCCTGCTCTTGCGGTGCTTTATCCGATCAATGAAGATCCGGATCTACCAAGCAATACATTATGGTTTCAGCAATATGGTGCTCCGGCACATTTTGCTATTGATGTTAGGAATTATTTAAACGAAACGAAATTTTTCCTGGTAGATGGATAGGCAGAAGGGGAACTGTTGAGTGGCCTCCCGAGATCACCCGACCTAACTCCGATGAATTTTTTTACGGGGCTATCTAAAGAGTAAGGTTTACATAGACCGCCCACAGACAGTAGAAGAGCTACAGTAAAGAATTTGTACAGAAATCAGATGAATTCCACCCGAGACTTTACGTAAAGTTCGTGACGAATTTCAGTACAGACTCGGGTACTCCCTTGCACAAAATGGTGGTCAGTTCGAACAAAAGTAAATTCTTTTATTTTTTATTCCTCCTTTGCCGGTCTCCCAGACTGAATAAAAAGGTCACACAATCTTGTCAAAAACATCAGCCTAACGCTAAAGTCCATAGTGCAAACCATTTAGAGAATTGTGTACCTACCGCCATTTTGAAAATAGGAACTCTGAAATTTCAGTTTGCTCTTAATTTAAAGAAGTTAAAATAAATAAGTATTTCAACTTATTTATTTTGCTTTACCCATGTATATTTACTGTATCTGGAAACTTAAAAATTATTTAATAAAATCAGATAGGTGCCCAAATCAGTGAGCCTTTGTAATGTATTTATAGGCTTCAAAAACTAACTGATTTCAGCACTCTAGTGCCGTAGCAGTGCAGGATGTGTAAAAATGCTGCCAGGTATCTTGCAACATCGTCATCGAATAGACGGGCGGATGTGAAGAGCATATGGAGTATTGTCCAGAGATGAAGTGATAAGGATCTCTCTAATTGGGATCGCCGAAAATTCTTTTATGTGCAAAGTTTCTTTGTAATGTTTTGTATGTTTGGGTATTGTATTGTGAAGTTGTTAGGGTACCTGTGTATGCGTTTAAGTATTCGGCGTTCACAGGAGACGATAGAAGAGAGGTGATTAGGGTTTATGTTTGTGTATATGGGTGCTGGGAAATCCATAACAACGTATGTATGTTTTGTAGGTGTGTCGTAGTGTTTTGGGGGTGGTAACCACTGATTCTGCCTCAGAGGTCGCCCAGTAGATTTGGTTGGTTTCGTATCCTGTTAAGTGTTCTTTGTACATCAGGGAGCCAATTTAGGATTTTGGTCAAAAGGTGACTTCTTGTTGGAATGGGTGCCTTTCGTTGTTTAGGGTAAGGGAAACATTAATTTCGGCTAGGTTTGGAAGTTTGTCTTCGTAGAAGTTATGATGTCGGAAAAGGTTTGCTTGTATTTTTGTAGGATTGGCGGAGGCTCTCCACCGGTTGACCTAGTTGGAAAAGTTCCGGAGGGTTTTGGATATGAGGCGGAAGGCCGTTCCGCAGTTCCGATTCATCCACAAACTGCGCAACTACATCAGGAATGTGGCAAGCGAAGATGGTGTGAAGGATGGGGGTCTAAAGCAGAACCTTGCGGCACGCCTGCCGTGGGTTGAAATGTATACTTTGACTCGAACCGACTGATTACTGAGGTACGAGAGTAGAAGTTTGGAGAATGGATCAGGTATGTTAAGGTTATGATCTTGTGAAGGAGACCGGTGTACTAGACTCTGTCAAACGCTTTGCTTAATATCCAGAAACACAACCAGGTTGCATTGCTTGTGATTGAATGCTCTCGTGGTCTCCGTAAGTGGCTCGAAGGTGAAGACCGAAGAAGTAGGACTTTCTTTGATCGGAGCAGATTAGGTTGCCCTGTGAGTCAGTGAGATAGGATTTGAGAGTTAACTTTCCTTCAGGTCAGTCTATCAAACTGTTGCAGAAGAGTTTTCCGTTTCTGTAATCTGAGAGGTGGCGTTGGTCCATGAGTCTTCAATGTATTTGTTTCTCGCCTGATTAAGGCGTTTGAAACGATTGTATTCGGTTTTGAGAGCCGGATCCATAGATCGCAAAAATTGACGATAGATTCGTCTTTTCTCTTTGATCCAGGTCACGATTTGGGTGCGGTTTGCCGTAATTGACGGTGTTTTTCAATAGGACAGAGGTTTCGATCGCTTCCGTAATTACTGGTGACTCTCTCGAAATCTTGGGTGTTGGAGATGTGTTCGGAAAATACATTCAGGTACCAAATTTTTCGAGAAAAGTAGGTTGTGTGTTAGTGACACGCAAGAGCGGCAACTGTGACAAGATTGATGATAGCCTGATACCGTTTCCATTGCTTCTGGAGTCACTGAATTGGGTGTGGCGAACATTGAAATCATCTAGAATTACTGCTGGTGGCTATTATGTAGGTAGGAAGAGGTAAGTGTTAAAATTAAGTGCACCTGTTAGTTTTGTTTCAGTAGTTGAGAGGATATGTATATTGTATTCGTGGAGTAAGTTTTTGAGTAGGAGCGTTTCCGACGAACGCCCCTGACGTAAGCTGTCCCTGCTATGATATCCGTTTTGGAAGAATTTAAGGACTGGATTCTCGGATTATGGCAACCATCGTCTGCGTGCCTACTACTCAGGCGCCAGTTCTTCGTTTAAAGAAAGAGCGGGATAAGCATAGGACACGACTGATCCTATTTCGCTGGTCGAAACATGGCCAATAGGATGTGTGAGGACTTGCAAGAATAGTTAGAGGAGTGTCGGTGTTGGTTTCAGATGTGCAGTGTCTTCCGAGTCAGACTCTTCTCATCTTTGACGGGTAACTGGGAGGTTCACGCCGCTTCTGGCATAAAGGAATAGGTAGCGTCAGCTTCCCGCAGTTGTTTTCTTTTGGGTTAGCGGAGGATTTGCAGGAGGGTGACTTCCGCCACAATTGGGGCAACAGATGGAGCAGATAGGGCATTCCTCAGCGGTATAGCCCACCTGCATATACAAGTAGAGCAATACTTGGGGAGGGCGGTGGGATAAGGAAGGTTTACACCGGTAGTCTCAGTCGAACATGGCGACTCCGCATGCGGAGAGGTACTCGAGGGTGGTTTCGGTTGAGGTGATATGGCGGATAAGGGACGTGGGTTTGTTGATGGCCTTCGAGGAGATGCGAATTGCGCACAGATAGCAGATCAATCACACCGCGGATCTCTTCAACTAGGGTATCCTTATCTACGTGACGTGGGAACGAAGGAAGGTCTAGGAGTGGAACTACACGGGCGAGGAACGGAGTATTGGGTGACTGACTGTAGGATAGTCGAAGTGATGTCGCAGTCAAGGAGGCAGGTTTGGTTATGGTTGAACGTCTAGTTCAACCACGGGAAGTTAAAGAATTTTAGAGAATAGGGTTTTGTGTGTTGATGGATTTCAGGATATTGCAGATGCAATATCCGAGGATTGGGAACGGTAGGGTTAGGTTTTGTCGGAGGTGCGATTATATAGATATCAGGGCAGATAAAAGCGACTGGGAGTGTAGGTAGCAGGGCATGTTTAGTGTAGGTTTTGATGTATGTGTGGCTTTCGTGGAGCGTGTTGAAATGCACGAGTGTGTGGAAGTGATGGAAATGGAGGAGGACTGTGCTTCACCTTCACGATTGTTGTTAGTAAGGGTTTGGAGAACGTAAATGTGAAATTTTGTTTTCGGCTGATCGGTCTCGCCGAGGTGCAGCCACACACCCGGAGGATAAAGGCTTCGTAGTCAGAGACCCAATAGAAAGAGTCCAAAGCAAATGTTAAAATAAAACAATAAAATTATAAAATTAATAAAGGTTTTATTAACAGCTAACTGCTCCCGAGGTCGATCCTAGGTGTTGGCGGTGCCTTGATGCTACTGTGTTTCTGTATCTTGTATCCCTGTGTAATCCTCTGGTTGTTGTCCTGTTGCTTCTTCTGCTTGCTGCTACTGGCTGTAGTTCTCCTGGATGATAACCGCTGCTTTATATTGTCTGTATTCAAACAGTGACAGACTTAACTTAGAAACGGCGAAGACCACGAGGCCGAACCGTTGAGCGTGAAAACGCTAAGTTCTTTTTTATTAGCATTTACGTCATTATCGTTACCTGCGGGTAAATTAAAATAAGCGTGCTTTGATTTGGGTATAAATATGTAATTCTATCTTTTGTATTGTGTTTTATTAGTGACTATTTAATTGAAGAAAATACAAACTAAGAGTTACATAATTACGAATGTGCTTGTCGATAAAAATGTCAGTTAGTGTTTGTCGAAATAACGTTATGTGCATTAGCTATGGATTTTACCTTCGAAGGACTAAGGACATTTAATTTTTTATTTTGCGAACGTTTGCTTATCCCATTATAAATGACATAATAACGTGTAGTTTTAAGCTTTAATTATAAGTTAATGTCTGGGTGAAATCCGATGATTAAAATGAATATTTTGATTTTGGGATAGTTTTCATTCCTTTCGTATTAATAAGTTCTTTTGTTTAATTTGTTTGTAAATCGAATCCTTTAGCCTGATTCGTTTCATGTTTCTTTTACTGTATCAGTGTCTTTATTATTTAATAAAATCTGTATAGAATTTGTGACGTTTATTTATGATCACCAAATTCTAAGCAGGTTGATTGATGTTATTAGTATCTTTACACCGCGCATTCATAACCCATGCATACATACACCACACATACGCTCACACACACGCACACATACACACGCACATACACGCACGACACGGACACGTGCACGTACGCACACATGCGTGTACACGACACACGCGTGCACACGTACACACACACACGCACAGAAACACATACACACTTGCTTCACACTCCCACACACGATTATACACACGCCGGCACACGCTCAAACTCATTCACACACACACACACACACACACACACACACACACACACACCACACACACACACACTCGCAAAAGCACACACGAACACATGCACATCCGCACACGCCTACACGTACACATACACGCGTCTCACACGCAAGTACACAACTACACATACACCGCGCTACACACGCGACACGCACGCACATCACGCACACCACACCACTACGCACACACAGCACCGCACCACACACACACACACACAACGACCGCACACACGGACACACGTCTCACATGCCGCACACACGTACACACGCGTGCACGTCACACTCCACGCACAGAAACACATCACACTTGCTTACACTCACGCCACACACGATTATACACACGCCGACACGCTCAAACTCATTCACACACACGGACACCGCAAAAGCACACACGAACATGCACATCGCACACGCACACGTACACACACGCGTGCTCACACGCATACTACACACGTACACACTCACGCGTACATTCACGCATACACTCACGCTCACCGCATTATGACACACGCGCGACGCGCTAAACTCATCACACACACGGGCGCGCACACACACGCAAAGCACACACCACGACACATGCACATCCGCACTACGCTTACACACACACCACACGCACACACACACACACACACTCACGCGTACATTCACAACACATACACCCGCACACACACACGCGCGCCATAACAACACACGGGCGCGCACACCACGCACGCACGCATGGTGATCTTAGTAATCATGATGATCTTAGTAATCGTAATAATCTTGATATTCGTAATAATAATAATCAACAATCATGAGAATCAAGAACCGCAAGGATCGTAATTATTAATAGAATCGTATGAATCACATGTATCACAAAGATGAGAATAATCACAAAAATCACAAGAATCGTAAGGATCATAGTGATCAGTAATCGTAGTAATCATAATAATGATAACGGTATTAACAGAACAATCATGATTTATTTTTATTTATTAATTTAATAAGTTTATTTACAATGAATGCCCGAAAGAAACCAGAAGAGTGTCACTAGATTAGTTTAATTTTTACTTAATTATTACTTTATCACCCAATCATATAATGAGGGAAAACACTTATATAACCCATTTTAGTCTAATTAAGTAAAAGTCTATTTAAATATTTTCTGAGGCTCTAAATCATTTAAGACCAAGAAATAAAGATGAAACGATAATCACAATAATTATGATAATCTTAATCAAATCTATCTTCATAATTATAACAAAGTCTTAAAACTCTCACGAGCTTTTTTTAAAAGGTGGAATTAAGTATTCAGAATGCTCCATGATTATTGTCATTGTGATTATGGTCATGATTATCGTGAGAATCGCATAGTAATAATCTTGACCATGGTCATGATAATAAATATGGTGATACAATAATTTTGAAAAATTGTGTAAAGACGTTTCGCAAATAAAAATAGTTGCCACTTGAAGACTTTGTTACATTGTAGTTTTTATTCGCACACGCTGTACACTGGCTCTGTATTATTATTATTATTTTAAGTTGAATTTCCAGTTTGTTATAGACACACATTTTTATTGTTGAGAGTTTTAACATTTTGATACATCCAAGTTATTTAGTACTTAACATGCATCTATATTAACTTAAAGTCATTGACGTTGCATCACGTACCAGCACATAGTGCAATATAACCGTAAAAAATTGTATGAATTTATATAGGATGTCGGTTATTTCCCAAAGGAAATCAACACTGCATACCAAATTGCAATTTTTTCTTAAGTTGTTAGTATCTGCGTGTTAATAACCTTTTCCTGATTATGTGCATAGGTGCAACATTTAATTACAACACGTCTAACTGTTAGTTACAAGTGTAAACGCGTATTCAATTTTTGAGTGTTATGATGTTAGAAAAGGAAAGAAAAATCACAATTAACCCAAATGATAAAATACCGAAACGATTACTCGTAATTAATGAAATCGCAATTACGCGTTTGCGCAATTTCTCTCTTTCTAGCGTTTGGTTGTTCGAACTGCATTATGCGGTCAGTGCATCGTGCATGTGAGCCTAAGTTGTTTTGTATCCTTTTTCTTTGGCGTGACTGGCTTGTAAACAGCTACAGCTGGTAGCGGCATCCTTTACTATCCAAAACAAAACTTAATAACGATAGAAAAAGAGCGTAAATTATTTTTTTGTGTTTGTTTTAAACATTTAAACAGGTTTGATTCATTTTCTAATCCTTTGTCTAGGACTTCCATAATTTTTACTTGCAAAAATTGACCGAATCGTTATTTTGATTACGCGCTTGCGTGTCTCGTCGGTTTTTGTCAATACAGTAGAATTTTCGATGATGTTGCCTGTTCGATTCGATAAAGTATTTTTAGGATTCGGTCGAAATACTCATAGACGTTAAAAACTACAATTTCGTCTTGCATTTTTAATTTAATTATTGCCACAGACTGTTTTTTGTTGTAACTGCAGTGCGCTTGCTTACACGATCTTATTAAAATTAGTTACCGCCCCCCATTTACATGCTTTTACTACTTTTCATTGTTGTACTATTAAAAAATAGATCGTAAATTTGTAAAAGTAATTAATTTTTCATTATTTCAATATCGTATTTAATCAACATGTTTTCTACATTATAAACTTATTTTGTTTGGAGTTGAGAGAAAAAAAACAGGGATGTAGATTTGATGAGGACGGTAACCTGGCTAGAGTCGGTAGACCGTGCACCCACTTGCATGAGATTAGTTTGCCTCAGGATGTTCATCTCAAGGCAAAAACATCAAGATTTTCGAGACTGTAAAAACATGTAAAAAAATGACAATGGCGCTTTTTTGTGTTATTATTATAACAAATTTGTTTTACCGTTAGAAAGTGGAAGGCAAGTCCAGTAAAACGTGAGTCTCCTGAGCAGTGACCATTTCAAACAACAACCAGGATTATTATTCTGAATATGATTAACAAATTATTATAGGTTTTGTTATGAACAAATAAGTTCAAAAGTAAGTATGTAATTAAAAATTATTATTAATTTTATTAAATACATAAATAAAAAGTCAACCTCGAGAACATACGACCTGTACCTTCCTAGAGTAGCACTCTAGCAAAAGAGTACAGGGCGTAGGTTCGAATCCTACTCGAGGTTGACTTTTTATTTATGTATTTCATAAAATTAATAATAATTTTTAATGATAAACAATTATTTAAATAATAAAATTTTGAAGAAATGTATGTATTAATTTTGTGGGTTTATATATGTCCTCCCACTAATTAATGAGAAGAAAGTTTTGCTTTTGTATAGAAAGTTTTTGTTATATTTTCTTTTTCTTTTTGATAAAATGTGCTAATTAAGCGTAAAATTACGTGTTAAAATGCAAAAACCCGAAAAATTGGAAATGCTTTTTTATCACCGTCACTAATTACATAATGTAGATTTATGCTTTATGTATTATAAGTGTTTTAGTAACTATGGTCTCATATTACTTGAGTTGATCGACCTATTTCCACAGTTTTTGATTTTGCAGCGCGATGTTTCGGAAACGGACTCTGCTTCCGTCATCAGGTATAAGTGTTTTGTAACTGTGATCTTATATTAGTTGAGTTGATCGGCATATATTGACAGTTTTTGCTTTTGTAGCACGACGTTTCGGAAACGGACTCAGCTTCCATCGCGTATGTGTTTTGTAACTGTGGTCTCGTATTAGTTGAGTTGATCGGCCTATTTCCACAGTTTTTGCTTTTGAGCACGACGTTTCGGAAGCGGACTCTGCTTCAATCATCAGGTATAAATGTTTTAATACTGTGGTCTATATTAGTTGATTGATCGACCTATTTCCACAGTTTTTGCTTTTGTTGCGCTACGTTTCGGAAGCAGACTCTGCTTCCATCACGTATACGTGTTTTGTAACTGTTGGTCTCATATTAGTTGAGTCGATCGGCCTATTTCCACAGTTTTTGCTTTTGTAGCGCGACGTTTCGGAAGCAGACTCTGCTTCCATCACGTATACGTGTTTTGTAACTGTGGTCTCATGTTAGTTGAGTTGATCGGCCTATTTCCACAGTTTTTGCTTTTGCAGGGCGATGTTTCGGAGGCGAACTCTGCTTCCGTCATTAGGTATAAGTGTTTTGTAACTGTGATCTAATATTAGTTGAGTTGATCGGCATGTTCGACAGTTTTTGCTTTTGTAGCACGACGTTTCGGAAGCGGACTCTGCTTCCATCATCAGGTATAAATGTTTTAATACTGTGGTCTTATATTAGTTGAGTTGATCGACCTATTTCCACAGTTTTTGCTTTTGTTGCGCTACGTTTCGGAAGCAGACTCTGTTTCCATCACGTATACGTGTTTTGTAACTTTGGTCTCATATTAGTTGAGTCGATCGGCCTATTTCCACAGTTTTTGCTTTTGTAGCGCGACGTTTCGGAATCAGACTCTGCTTCCATCACGTATAAGTGTTTTGTAACTGTGGTCTCATATTAGTTGAGTGATCGACCATAATTGACAGTTTTGCTTTTAGCCGACGTTTCGAATCAGACTCTGCTTCATCACGTATAAAGTGTTTTAGTAACTGTGGTCTCATATTATTGAGTTGATCGGCCTATTTCCACAGTTTTGCTTTTGTAGCGCACGTTTCGGAAGCGGACTCTGCTTCCATCATCAGGTATAAGTGTTTTGTAACTGTGATCTTATATTAGTTGAGTTGATCGGCATATATTGACAGTTTTTGCTTTTGTAGCACGACGTTTCGGAAACGGACTCTGCTTCCATCACGTATGTGTTTTGTAACTGTGGTCTCGTATTAGTTGAGTTGATCGGCCTATTTCCACAGTTTTTGCTTTTGTAGCGCGACGTTTCGGAATCAGACTCTGCTTCCATCACGTATAAGTGTTTTGTAACTGTGGTCTCATATTAGTTGAGTTGATCGGCCTATTTCCACAGTTTTTGCTTTTGTAGCGCGACGTTTCGGAAGCGGACTCTGCTTCCATCACGTATAAGTGTTTTGTAACTGTGGTCTCATATTAGTTGAGTTGATCGGCCTATTTCCACAGTTTTGCTTTTGCAGCGACGTTTCGGAAACGGACTCTGCTTCCATCATCGATAAGTGTTTTAACTGTGGTCTTATATTAGTTGAGTTGATCGACCTATTTCCACAGTTTTGCTTTTGTAGCGACGTTTCGGAAACGGACTCTGCTTCCATCACGTATACGTGTTTTGTAACTTGGTCTCATATTAGTTGAGTTGATCGGCCTATTTCCACAGTTTTGCTTTTGTAGCCGACGTTTCGGAAGCGGACTCTGCTTCCATCACGGTATAAGTGTTTTGTAACTGTGGTCTCATATTAGTTGAGTTGATCGGCCTATTTCCACAGTTTTGCTTTTGTAGCCGACGTTTCGGAAGCGGACCCTTTGCTTCCGTCATCAGGTATAAATGTTTTAACTTGGTCTTATATTAGTTGAGTTGATCGGCCTATTTCCACAGTTTTGCTTTTGCTGCGCAGTTTCGGAAGCAGACTCTGCTTCCATCACGTATAAGTGTTTTGTAACTTTGGTCTCATATTAGTTGAGTTGATCGGCTATTTCACAGTTTTGCTTTTGTAGCGATGTTTCGAAGCGACTCTGCTTCCATCACGTATAAGTATTTTGTAACTGTGGTTTCATATTAACTGAGTTGATCGGCCTATTTCCACAGTTTTTGCTTTTGTAGCGCGACGTTTCGGAAGCGATCTGCTTCCATCAGTATATTTCTGTAACTGTGGTCTCATATTAGTGAGTTATGGCCTATTTAGTTTCTGCCAACGATGTTTGCGAGCGGAATTGCGCGTGGTTACGCTGTCAAAGTTAAATTTCTCCTTTCCGTTTCTAGAGGTTAAATGTGGTTCTCGTAAATGAAAGAATAAAGCTTTGAATTTTCCTAGTTTTCTAACTGCATCGCATAATGCAGGTTTTGTCAAAGCTTAATTAATTAATGTAATTCGCTGTATCTTTATGGGTTTTACTCTATTAATGCGTTTCGACGGATGTATATCTTGAATTCACGTTAACCTAATATGGCATGTTATCTCTCTAAACATTACTAACTCTGATCAAAAGTTGTACTTTAATGACGAATTCATCATAATTGCTAAGGCCATTTCGAAAACCAAGATCTTCGTATTTCTCTATACTCATGCGAATGTTAACCAACAATTCGTATTCCTACATGCGCTTATGCGAATACTGATAAGCAATTGGTACTTATCCTTTTCTCTACAGCCTGATTAGCTCAGGGTAAGTTCTAGACGATAACTGTGTGTTCGATTACTTTCAATAATTTCTTTTAGACCTTTGTGGATTTCAAAACCAATATCTTCGTATCTCTACATTCATGTGAATATTAACCCATTACTGGTAACTGAATATGCCAGTTACAAAATGTTTTTTTTTCAGTAATTTAAAATATAAAATTAATATTTTTTACTACAAATAAATTATTTGGTTATTGTACTACTACCTCATATTTTTAATTCAGTTTTGGATATTCAAATTACGAAATAATAACATTTTTAGCTAATTTTGTGTTCACCAACTTTTCCGCCGTGCATTATGTAATAAGCACTGATAATAGACGTAAACATTTACAATTTATAGGTTTTTATTATTCTAAAGACATGAAAATAGATAAATGTTAGACGGAAAATACAATTTTCTTAAAAATAAACATTTTATGTGCATTGTTATCGAAGCGGCAACTTAAGTTGCCACTGAGCCCTTATCATAGCTGAGTAATCATACCCACCAACTACGTGCAGTGACTTGCAAAATCTTAGAAACTGTTATTATAATTCAAACATTCTTTAGTTTAGTTACGACTACTAAGAGTAGTTTTAGAGTGTTGAAGGTTTAAATTGGTTGTGTATGAAAGAGCAGTGTAAACTAAAATGTGTGAGGCAGAGTAAGTAAATGGAATTTTAGTTTAGAATACAAATAATTTTTTTTTACTGTTAGTATTCCCGAACAGTCAAGAGAGATTTGCCTAACGTGCTAAAGCACTCAGGAACACTGGGAGGGTTTAGGGATATTGTTTGGCTGCCGAGAAATGTGTATGAATGGCTAGCTTAAATTAACTTAAGTCAAAGTTTGGAGAAAAACAGGAACTGGGTAGTGCATTCCACAATTTGGCTGCCGTGTGGAAAAATGTAGATGGAGCCCGTTTAATGTGACACGGTGGAATTTTGAGTGCGTAATTATGGTGTGAATGGGCAAACCGAGTGCTCCTAGCGAAGATGGCCTGCGAAGGTATTAAGGAGTGTATTTAGGAGGCACACTTGCCATGTAATAGCGATAGCACAAGGAAAGAACCAAAACTATTCTTCTGTGCTCAAGAAACTGTAGGTCAAAAGTCAGAGACGGGTCATTTATAAGCCTTATGGCTCTTTTTTGGATGCGGTTTATCATATCAAGGGCGTATTGGGGAGCACTGACCCAGAGGTGGGAATTGTATTCCAGATGAGGTCGAATTTGAGCCTTATACAATAAAAGGAGTTGTTGCGATGTGAAGTACTGTTTAGATCTGTATAGAAAGCCCAGTTTACGGGCAGCTGTTTTGCTGGCTGCAAAAGGTGGTCAACCCATGAAAGGTTCGATGATACGGACATCACTAACATAGAAATAGAGTTTGGAAACTTGAGTTCTAAGCCATTCATATTTACAGCAGGAAATGATCGGTCTTTCTTGGCGGACACAAGGCAATATTGCGTTTTGTCGGCGTTGAACGTGAGTAGATTATTCCTTCCCCATTCAAGGACATGTTCTAAATCACTGTTGATTGAGACTGCCATTTTCACCTTTAAGTCCTGTCTAGACTTATTATTGTGGGAAAACTGAGAAGAACTACAATGTAGAGTGCTGAAATGAGGTCATTTATGTATAGCACGAAAAGTGTGGGAGCTATGACATCCTTGGGGTGCTTCCGCGTTAATAGTAGCTTCTTTCGAAAAGAAACCATCGACGACAACGTGTATACGTATTTTGTCAAGAAAGTTGGATATCCAATTAATGAGCGTATCTGATCAACCGAACGAAATGTGAGCTTGGCAAGTAGACACTTGTGCCAAACCTGGTCAAAAGCTTTTGAAATATCTAAAGCTACTACGACTGTTTCACCGGACCTCTCTAGTGTGTTATTCCAGAGTTGGGTCACATATGAAAGGAGACCACCCGTTGAACGACTCCGTCTGAACCCATACTTGTGGTCATTTAGAAGTTTATTGGACTCGAGGAACAAAAGTAGTTGATGGTTGATGACTTTCTCCATGACAGAATGGAAGTGATAGTTATTGGTCGATAGTTTGAGGGATCGGTTTTATCGCCCTTTTTAGGAATAGGTTGGACATTTGTCAACTTCCACGATGAGGAAAACTCACCAGATGACATGGAGATCTAGCTAGTACAAGTATTAGCTCGGGGTAGCATTTTTTAAGAACGATGGCTGGAATACCGTCAGGGCCAGTCGCCTTGTTTGAGTCAAGGAGGTTGGCTTTTTCAGCAGGATCAGCTACTACAGTTCCGTCGCGAGACCTCATGGGAGGAAAGGAAGATGTACTAAAGTTTTTACTGATGGCTTTAGCTAATGACCAAAATTTACCACCACCACCCTTGCGGTAATATAGTCGGCGTGATTTCCGATAGATTTGTTTGACTTCCATTTGGTATAAAGTTTATACTTTTGCGATAACGCATTAGTGCAAGCGCTATTAAATTAGGGTTGCGAACGGGCATGACCTACACGATTATGTTTTTTGGGAATGTATAACTCCATACCATCAAGATAACTTAAGTTATTGAAAGCGCACTGTTTGAAGAGGAGGACCGTTTAAAGCAATACTGACGCCAGGGGAAGGTAGCAAAAAAATCTCGCAGTTCGCTCCAGTTAGCTGATTTAAAACACCACATAGTTCTATCTGTTTTTCGAGTAACAGTGGGATTGGGTACAGAGGAACTTATTTCGATTAGGCAGTGGTCTGATTGACCAAGTGGCGAAAGGACTCTTGTTTTATAAACAAGTGGGTTAGTTGTAAGGAATAGGCCCAGGAGATGTGGAGTGTAGTTAGGGTTGTCAGGAATTTTGGTTGGTTCGGAAATGATTTGTGTGAGATCACAGGATACAGCAAATGCTTCTGCACTGTGACCTGCGGGATTAGTGGTCGATGAAAATTGATGCCAATTAGAGTTGTGGGCATTAAAATCTCCCAAAATTGAAATATCGCAAGATGGAAACTGTGATCAGACTAAGGTAATCAAAAAGGTTTTGGAACTTACTATCATTTGGAGACCTATACAAACAACAGTAGAATTTCACAAATTGGGGCCCAGAATGTTTGAACCAAATCGCGTCAAATTTGTTATTTTCCAAAGTGGAAAACTTTTGGTACTTTCGATGAGCGAGGTCGCTTGAGTCCTACCCTCAATGAGGCAGAATTTTATTCCTGGCAGATTTTGCTCTTCTTAGTCTTGATTTTGGTATTGACGAATTTTTGCCCCCCCCCCATAATCCTTGGGACGGGTCGACGAATCGATGTGAGAGTGTGGGCGTCTTGCTCTACTCCGCTGGGGAATAGCATCTCTTTCAGAACTGGTCATTTTAAGGGTTTAGCCGTTAAAACGCCACACTTGTCTAGTGCGTGTTGGCGAGTACATAAAGAATACAGGAGAAAGTGACCGGCAGTTCTTACCGAACTCAGAAAATTGGAGCACCAATATTAAGGAGCCCATAGTAAAGGTGGTAGTATTGCACCGGGCGACATGGGGTATACATGCCTTCCACCTATGAAGTTATCCTGGTTCCGACTATAAACCACTACAAGGCACTAAATATCCGCGCAGGTCACTTCTTTCATTGACAGTGCTGGGTTCACACGTCTTATCTGTCGTATATTGATTGACCAAAATGTGATTATTTCGAGAAACTGTGGCGTCATTGTAGCTTTACTTCTTTTCTCGTCTTATCGAAATCAATAATGGGATGATTTTTACTTTCTTGCTAAACAAGAATGTATTGCGGTCAAAAAAAAATCGAAAAAAATATGTTGCCTTATTTTTGTAGGTTTTACAACTCCCTGAACCCGAAAAACAAAATTTTAGAAAATTTTTCAAAATGTCTGTCTGTGTGTGTGTCAGCCGAAACTATACGGATGATTTTGGTGAAATTTGGAACGAAGGCCTATGAGACAATTATGTCGACAAAACAAAATACTTTCAAATATGTTATTTTAATTTTCAAATTTTTACTTTCAAAATTGAATATGGCCGCAGTTTCAGTCACATATACATTTTTTTTGCAGATTTCCGATACCGTTTAAGATATGCGTAGTTAAATAAAGGTTCTCTAAAGAGATTTCTTTACGTAATGAATTATGGTATAAATTTGCTTACATTTAAGGGGTCAAACTTAAGCAATTATTCGAAATTGATTTATTCAAAATTCTCTCCAATCAATTTTTTTTGTTTTTTTTTTTCTATTTTCTAGGCAACCAGTCACTCTTATGAATGCAACTAACCTGCTTTTTCTAAAGCTACTAGTATAGGAGATATGAATTTCCAAATATTTAATATTGATATTGTTATAACTTTCTAATTATTTTGGTTACAAACTTGGAATTTTGGAAATAAACTTTGTTCATTTGCGCTAATGAAATTATATTATCTTGATGAAAACTCTACTTCCGATTTTTTCGGAAATTGAAAATATTCCTCGTATTGCGAAGTTTCGTCAAGATCAGCCATGATGTCAGGGATGTCTCGGAGAGGGGGTTTTATTAGGGTCGGTTTTTGTTTTATTAAGTATTTCTAAAACAGTCAGCTGTTTATCTGAAAGGTATAAAAATACCCCATATATTTTTTAGTATTTTGCAAGAAAGTCCTGTAATGCACTAGCATTCACCTAGTTTCTTTTAAAACGGTAGACGCATTACATAATCCAGAATTATTATTAATCACTATTTCGGGAAATTATTAATTTTCCGAAGATTTTTTGTTTAATTATAAAATCACACTGCCGAGATTTAAAATCTCAAACTGAATTACCAAGAATGTTGTTACTATCATTTTATAAACGTTTCACCAAAAAAATATGTTCAAGATATGCTTAAATTGTTTTGAATCGAGTCTTTGTAGTTACACCTGCCAGAGTTGCTTGTACTTGTTTCCATGGCAACGAAGTTTGCTTTGCCGTCTTAAAAATATCAATACACGCAGAGTTGCATTCGAATAATTTTGCAGATTGATTGATATCAAAACGATTTAATTAAATTCGATCCCAAATCAGATAAATTAAAAACATCACTCTCTATAACATACATTTACTCGTACATGTACGTAATTGTAGTGATTGTTCATTCTGTACAAGGTGTTTACAATGCAGCTGACTTACGACAACCATTTATTTTCTTACAGACATATATGTGAGGAAGTCACGCAATTTTTCAACAATACAAAGTGCAAATTACATAAAATGTATACTTATAAATTCTTTAAATAAATACATTAATTGTTCTTTTTGTCGACATTACAGTAAAAATGTGAATTTTCGGT